>JAVJIF010031541.1:0-353364 GCA_038442645.1 Agave tequilana | reverse complement strand
AGCTATTTCATTTTTGGGCTTTTCCGAAGTTTTCAGTATTTTCCCAGATGCCGAGGAGATTGCCCCAATTTTCCACTTTTGTCTTTTCCCCATTTTCTCTCTCCTTCCTCAAACGCGGCATTCACCTACCTGGGATTCTGCATTTAATGCAGAGATCCTCTCCACACCTCTCCATGCTGCATTTAATGCGCTGCTAACCAACTCCCATCAAGTCATCATGACTTTTGTCCTTTTGTGAAACGTAGCTTTGGCATCTTTCCTGGACGCAGCCTTGATTCCCGCGTTTGGCCTATTTTGGCCTAAACGCAGCCAACCATTTGGTTGAGACGCAGCCCATCTCCTTCCAATGAAACGCAAGTTTCATTCTTTGGCTTCAAAAGTCAAACTTGCAATCATTATTTCTTTATATATAAATACCCCACCTCCTTCTCTCTCTCTCTTTTCATTCTCTTCTCCTTCTTCCTTGTTTCCTGCAGCCCCAACAGAGAAGCCACTAAGAGCCTCCTCTTACTTCCTTGGGCCACCCATACTCCACCTTCTCCACCTCCATTTTCACCACCAACACCACCACTTCAAACTTCTCCATCTCCTCCACCACTCCAACAACAAAGGCACCAACTCTAACCATCCATACCACCCTCTTCTTCCTTTCTTTACACCAAAGAACCCATCTCCTCCACCAAACTTCTCCACCATCTCCACCACCACCTACTCCTCCTTTAGCCACCACCAAGTATACCATCTTCACCTCCACGGCGAGCTCTTTCATTCTAGCCAACTCATCGCTCCCCGTAACACCGTTTGCAAAATCCCATTTTGGCAACTTGAACTAGACTTGCACCTTCAACCTCTCTCCATCACTTTGTGAAGACCGGCCACTCCTTTTGGATTGGGGCCGTGTTCTTCTCCGGCGGCAAGACTTAGGGCCGGTACCCTCCTTTTGGATTGGGGCCGAACTTCCCTTCGTTGGACGCAGCAAGGATCATTGTTAGGCGAGTGATTTTCCTCGCCAAAGACATGGTTAACTTGTATTTATATATATCAATAAACCATAACTCTCAAAGCTTATTCTGTTCTCTGTTGCACAGTATTAGTCGACTTGACCCATGTATAAGTCGACTAACCCTTTGAAACGCAGCCTCACTCCTGAGACGCGACTTTACTAGTCGACTATCCCATATCCTAGTCGACTAACTTTCCTGAAGAACACACCATTCCTGGAAACGCAACCTTCATTAGTCGACTAACTCAATTGCCCTAGTCGACTAACTTTTCTCCTGAAACGCGGCTCTTTGAAACGCGACCTTGATTAGTCGACTACCCATAATTTCCTAGTCGACTAACTTTCTCCCTGAGACGCGGTCCTATTGAGACGCGGCCTTCATTAGTCGACTAACCCAATTGCCCTAGTCGACTAACTTCCCTTCTGAGACGCGGCCTTCTTAGTCGACTTGACCGTTTGCTATAGTCGACTAACTCTTTCATAAGTCGACTACTTGTTCTCCCTAGTTGACTAATCTTGACTATTGGCTGTGGTTAATCACTTTCTGAATATGGACTTTATCCTCGGGACTTGTATTACATATTGTGTTATTACTTGACTTATTACTCTTATCTTCATGAACACTCGTCATTGGCATAATAACCTGATACCTGTTATGAATAACTTTCCTCTCATGATTATCACGTTAAGGGAATGAAGTACCAGATCTCTTGTTATGTACACCAGTTATGCCTGACCCCTGTTATGACTCCTGTTATGATTCCCGTTATGATACCTGTTATGACAAGTTATGATCCTACTCATTCCCGTAATCTGATAATATTAATAAGCCATAAAAAGGACAACTTGCACGGGGAATGGGAGGAAGTGATGGATGCCGGAATGATGCCTTGCTTATAGTAGTGGATTACCTGAACTGACGATTCGTGTTAGAGGGATTTAAGGCCCTCAGAAGATGCGTGTTAGGGGGATTTAAGGCCCTCAAGCTGGTCCCGGGTGTACGGAACTACTATAAGAGGAGCTATCAGTTCTCCATCTGCTTCCAATAACAACCCTCGGCTTGCTTATATATGGATGTATGTGTGTTGAGATGTACACCAGGACACATACCTAGATATATGGGTCAGACGAGTAATAATAACGATTCCCGTTATGACTCCTGTTATGATTCCTGTTATGTACTCCTGTTATGCCCGTTATGACTCCTGTTATGATTCCTATTATGTACTCCTGTTATGCCTGTTATGTGTTCTTGTTATGACCACTTTGTAATTCGGGTTGTATGTGCTTGGATTACGATGATATGAGATAAAGGTATATAGATGAGGGTTTCCTTGTTTGGATTATTCCTTCGATGTACTAGTCTCATGGAGCCGTGACCTAAGCTTATACAATCGGTTTTACCCGTAATGAGGTTTTATATCGGATTTCCTGTTTTATGATTATTATGCTATATCTGTTCATACCATGCTCTTTACTTGTACTCTAACCCGCCTGTCTCCTGTTCTTATCTGATCATATCATGAGTACTTCCTACTTGATATTATTTGTTATATACATTTGTGCTCGTCCTGGCTCGCCACTTGGCTTTTGCTTCACCATTCGCCTGGGGAGTTTCATCTGATTCCCCTGGATCCTCATGTCCAGGTTTTGGAGCTTGGAGCGTGTGGATTCCCTCTGTTGCTGATCAGAGTAGCGCAGCGGTAGCGCGGATCTTCAACAGACCATCCGGAACTCCATCCTTTCAGGCCCCCTGTTTGCCTCTCGAGTTTTCCTATTGCAAACTCGTGAGTGCCTTTTGTACAGTTCATATATGTACATCTTTTTGTACTCTCGCATTTGCGCCTATCAGGTGATGTAATATTATTGTAATATCGGATCACCTTTGGTGATAACTTTGTAATTGTACACATGTGTTGGAATGTATAATGTACCACTTGCTTCCGCACTCTGATTCTTGCCTGTACTGATGCTTAGCGTATATACGTGAGGGTACTTCTGACCTACGTATATACGTTGCAGTAACGTCTCCGTACCCGCAGGATCGGGGCGTTACAGGGTGGTATCAGAGCCTAGGCTCTCGCATCCTCAGTACGTCCAGATGGCAAATTAATGGTAAAGAAATTTGCAACTGGAATACAAGAGTCCTGGTTATACATTCCAACTACAAGTGCAGAGTTATCTATTTCTTGATCATCTTTCCTTTGATTCCTAATCTCTTCCATCTTTCCCTTGTTTTGGTTTTATGAAGCCTTTATACTAACTTAAGATATGGATATACTAGAAAGGTAGTGGCTGGTTCTGAATGAAGCTATTATGTGATCTCTTTGGCCAACTCTATGAAGCTCGGTATTCTTCAGATGGATCCTGATCTGGTTATCTTTCAGAAGTCAGCAGTCGGATTCTCTACGGATATTCTACATTCTCTATTCTATCTTCCAGAGTGATTGATGCCTGGTATTCGGAATTCTTAATTATCGGTCTTCTTTATTATGCTCAGGACTATCAGGGTTTCCTTTATCTTCAGTATTCTGGCTTATTCTCGGAGGGCTATCAAGTATGCAGTACAACTGGAATTCTATTGCACAGCAACGACATCAGTCAGTATTATTTGGTACCCTTAAAAAATGTATACAGCCGGAAGTACGGAGGATGATTATTGTTCAGTCAAATTGAGAGCCCTACCTATAGTGCTTCATATCTTGATTGGTATAAATTCCACCCTTGTCCTCTTTGTGTTCAATTTACCCCTTATCGAAATTGCGAGGACGCAATTTTTTGTAAGGTGGATGGATTGTAACACCCCGCTCCCAGAATACGTACTTAGTTGCGTATTCAGATTTTTCGATCGTATTTTTCGATTTACTTCATGTATTTGTTTTGTATTATGAATTCTTTATATGATCGTTTTGCCTTGGATTTAGATTCGTGGACTCGGAGTCAGCCCTAGTCTGAACCGAGGGCCCGATCCTAGAGTATTGCTCGATTTGGACCTTCTGGTATTATGATTTGACCGATTTCAATTTTAAACATCATTTTCCAATATTCTAGATTTTCTATGATTTTCTGGAATTTTCCTAAATTAAATTGTAAATCTTCAAAACCAGTGTCGGCCAATTCCGTTGACCGATTCCCGGATTTTTAATTTACAAACGGTTTGGAATTTCTAAAAGTTCCTTTTTATATTACTTCTTAAAATCATATTTTCTATCTAAATACTTTTTCTGAGATTTATCAGATTTTATCAAATCCGGCCAATCCGGTGTATACCGAGATTGACGGTTGACTTCAGGATTTTTATCTGGAAAATGAGATTTAATCTTTGAAAACCGATTTCACCAAAAATTATTTTATAATATTTATTATTTTTGAGAATTTTTGAGAAACTTTCCGAGCTATTTCATTTTTGGGCTTTTCCGGAGTTTTCAGTATTTTCCCAGATGCCGAGGAGATTGCCCCAATTTTCCACTTTTGTCTTTTTCCCATTTTCTCTCTCCTTCCTCAAACGCGGCATTCACCTACCTGGGATTCTGCATTTAATGCAGAGATCCTCTCCACACCTCTCCATGCTGCATTTAATGCGCTGCTAACCAACTCCCATCAAGTCATCATGACTTTTATCCTTTTGTGAAACGCAGCTTTGGCATCTTTCCTGGACGCAGCTTGATTCCCGCATTTGGCCTATTTTGGCCTAAACGCAGCCAACCATTTGGTTGAGACGCAGCCCATCTCCTTCCAATGAAACGCAAGTTTCATTCTTTGGCTTCAAAAGTCAAACTTGCAATCATTATTTCTTTATATATAAATACCCCACCTCCTTCTCTCTCTTTCATTTCTCTTCTCCTTCTTCCTTGTTTCCTGCAGCCACCAACAGAGAAGCCACTAAGAGCCTCCTCTTACTTCCTTGGGCCACCCATACTCTACCTTCTCCACCTCCATTTTCACCACCAACCCACCACTTCAAACTTCTCCTTCTCCTCTCCACCACTCCAACAACAAGGCACCAACTCTAACCATCCATACCACCCTCTTCTTCCTTTCTTTACACCAAAGAACCCATCTCCTCCACCAACTTCTCCACCATCTCCACCACCACCTACTCCTCCTTTAGCCACCACCAAGTATACCATCTTCACCTCCACGGCGAGCTCTTTCATTCTAGCCAACTCATCGCTCCCCGTAACACAGTTTTGCAAAATCCCATTTTGGCAACTTGAACTAGACTTGCACCTTCAACCTCTCTCCATCACTTTGTGAAGACCGGCCACTCCTTTTGGATTGGGGCCGCGTTCTTCTCCGGCGGCAAGACTTAGGGCCGGTACCCTCCTTTTGGATTGGGGCCGAACTTCCCTTCGTTGGACGCAGCAAGGATCATTGTTAGGCGAGTGATTTTCCTCGCCAAAGACTTGGTTAACTTGTATTTATATATATCAATAAACCATAACTCTCAAAGCTTATTCTGTTCTCTGTTGCACAGTATTAGTCGACTTTACCCATGTATAAGTCGACTAACCCTTTGAAACGCAGCCTCACTCCTGAGACGCGACTTTACTTGTCGACTATCCCATATTCCTAGTCGACTAACTTCCCTGAAGAACGCACCATTCCTGGAAACGCAACCTTCATTAGTCGACTAACTCAATTGCCCTAGTCGACTAACTTTTCTCCTGAAACGCGGCTCTTTGAAACGCGACCTTGATTAGTCGACTACCCATAATTTCCTAGTCGACTAACTTTCTCCCTGAGACGCGGTCCTATTGAGACGCGGCCTTCATTAGTCGACTAACCCAATTGCCCTAGTCGACTAACTTCCCTTCTGAGACGCGGCCTTCTTAGTCGACTTGACCGTTTGCTATAGTCGACTAACTCTTTCATAAGTCGACTACTTGTTCTCCCTAGTCGACTAATCTTGACTGTTGGCTGTGGTTAATCACTTTCTTGAATATGGACTTTATCCTCGGGACTTGTATTACATATTGTGTTATTACTTGACTTATTACTCTTATCTTCATGAACACTCGTCATTGGCATAATACCTGATACCTGTTATGAATAACTTTCCTCTCATGATTATCACGTTAAGGGAATGAAGTACCAGATCTCTTGTTATGTACACCAGTTATGCCTGACCCCTGTTATGACTCCTGTTATGATTCCCATTATGATACCTGTTATGACAAGTTATGATCCTACTCATTCCCGTAATCTGATAATATTAATAAGCCATAAAAAGGACAACTTGCACGGGGAATGGGAGGAAGTGATGGATGCCGGAATGATGCCTTGCTTATAGTAGTGGATTACCTGAACTGACGATTCGTGTTAGAGGGATTTAAGGCCCTCAGAAGATGCGTGTTAGGGGGATTTAAGGCCCTCAAGCTGGTCCCGGGTGTACGGGAACTACTATAAGAGGAGCTATCAGTTCTCCATCTGCTTCCAATAACAACCCTCGGCTTGCTTATATATGGATGTATGTGTGTTGAGATGTACACCAGGACACATACCTAGATATATGGGTCAGACGAGTAATAATAACGATTCCCGTTATGACTCCTGTTATGATTCCTGTTATGTACTCCTGTTATGCCCGTTATGACTCCTGTTATGATTCCTGTTATGTACTCCTGTTATGCCTGTTATGTGTTCTTGTTATGACCACTTTGTAATTCGGGTTGTATGTGCTTGGATTACGATGATATGAGATAAAGGTATATAGATGAGGGTTTCCTTATTTGGATTATTCCTTCGATGTACTAGTCTCATGGAGCCGTGACCTAAGCTTATACAATCGGTTTTGCCCGTAATGAGTTTTATATCGGATTTCCTGTTTTATGATTATTATGCTATATCTGTTCATACCATGCTCTTTACTTGTACTCTAACCCGCCTGTCTCCTGTTCTTATCTGATCATATCATGAGTACTTCCTACTTGATATTATTTGTTATATACATTTGTGCTCGTCCTGGCTCGCCACTTGGCTTTTGCTTCACCATTCGCCTGGGGAGTTTCATCTGATTCCCCTGGATCCTCATGTCCAGGTTTTGGAGCTTGGAGCGTGTGGATTCCCTCTGTTGCTGATCAGAGTAGCGCAGCGGTAGCGCGGATCTTCAACAGACCATCCGGAACTCCATCCTTCCAGGCCCCCTGTTTGCCTCTCGAGTTTTCCTATTGCAAACTCATGAGTACCTTTTGTACAGTTCATATATGTACATCTTTTTGTACTCTCGCATTTGCGCCTATCAGGTGATGTAATATTATTGTAATATCGGATCACCTTTGGTGATAACTTTGTAATTGTACACATGTGTTGGAATGTATAATGCACCACTTGCTTCCGTACTCTGATTCTTGCCTGTACTGATGCTTAGCGTATATACGTGAGGGTACTTCTGACCTACGTATATACGTAGCAGTAACGTCTCCGTACCCGCAGGATCGGGGCGTTACAGGGTGGTATCAGAGCCTAGGCTCTCGCATCCTCAGTACGTCCAGATGGCAAATTAATGGTAAAGAAATTTGCAACTGGAATACAAGAGTCCTGGTTATACATTCCAACTACAAGTGCAGAGTTATCTATTTCTTGATCATCTTTCCTTTGATTCCTAATCTCTTCCATCTTTCCTTGTTTTGGTTTTATGAAGCCTTTATACTAACTTAAGATATGGATATACTAGAAAGGTAGTGGCTGGTTCTGAATGAAGCTATTATGTGATCTCTTTGGCCAACTCTATGAAGCTCGGTATTCTTCAGATGGATCCTGATCTGGTTATCTTTCAGAAGTCAGCAGTCGGAATTCTCTACGGATATTCTACATTCTCTATTCTATCTTCCAGAGTGATTGATGCCTGGTATTCGGAATTCTTAATTATCGGTCTTCTTTATTATGCTCAGGACTATCAGGGTTTCCTTTATCTTCAGTATTCTGGCTTATTCTCGGAGGGCTATCAAGTATGCAGTACAACTGGAATTCTATTGCACAGCAACGACATCAGTCAGTATTATTTGGTACCCTTCAAAAATGTATACAGCCGGAAGTACGGAGGATGATTATTGTTCAGTCAAATTGAGAGCCCTACCTATAGTGCTTCATATCTTGATTGGTATAAATTCCACCCTTGTCCTCTTTGTGTTCAATTTACCCCTTATCGAAATTGCGAGGACGCAATTTTTTTTAAGGTGGATGGATTGTAACACCCCGCTCCCAGAATACGTACTTAGTTGCGTATTCAGATTTTTTGATCGTATTTTTCGATTTACTTCCTGTATTTGTTTTGTATTATGAATTCTTTATATGATCGTTTTGCCTTGGATTTGGATTCGTGGACTCGGAGTCAGCCCTAGTCTGAACCGAGGGCCCGATCCTAGAGTATTGCTCGATTTGGACCTTCTGGTATTATGATTTGACCGATTTCAGTTTTAAACATCATTTTCCAATATTCTAGATTTTCTATGATTTTCTGGAATTTTCCTAAATTAAATTGTAAATCTTCAAAACCGGTGTCGGCCAATTCCGTTGACCGATTCCCGGATTTTTAATTTACAAACGGTTTGAAATTTCTAAAAGTGCCTTTTTACATTACTTCTTAAAATCATATTTTCTATCTAAATACTTTTTCTGAGATTTATCAGATTTTATCAAAATCCGGCCAATCCGGTGTATACCGAGATTGACGGTTGACTTCAGGATTTTTATCTGGAAAATGAGATTTAATCTTTGAAAACCGATTTCACCAAAAATCATTTTATAATATTTATTATTTTGAGAATTTTTGAGAAACTTTCCGAGCTATTTCATTTTTGGGCTTTTCCGGAGTTTTCAGTATTTTCCCAGATGCCGAGGAGATTGCCCCAATTTTTCACTTTTGTCTTTTCCCCATTTTCTCTCTCCTTCCTCAAACGCGGCATTCACCTACCTGGGATTCTGCATTTAATGCAGAGATCCTCTCCACACCTCTCCATGCTGCATTTAATGCGCTGCTAATCAACTCCCATCAAGTCATCATGACTTTTGTCCTTTTGTGAAACGCAGCTTTGGCATCTTCCCTGGACGCAGCCTTGATTCCCGCTTTTGGCCTATTTTGGCCTAAACGCAGCCAACCATTTGGTTGAGACGCGGCCCATCTCCTTCCAATGAAACGCAAGTTTCATTCTTTGGCTTCAAAAGTCAAACTTGCAATCATTATTTCTTTATATATAAATACCCCACCTCCTTCTCTCTCTTTCATTTCTCTTCTCCTTCTTCCTTGTTTCCTGCAGCCACCAACAGAGAAGCCACTAAGAGCCTCCTCTTACTTCCTTGGGCCACCCATACTCCACCTTCTCCACCTCCATTTTCACCACCAACACCACCACTTCAAACTTCTCCATCTCCTCCACCACTCCAACAACAAAGGCACCAACTCCAACCATCCATACCACCCTCTTCTTCCTTTCTTTACACCAAAGAACCCATCTCCTCCACCAAACTTCTCCACCATCTCCACCACCACCTACTCCTCCTTTAGCCACCACCAAGTATACCATCTTCACCTCCACGGCGAGCTCTTTCATTCTAGCCAACTCATCGCTCCCCGTAACACCGTTTGCAAAATCCCATTTTGGCAACTTGAACTAGACTTGCACCTTCAACCTCTCTCCATCACTTTGTGAAGACCGGCCACTCCTTTTGGATTGGGGCCGCGTTCTTCTCCGGCGGCAAGACTTAGGGCCGGTACCCTCCTTTTGGATTGGGGCCGAACTTCCCTTCATTGGACGCAGCAAGGATCATTGTTAGGCGAGTGATTTTCCTCGCCAAAGACTTGGTTAACTTGTATTTATATATATCAACAAACCATAACTCTCAAAGCTTATTCTGTTCTCTGTTACACAGTATTAGTCGACTTGACCCATGTATAAGTCGACTAACCCCTTTGAAACGCAGCCTCACTCCTGAGACGCGACTTTACTAGTCGACTATCCCATATTCCTAGTCGACTAACTTTCCTGAAGAACGCACCATTCCTGGAAACGCAACCTTCATTAGTCGACTAACTCAATTGCCCTAGTCGACTAACTTTTCTCCTGAAACGTGGCTCTTTGAAACGCGACCTTGATTAGTCGACTACCCATAATTTCCTAGTCGACTAACTTTCTCCCTGAGACGCGGTCCTATTGAGACGCGGCCTTCATTAGTCGACTAACCCAATTGCCCTAGTCGACTAACTTCCCTTCTGAGACGCGGCCTTCTTAGTCGACTTGACCGTTTGCTATAGTCGACTAACTCTTTCATAAGTCGACTACTTGTTCTCCCTAGTCGACTAATCTTGACTGTTGGCTGTGGTTAATCACTTTCTTGAATATGGACTTTATCCTCGGGACTTGTATTACATATTGTGTTATTACTTGACTTATTACTCTTATCTTCATGAACACTCGTCATTGGCATAATAACCTGATACCTGTTATGAATAACTTTCCTCTCATGATTATCACGTTAAGGGAATGAAGTACCAGATCTCTTGTTATGTACACCAGTTATGCCTGACCCCTGTTATGACTCCTGTTATGATTCCCATTATGATACCTGTTATGACAAGTTATGATCCTACTCATTCCCGTAATCTGATAATATTAATAAGCCATAAAAAGGACAACTTGCACGGGGAATGGGAGGAAGTGATGGATGCCGGAATGATGCCTTGCTTATAGTAGTGGATTACCTGAACTGACGATTCGTGTTAGAGGGATTTAAGGCCCTCAGAAGATGCGTGTTAGGGGGATTTAAGGCCCTCAAGCTGGTCCCGGGTGTACGGGAACTACTATAAGAGGAGCTATCAGTTCTCCATCTGCTTCCAATAACAACCCTCGGCTTGCTTATATATGGATGTATGTGTGTTGAGATGTACACCAGGACACATACCTAGATATATGGGTCAGACGAGTAATAATAACGATTCCCGTTATGACTCCTGTTATGATTCCTGTTATGTACTCCTGTTATGCCCGTTATGACTCATGTTATGATTCCTGTTATGTACTCCTGTTATGCCTGTTATGTGTTCTTGTTATGACCACTTTGTAATTCGGGTTGTATGTGCTTGGATTACGATGATATGAGATAAAGGTATATAGATGAGGGTTTCCTTGTTTGGATTATTCCTTCGATGTACTAGTCTCATGGAGCCGTGACCTAAGCTTATACAATCGGTTTTGCCCGTAATGAGGTTTTATATCGGATTTCCTATTTTATGATTATTATGCTATATCTGTTCATACCATGCTCTTTACTTGTACTCTAACCCGCCTGTCTCCTGTTCTTATCTGATCATATCATGAGTACTTCCTACTTGATATTATTTGTTATATACATTTGTGCTCGTCCTGGCTCGCCACTTGGCTTTTGCTTCACCATTCGCCTGGGGGTTTCATCTGACTCCCCTGGATCCTCATGTCCAGGTTTTGGAGCTTAGAGCGTGTGGATTCCCTCTGTTGCTGATCAGAGTAGCGCAGCGGTAGCGCGGATCTTCAACAGACCGTCCGGAACTCCATCCTTCCAGGCCCCCTGTTTGCCTCTCGAGTTTTCCTATTGCAAACTCGTGAGTGCCTTTTGTACAGTTCATATATGTACATCTTTTTGTACTCTCGCATTTGCGCCTATCAGGTGATGTAATATTATTGTAATATCGGATCACCTTTGGTGATAACTTTGTAATTGTACACATGTGTTGGAATGTATAATGCACCACTTGCTTCCGCACTCTGATTCTTGCCTGTACTGATGCTTAGCGTATATACGTGAGAGTACTTCTGACCTACGTATATACGTTGCAGTAACGTCTCCGTACCCGCAGGATCGGGGCGTTACATTTTTTTTGAAAAGAAGGAGAGAAAATTGAAAATTAAATGTTAGTATCCCTCCATACTTATCTAATGCATTATCCTCAATGCTAGCCATGTAAATGCGAATGCAATAAATAGGGGAAGAAAAGATATCACCGTCTCCGTCGACTCGGGTCGGCGAAGTGCTAGGGCCGACCGAGTGCGAATGCCTAACCGTTTCCTCGATATGCTCCAGATAGGCATTCTGTTCATCCAATTGTCGCCTGAGTTTAATCTGCCCCTTGAAAATCTTTTTCATGCCCTTTCAGATGGAGGATATGAATGCAGTGGAATTGGATGGGGGTGGCTGCTGCCAGAACTCAGGGTCAATCCTCTTCTTCCACCTATTCCTCTGATGAGGACTCAGCCAGAACATCCTCGAACTGGACTGTAGGTGTCCAGATCGAATGCAGACAACTGTTGTAGGCGCTAGTGATACGATCGGTGGTAACTATTACTTGATCGTACTCAGCAAAATTCTTATCTGGCAGAAAGTTTCTACACAAATGAGTCACTAAGATGGGTAGAGAATACTTGGCTCCTCTCGTCCATTGAGAGTTGGCCAACAATTGTTGCAAAAGGATTGTATTGAGACAGATGGTATGTTGCCTCGTCATGAGGTTGTGGATAATCTGTAATGCAGGTTTGTTAAAAGAGGTTGTGCGGTCTATACCCGGGATGTTACGTTGGATCCAACGACTAACGCAATGGATGTTTCTAAATGTGGTGCTTGCCTGTAGACCACGATCTTGCCCGGTGCATCGTGCACCAATCAAAGTCATATACTCGATTAAAGGGAGGGGCGCGATGTGTTGAGGAGGAGAAGGAACCTGCGTAACATCCTGAATAGTCTCATTAGTAACCAACAGGTCCCCGTGGTCAAGGTGGACAATGAATTGATTAAGGTTTAGATTGATGGAATTAGTATCTATCCCTAAATAAAATTTCCTCACCAAGTCTGGGCAGTAAAAGGTATCAACATCAGAGTTGTCATATACTAACCAATAACACTGTTTTGAAAATACACCTAGAGGGAGGGTGAATAGGTGTAAGGCTAATCTAATGACAAATTATGCGGAATTAAAAACTAATTGCAACACACTAAGTGTAACTAAAGAGTGTAGTCGATTTCTTGGTGAAGGGCTCTGAACTAACTCCTCTAAATTCCTCTAAATAAGAGTGAGGTGCTATATAAAGGTCTCTTGGTTCAACACTAGCGAGGCACACAATCAATTCCAAGCATATATGATATGAACAATAAGAAGCAATGCAAGATATAAGAGAGAGAGAGAGAGAGTTTAGAGATAGTGGACTAAACGCAAACACCAAGATATGTTTCGAAATTCGAGCCACTGCTCTATGTACCCACCTTCACACAGAAGGATTTCCACTATACGTCCACACATGACCTCCCACACAGAGAACCTCCACCGAGGATTTGGTAATACAAGCTTAGGAGTACACAACTCCTCTCTCCAACACAACCACCTCTACACAAGAGGCAAGACACAAAGTCAAAACAATAATCACCTCTATATAAGAGGGATAAGACACTAAGCCAAAACTCCACCACAATCACTTTTACATGATTGGTAGTGAAAAATGCATTTTTATCATAACATTTACCATCACATTTTCATATTTATTCATTTAATTCTGCACATTTATTAATATTTTGTGATTTATTGTTTGCAGGCCTCGAGTTCTTATTTTTATAAGAAATAAAGCCTAATGAAGCCCAAAAGCCCATATTTGAAGCCCAAGAGTCAAAATGCAAATATCAATTGTCAAAGTGCAATTATGCAAGGGCTAAAGTTGCAATTATTAAAGATGAGGGAAGGATAGAATTCTACCCAACCCTAAACTCTTGCAGGATGAGGATAAAAGCCAAAGAGAGTGCAAAGATAAAAATTCAAAGAATTCGGATTCAGACTGTACACGTTTTAGTGTTTAAATCATAACTTTTGCTACAGTTATGCAAATCTGATGATTCAAGATGCTCCAGAAAGAAGACTTGAAGACCTACAACTCTTATGTTGATCAAACTTTCCAATTCAATCCGTAGATAAGCTGATTTCTGCGATCAACATGATAAGAAGTTGCAGGACAGATTTGAATTTCTGGAGATAAGATCTTTTTGGGAGAGTTGTACTAGGACTCTACATCTTCCAACACCTATAAATATCCCTGCAGATACAACACAGAGAGTACACAGTCCAGAGAAGAGCCAAGGGCCAAAGTTAGGGTTTTTAGTTTTTCTTTCCACCTTTGTATATTTTTTATTTTCTTTTGTAAAAGCTGAGAGGAGATGATGTATTCATGGAGGAAGGGATCTGCTTGTACTGATGGTGACAGTCGGTGTAAGTGTTATTTTCCACCATTGTTTAATAATCGAATCAAGGTTTGCTTTATTTTATTCTTGTACTATTCTAGTTGTTGGCCCAAAGGCCCTTCACCCTAGTTTTGATGATGATCAACTCATGTAGTTATAGTTACTAATGATCTTGTGTTTAAATAGTGACAGATTCATGATCAAGATCTTAGTAGGTGCATAGCTCAACAAAGGATAAAAGAACAAGATTTGGAGCTTGCATGTGGTGATCCAAGGAGTTTTGGATCTAGCTTGGACCAAGTCAAGAAGATGAGAAGCCTTCAAGGGAAGACTTCAAGAAGTTGAAGACTTGGTCTAGGTATAGAATTTGTAGATCATGATTCATGTAGAGATAACATTGCATGTTTAGAAAAAGATAACAAGATTTTGAAAAAGGAATTTGATTGCATGCTTAATGAAAATGATTCACTTAGGAATAAAGTCGCATGCTTAGAAAAAGAAAAAGAAGATTTGAAAAATGAGAATGTTTCCTTATTTTCTAAATTGAGTATTTTGTGTGAAGGAAACAATACTTTGAAAGAAAAGATTGACTTGGTGAAAAACAAAAAAGAAGATATTTTGCAAGAAAATACTACTTTGAAAAGAAAATTTGTTGAAAAAGAAAAAGATTTTGTTGCTAAGAAGAAAAGAAAAATGATTCTTCATCTCATCATGCTTTTCATGCCACATCTAATGAGATTAAGAATATGAAAAATAAGATGAATAATTTGAGTTCAACTTTGAACTCGTGTGCATTTAACCATTCTAAGTTGGAATCCTTGTTTCAAAAGAAACAAGTTCCTCATGCTCATGCACATACACATCATGCTTATGGTGCACAACACGATCACAATCACACTCATAAGCATCATGCTAAGGTATACATTTGTACACATTGTGGCCGCAAAGGCCATCTAGCAAGATATTGTTTGATAAGAAACCATATCTATATTTTGCTAAGTATAATAAATTTTGGGTTCCTTACAACAATGCTAACCCCAAAGGACCCAAGAAAACATGGGTACCAAAACCCCCACCTTTTGATTTTGATGTAGGTGTGGGATCTCACAAAACGTGAGAAGGTTGGTACCTTGGTAGTGATTGCAATGGACATGATGGACATACACTTGGTTGCATCACTATCAAGGAGCTTGGTGGGACAACCACCATACTTGGAGCTTTGGAGTTGGTAACAACCTCTAAACTCCTATTTTATTTATGTACATGCTTTATACTTTTATCATATTCATAGCATGTTCATGTTTTAAGATTTTGTGTGCTTTATGTGGTATTTACATGCTTAGATGTAGAATATATCAAACTTGTATGTATACATATACAAATAGTGAATTACAATTGACTCTTAAATAATTGAACTTCATGCTCACTTGTATCCACTTTATGCATATGTATAATCTAGTTTTGAAAATTCTCATATATACATGTTTTGCCAATTTTTGTGATTTACTTCATGTATATGCATGTTTAATTCAAATCTAATAAATATACATGTATACCCGTGAGTCTCTTGCCTTCATGCAAACATTTAATAGACTCTTTTATTTTTGGGATATGTATGCATATTGTTAGATTTGTATAAACCATACATATACCATGAAAATTGTTGATTTTAGTGAAAAATGATTTTTTCATGATTTGTTGTTAAAAATTTGACTTATGATCGTTTTGGGCTTCAATGACTATTTTCATGTAGATACTATTTACATAACCTTTGAACACTCTATCTTTAGAAAATATATATGTTGAGCTTTATGGAATATGAGTGCTTGAACTTTTATGTATTTAGTATTATTCATGAAAAACATATGATTTTTATTTATGAAGGATCTTTAACTAGTTTGTCAAAAATTCATTTAAACTAGTTATCTATTCTTCAAGTATTGCACATGATCCTATTTTTGATTTTATGGATAAATTCTTTTATGTTCTCAAGATTTGAACGCTTCATGTATTGAATATTAGTTTAAATGTTAATTTCTATCAACACTAGGATTTATACTTGAACATATTATGGGCACAAATAAATCTATTGATATGTGTACTTGAATGCTTATTTGAACCTATTAGATGTACTAGTATAGCCTTATGTTGATGATCATTACATTCTTAAACTTGTATTCCCATTTGGATTTATGTTATGATCATGTGATTTCATTTCATGTATATGGTTATTTTGCCAAAACATTAAGATATACATGGATACCTCTTGAGTCATTTGCCTTTCATGCAAATCTACTTATAAAGACTCGATTGTGTTTTAGGGATATGTATGTATACTTAATGTCTTGTCAAAACATACATATGCTATGTAATATAATTTTGTTGATTTTCATGTATTAAAATTTGGGATGATTTTCGTGTTTTCAAAATTTATGTTATTTTTAAGGAATATTGAACTTCATTGTCATTTTCATGATGTCATGTTTCACATAACATTAGTTCACTCACCTCTTTTGAAAATTATATAGACTTTATGGATTAGAGTGTTTTTAGTGCCTTGTGATTTATGCATATTCCATGAAAATATTTTTGATGTATTCCTTGGTTGAAGGATTCCTTACTAGTTGTTAAAACACTTTCATTTAACTAGTTTGAATTCTTCATATGGTAGATTACATGATGTATACACTTATGCTTACTTTTCAATTGGTATCATTGGATATGTTCAATTGGTATCAATATGACTTCATGTTGTGTATATTCATATTTTGATTGTATGAATGCTTTCAAATTTTAATTATATCTATTCATACATTTATGTGATCTATTTGTGCTTATTTTACAAGTGGTATTTCCTTTAAAGCACAAAGAGTGTTGATGCTAAGCTTAATTAGATTTCAAATTGGTATTTCATAATAAGCTTGTGCATTGTATTTTTTTTAATTGGTATCAAAAATTCAAAATTTGATTATTTTACAATTGATATCTCAAAATTTGTTTTTACTAAGAAAAAGTTAAATTTTGTTTTGATAAAGAAAAATTCAAAATTTTTGATTTGTATTGACTATATGCAAGGAGAGCTTAACATCTCTTCCATATGTAGATTCATGTTGAGTATATTATAAATTGAGGAGATTGACAACTCTTCTTTATATGATATACGTGTGTAGGGGGAGCTTCACATCTCCTCTTATGCATGACATATTATACGTTATGAGAATTAGGGCTTGTCATCCCTCTTTCATGTAATGTATATGTGTCGGGAAGCTAACTTAACGTCTTCCTCTTCATGAATGTATATCGCATATAATTCTTATTGATTGATTTGATTTTCCTCTCCTTGATTTCCTTATTTTTGACAAAAAGGGGGAGAAAATTTGTTTGATGTATTTTTCTTTGAACCCTTTGTTGATGATTGACAAAAAGGGGGAGAAGAATTTGTGATTTTATATGCATGATTTCATGATTTCCTTACTTAAGGGGGAGAAGTATTTGGTTCCTTACTTAAGGGGGAGTAAGATTTGTATTTATGCATATATGTTGTCTTGCAATTGGGAGTAAAAGATTTGATTTATGATTTGATTTATATGATTGCATCTCCTACATTGCATACATGTCATGTGCTTCATTTATGATTTGATTTATATGCTTCATCTCCTACATTGCTTATTTATTTGGTATGCATGAGTTAAGGGGGAGCTTCTTTGAAGCTTTACTTTAATCCATGCATATATAACTCCATGAGTTTTGTCATCATCAAAAAGGGGGAGATTGTTGGCCCAAAGGCCCTTCACCCTAGTTTTGATGATGATCAACTCATGTAGTTATAGTTACTAATGATCTTGTGTTTAAATAGTGACAGATTCATGATCAAGATCTTAGTAGGTGCATAGCTCAACAAAGGATAAAAGAACAAGATTTGGAGCTTGCATGTGGTGATCCAAGGAGTTTTTGGATCTAGCTTGGACCAAGTCAAGAAGATGAGAAGCCTTCAAGGGAAGACTTCAAGAAGTTGAAGACTTGGGTCTAAGTATAGAATTTGTATTTTTGTTTTAGTAAAAATGTAAAGGATAGATAGTTGGTGGATTGCTCAAGTTATATCACACACACACACTCTTGATAGAACTCTTGATTTAATAGATTTCATAAAAGATTTCTTTTTAGAAAAGAATTTTTATTTAGAAAAAGATTTTTCTTTGAGACAAAATACTATTTTGGATTTTGGTATTTCATAGTTCATATCTTTAAACCAAAATCATGATTAGTGCTTTATGTCAAAAACATAGATATTCCATATTGATTGTGTAGTGGATCATATCCATACACACCATGCTTTTAAATGAACTCAAATATCTTGTTTTTGTATTTGATGAAGATTTAGAAAAACAAGTTTGGAAAAACATGTTTTGGAAAAATACCTTTTAGTTATTGAGCTAATATTTCCAAGTTACAAAAATAGACCAAAACATCTATAACATGTCTTGATTTTGTGCAAGCATGTTTATTCTTTCAAGTATATTGGTAAAACTATTTTTGTAGAATTTCTATGTATTTTTAGGATTTTATAAAAGATTTTTAAATCCTGTTTTCAGACCTGGAAACTGGCTGACAGGCCAAACCGGTCGACCGGTCCGGTCGACCGATGTGCACAGCCCTGTGCACGTTGTCAGCACAGTGGCCGGTCGACCGGGTCGGTCGACCGACCAAGAGAGCCTTGCTCTCTGGAAATATCAGTCGACCGGGCCGGTCGACCGACAGTTCATTCCAGGTTATCGGTCGACCGAGCCGGTCGACCGGTGGCTGCAACGGTCAGAAAAATGACCGTTGGCCGGTCGACCGGCGGTCGACCGACAGCACTGACAGGAGCCCAACGGCTCTATTTTCTGGCAGCCCTATAAAAGGGGTCTTGTCACTTGTTTAGGTAGAAGATTTTGGAGATTTCTTGAGCTGTTTTTCTGATACTTTTAGAAGAGTTTTCTCCACAAAATAGAGTGCTAATACTTCCAATCAAAAGGGAGTTTTTATCAAGAGAGTGTTAAGTGATTCTTTGAGTTTTTCACCATAGTCTTTCCTTGCTTTTCTCACACCACACTTGAGCTTTCCATTGCTAGATATTCCTATAGGTGTGTTGTAGTGAGAGTGCTCTTTAGGTGATCAAGTGTTGTGATCATCAAAGAGATCTTTTCTTTGTATTTGAGGAAACGGGCAAGTGTGCTCGTTGTTGGTGGTTGGAGTTCGGTTGTGAACTCTTGGTGGTTCGAGGTACGGCCTCGGCGAGTCGGTGGACTTGCGTGTGTAAGGGACTTTGGAGTCCGAGAGCTTGTAGGTGTTGCGGCACCGAGGAGAGATCCGGTGGGATCTTACATAGTGGAAATCCTTCATGTGTCGAAGGCGGGGATGTAGAGCAAGTGTGCTCGAACCTCGAAACATACCCTTGTGTTTGCGATTGCTCACTCTTGCTCTCTTTCTTACTTAGTCTCCTTTATATCTTGCATTACTTACATTGTCTTTACTTTACATGCTTGATATATTCCCTTGTGCTCATAATTGATATACATACTTGCTTGGGATTGTTATTAACACTAGTATTCAACCAAGAGAGCCAACGTGGCACCTCAACCCATTCAAGGGGAATCTAGAGGAGATTGTCCAGAGCCTCGCAAGGGGAATTCGGCAACACTCTTGTGTTATACATAAGTGTTTAATTAAAAGAATTTTAATTTGGTCAACTTAGTTTTAATTCCGCATTATTTGTTCATAAGTGACCATTAGATTAGCCATCACCTATTCACCCCCCCTCTAGGTGATCTTACAATTGGTATCAGAGCAATTTCAATTGGTATCAGAGCTAGTGCTCTTGATATTGGGTCTAACAACCTAAGAGTTAAAGATCCTACATTTGGGCTAATCACAAAATTTGTTGTACACACACACCTCACCATGGACTTCATGTCACCACCCACCTTTGATATTCTTAACATCCAAATTTGGAAGGTTAAGATGTCTTTGTTCCTCAAAGGACTTGGCCTTAGTGTATATCTTGCCTCTACTAATAAAGAATATTGCTTAAATGGTAAGAATATTGAGGCTAATACAAAAGCCCTTAATGCTTTAAAGAGTACCCTAGATGATGCTTATTTATCTAGAGTTGCTAACATTGATTCGGCTTTTGTAGTATGGAACACCCTCATCTCCCTTGGCGAAAATGAACAATACTATGCGGGGAGCGATTCGGATGTGGAAGCGACACCTCCAACAAGTGCTACATGGTCCAAGGGGATGACCCCCTTGAGGTAATTTCCGAATCCGAGGATGATAATGTTATGTCATATGATGAGCTTAATACATTTTGCCAATTATTGCTTGAAAAATATGACATGAAAAAGAAAGAAATTAAAGATTTGAAAAAGGATATTGCTAGCATGCATGTAGATCATGATTCATGTAGAGATAACATTGCATGTTTAGAAAAAGATAACAAGATTTTGAAAAAGGAATTTGATTGCATGCTTAATGAAAATGATTCACTTAGGAATAAAGTCGCATGCTTAGAAAAAGAAAAAGAAGATTTGAAAAATGAGAATGTTTCCTTATTTTCTAAATTGAGTATTTTGTGTGAAGGAAACAATACTTTGAAAGAAAAGATTGACTTGGTGGAAAAACAAAAAGAAGATATTTTGCAAGAAAATACTACTTTGAAAAGAAAATTTGTTGAAAAAGAAAAAGATTTTGTTGCTAAGAAGAAAAAGAAAAATGATTCTTCATCTCATCATGCTTTTCATGCCACATCTAATGAGATTAAGAATATGAAAAATAAGATGAATAATTTGAGTTCAACTTTGAACTCGTGTGCATTTAACCATTCTAAGTTGGAATCCTTGTTTCAAAAGAAACAAGTTCCTCATGCTCATGCACATACACATCATGCTTATGGTGCACAACACGATCACAATCACACTCATAAGCATCATGCTAAGGTATACATTTGTACACATTGTGGCCGCAAAGGCCATCTAGCAAGATATTGTTTTGATAAGAAACCATATCTATATTTTGCTAAGTATAATAAATTTGGGTTCCTTACAACAATGCTAACCCAAAGGACCCAAGAAAACATGGGTACCAAAACCCCCACCTTTGATTTTGATGTAGGTGTGGGATCTCACAAAACGTGAGAAGGTTGGTACCTTGGTAGTGATTGCAATGGACATGATGGACATACACTTGGTTGCATCACTATCAAGGAGCTTGGTGGGACAACCACCATACTTGGAGCTTTGGAGTTGGTAACAACCTCTAAACTCCTATTTTATTTATGTACATGCTTTATACTTTTATCATATTCATAGCATGTTCATGTTTTAAGATTTTGTGTGCTTTATGTGGTATTTACATGCTTAGATGTAGAATATATCAAACTTGTATGTATACATATACAAATAGTGAATTACAATTGACTCTTAAATAATTGAACTTCATGCTCACTTGTATCCACTTTATGCATATGTATAATCTAGTTTTGAAAATTCTCATATATACATGTTTTGCCAATTTTTGTGATTTACTTCATGTATATGCATGTTTAATTCAAATCTAATAAATATACATGTATACCCGTGAGTCTCTTGCCTTCATGCAAACATTTAATAGACTCTTTTATTTTTGGGATATGTATGCATATTGTTAGATTTGTATAAACCATACATATACCATGAAAATTGTTGATTTTAGTGAAAAATGATTTTTCATGATTTGTTGTTAAAAATTTGACTTATGATCGTTTTGGGCTTCAATGACTATTTTCATGTAGATACTATTTACATAACCTTTGAACACTCTATCTTTAAGAAAATATATATGTTGAGCTTTATGGAATATGAGTGCTTGAACTTTTATGTATTTAGTATTATTCATGAAAAACATATGATTTTTTATTTATGAAGGATCTTTAACTAGTTTGTCAAAAATTCATTTAAACTAGTTATCTATTCTTCAAGTATTGCACATGATCCTATTTTTGATTTTATGGATAAATTCTTTTATGTTCTCAAGATTTGAACGCTTCATGTATTGAATATTAGTTTAAATGTTAATTTCTATCAACACTAGGATTTATACTTGAACATATTATGGGCACAAATAAATCTATTGATATGTGTACTTGAATGCTTATTTGAACCTATTAGATGTACTAGTATAGCCTTATGTTGATGATCATTACATTCTTAAACTTGTATTCCCATTTGGATTTATGTTATGATCATGTGATTTCATTTCATGTATATGGTTATTTTGCCAAAACATTAAGATATACATGGATACCTCTTGAGTCATTTGCCTTTCATGCAAATCTACTTATAAAGACTCGATTGTGTTTTAGGGATATGTATGTATACTTAATGTCTTGTCAAAACATACATATGCTATGTAATATAATTTTGTTGATTTTCATGTATTAAAATTTGGGATGATTTTCGTGTTTTCAAAATTTATGTTATTTTAAGGAATATTGAACTTCATTGTCATTTTCATGATGTCATGTTTCACATAACATTAGTTCACTCACCTCTTTTGAAAATTATATGGACTTTATGGATTAGAGTGTTTTTAGTGCCTTGTGATTTATGCATATTCCATGAAAATATTTTTGATGTATTCCTTGGTTGAAGGATTCCTTACTAGTTGTTAAAACACTTTCATTTAACTAGTTTGAATTCTTCATATGGTAGATTACATGATGTATACACTTATGCTTACTTTTCAATTGGTATCATTGGATATGTTCAATTGGTATCAATATGACTTCATGTTGTGTATATTCATATTTTGATTGTATGAATGCTTTCAAATTTTAATTATATCTATTCATACATTTATGTGATCTATTTGTGCTTATTTTACAAGTGGTATTTCCTTTAAAGCACAAAGAGTGTTGATGCTAAGCTTAATTAGATTTCAAATTGGTATTTCATAATAAGCTTGTGCATTGTATTTTTTTAATTGGTATCAAAAATTCAAAATTTGATTATTTTACAATTGATATCTCAAAATTTGTTTTTACTAAGAAAAGTTAAAATTTTGTTTTGATAAAGAAAAATTCAAAATTTTTGATTTGTATTGACTATATGCAAGGAGAGCTTAACATCTCTTCCATATGTAGATTCATGTTGAGTATATTATAAATTGAGGAGATTGACAACTCTTCTTTATATGATATACGTGTGTAGGGGGAGCTTCACATCTCCTCTTATGCATGACATATTATACGTTATGAGAATTAGGGCTTGTCATCCCTCTTTCATGTAATGTATATGTGTCGGGAAGCTAACTTAACGTCTTCCTCTTCATGAATGTATATCGCATATAATTCTTATTGATTGATTTGATTTTCCTCTCCTTGATTTCCTTATTTTTGACAAAAAGGGGGAGAAAATTTGTTTGATGTATTTTTCTTTGAACCCTTTGTTGATGATTGACAAAAAGGGGGAGAAGAATTTGTGATTTTATATGCATGATTTCATGATTTCCTTACTTAAGGGGGAGAAGTATTTGGTTCCTTACTTAAGGGGGAGTAAGATTTGTATTTATGCATATATGTTGTCTTGCAATTGGGAGCAAAAGATTTGATTTATGATTTGATTTATATGATTGCATCTCCTACATTGCATACATGTCATGTGCTTCATTTATGATTTGATTTATATGCTTCATCTCCTACATTGCTTATTTATTTGGTATGCATGAGTTAAGGGGGAGCTTCTTTGAAGCTTTACTTTAATCCATGCATATATAACTCCATGAGTTTTGTCATCATCAAAAAGGGGGAGATTGTTGGCCCAAAGGCCCTTCACCCTAGTTTTGATGATGATCAACTCATGTAGTTATAGTTACTAATGATCTTGTGTTTAAATAGTGACAGATTCATGATCAAGATCTTAGTAGGTGCATAGCTCAACAAAGGATAAAAGAACAAGATTTGGAGCTTGCATGTGGTGATCCAAGGAGTTTTGGATCTAGCTTGGACCAAGTCAAGAAGATGAGAAGCCTTCAAGGGAAGACTTCAAGAAGTTGAAGACTTGGGTCTAAGTATAGAATTTGTATTTTTGTTTTAGTAAAAATGTAAAGGATAGATAGTTGGTGGATTGCTCAAGTTATATCACACACACACACTCTTGATAGAACTCTTGATTTAATAGATTTCATAAAAGATTTCTTTTTAGAAAAGAATTTTTATTTAGAAAAAGATTTTTCTTTGAGACAAAATACTATTTTAGATTTTGGTATTTCATAGTTCATATCTTTAAACCAAAATCATGATTAGTGCTTTATGTCAAAAACATAGATATTCCATATTGATTGTGTAGTGGATCATATCCATACACACCATGCTTTTAAATGAACTCAAATATCTTGTTTTTGTATTTGATGAAGATTTAGAAAAACAAGTTTGGAAAAACATGTTTTGGAAAAATACCTTTTAGTTATTGAGCTAATATTTCCAAGTTACAAAAATAGACCAAAACATCTATAACATGTCTTGATTTTGTGCAAGCATGTTTATTCTTTCAAGTATATTGGTAAAACTATTTTTGTAGAATTTCTATGTATTTTTAGGATTTTATAAAAGATTTTTAAATCCTGTTTTCAGACCTGGAAACTGGCTGACAGGCCAAACCGGTCGACCGGTCCGGTCGACCGATGTGCACAGCCCTGTGCACGTTGTCAGCACAGTGGCCGGTCGACCGGGTCGGTCGACCGACCAAGAGAGCCTTGCTCTCTGGAAATATCAGTCGACCGGGCCGGTCGACCGACAGTTCATTCCAGGTTATCGGTCGACCGAGCCGGTCGACCGGTGGCTGCAACGGTCAGAAAAATGACCGTTGGCCGGTCGACCGGCGGTCGACCGACAGCACTGACAGGAGCCCAACGGCTCTATTTTCTGGCAGCCCTATAAAAGGGGTCTTGTCACTTGTTTTAGGTAGAAGATTTTGGAGATTTCTTGAGCTGTTTTTCTGATACTTTTAGAAGAGTTTTCTCCACAAAATAGAGTGCTAATACTTCCAATCAAAAGGGAGTTTTTATCAAGAGAGTGTTAAGTGATTCTTTGAGTTTTTCACCATAGTCTTTCCTTGCTTTTCTCACACCACACTTGAGCTTTCCATTGCTAGATATTCCTATAGGTGTGTTGTAGTGAGAGTGCTCTTTAGGTGATCAAGTGTTGTGATCATCAAAGAGATCTTTTCTTTGTATTTGAGGAAACGGGCAAGTGTGCTCGTTGTTGGTGGTTGGAGTTCGGTTGTGAACTCTTGGTGGTTCGAGGTACGGCCTCGGCGAGTCGGTGGACTTGCGTGTGTAAGGGACTTTGGAGTCCGAGAGCTTGTAGGTGTTGCGGCACCGAGGAGAGATCCGGTGGGATCTTACATAGTGGAAATCCTTCATGTGTCGAAGGCGGGGATGTAGAGCAAGTGTGCTCGAACCTCGAAACATACCCTTGTGTTTGCGATTGCTCACTCTTGCTCTCTTTCTTACTTAGTCTCCTTTATATCTTGCATTACTTACATTGTCTTTACTTTACATGCTTGATATATTCCCTTGTGCTCATAATTGATATACATACTTGCTTGGGATTGTTATTAACACTAGTATTCAACCAAGAGAGCCAACGTGGCACCTCAACCCATTCAAGGGGAATCTAGAGGAGATTGTCCAGAGCCTCGCAAGGGGAATTCGGCAACACTCTTGTGTTATACATAAGTGTTTAATTAAAAGAATTTTAATTTGGTCAACTTAGTTTTAATTCCGCATTATTTGTTCATAAGTGACCATTAGATTAGCCATCACCTATTCACCCCCCCTCTAGGTGATCTTACAATTGGTATCAGAGCAATTTCACTAGTTTCTTGTATTCTTATTTTAATCTTGTGTCTACTTCTCTCTATTTGTTCTCTAATTTCTTGCCCACCGTGAGATCCAACTGCTTCGAGAATACCTAGCCGAAGAAGGAAGCTTGACGGCCCATGGCGATGAACAGGTCTTCATAGCTTGTTTTTCATTTCGTAGAGTAGATTAAGAAGGCGGACGATCCCATAAGCCGTGCTTGTACGCCTTCCAAGAAAAGGGAAATCATCGCAACGGTCCAAACGGCAAGCAGACTAAAGAGATAAGTTTTCTTTCTTTTTCTTTTCTTTTCTTTTTTGTAGATTAAATACAACTCATCTCCATATTCTTTTCTACCACCCATTGTAAATACCACTTCCTTTCTAACTTAACAAATAAAAATAAAAACTTTAGAGAAACTTGCTTAACGCTTCCATCGCAGTCCCTCCTTGAGGATCACGACCCGCATAGCCCTGCTACCGCGGATTAGAACTGAGACTTGCACATCTATTCTTAAAACTAAAATACCATCTTTTGTGTGCAGGAAATTTCAGTCAACATTACACAAGAGGGATAACAACAAACCCAAATCATAACCTCCTCTACACTTAGAGGGATTGGCACAAAGCCACAAGCAAAGAGAAAGTTACAATCTTGGTGATCTCAAAGACCACAAACAACCTTTAGTGATCTGAAATAGACCACAAACTAATTTTCTCACAAAAACAAGATCTTATAAATAGGATAGATATGATAGCTCAAGTGTGAGAAAACAAGGTGTTTGGAAATCAAATCACAAAGAAAATACTTGGAGAAAATACTATATAGAAATAGAAATGAAGATCAAAAATCAATTCCTAAAGACTCTCTTTTTCTTAATTTTTCCAACCCTTGAAAATAAATAAAAGATAAATCTTTTAACTAGAACTCTTGCTGAAAAATACTTGAAAGATAAGAAATTTTCTCTTCAAAATTCTTCTTAAACTCAGCCCAAGAGGGGGCTATTTATAAGCCCTCAAAAAATCTGCCCATTGGTAGCAAGAAAAGACAGAAATGCCCTTCCGGTCGACTGGCGCAATGGTCATATTTCTGACCGTTGTGCCTCCGGTCGACCGCCCGATCGACCGGCCAAGCCTGTCGGTCGTCGCCCGGTCGATCGGCTAGCACCCGAGAGTTGGGTGCTTTCAGTCGGTCGACCGCCTGGTCGACCGACCTTCTTTGGCTGGCCTATGCACGTCTCTCGTGCAGATCGGTCGATCGGTGCGGTCGATCCCCAGTAGATCTGGCTGATCAATATGGGACTTAAAACTTAGGTACTTTAACTCAAATTAAATCCCATAAAATCACATAAATTTCACAAAAAAAGTTCTTATAAGATCTTTGAATAACAAATATGTGTGACCAAAAATCAACACATATTATAAACTATTTGAACCATTTTTGCGATATAGAAATTAGGCTTAAACACAAAATCGGTATTTTCCAAAAATCAAACTTTGAAATGGAAATCTGATTTTTTTCAAAACTCATATGGATACAAAAACAAGATATTTAAACTATATTTGAAGCATAGAGTGTATGGATAGAATCTAATACACATAAGATATATATCTATATTTTTGACATGAAATCCAAAACAGGTTAAACTGAAACCAAACATATTGAAACTTGTGTGTGTGAACTTGAGCATATCAACACTATCTATTTTTACACAAGATGTAGACACAAACTAACTAAACACAAACCAAAGTCTTTTTATAGAACTCCTTCTCCAAGCCGACTCGATCCAAACACGATCCAACGAGCTTGACTCCAACCGAGTGCTAGATGCGATCTTGACGCGTGAGCTCTTGAATCAACATGTGTTAGCTCCAAAACTCTTTTGTTGAAGCCAAATACCTACTATGATCTTGATCAAATATCTGAAACTAATTAAGCACAAGATCATTAGTACTATAACTACATGAGTTAATCATCATCAAAACTAGAGTGACGGGCCTTTGGGCCAACATGTCTCTCTCAAATTCTATCTAAGAAAATGGTCCCATAACCCTGAACATCATTTAATATTCTAGAAAAATCTTTTTCAGGAAATATGGTAGGGGCCATAGTCTAAATCTAAAGTAAAAATAGAGAGAGATGGGTAAAGAATTCGCAAACCGCCCCCGGAAACCTTAGGGGGAAATTAACCACAATATGCCCGGAGCAAATCAGACTGGAGATATCCAAACAAGGAGAAGATCTGAGATCTACTCAGAAAGATGGTCGGAGGGGAGCACTAGCACTACGGCTCTGGCCTCTGAGGAGCCGCGGAAACGCGGCCTGGGAAAGGGGGCACAGCTGGGTGGAGGAGAGAGGGGAGGGGCTCGGGGCTGGTTGCAGCACCTGGGCTCCTCTCTTCAGATCTGAAATAATTTTGATGATAGTTTATGGGAGAGGGGTAGGAGAGTATAAAAAGAAGAGGGATTCCAATTTTAACCCTAGCTTAAAGGAATTATTACAAGTATACCAGGGTTATTATAATTGCAAAGATCTCCTAATCTTTTTATGTATTTACACAAAAAAATTTATTATTATTATTTTTTTTATTTATTTTTTAGTTGTGGTTTGTGATGGAATCAGTCGCGTATAAGATGGGTCGAAAAGACCCAGCACAGTCTCAGCTTGTGATTCTGGTTCAGTGGTTAGGAATGGCTTCAGTTTTTACCCATTCACCTTGAATTCCTCACCACTCTTTGGATCGAA
Source organism: Agave tequilana (assembly GCA_038442645.1). Classification (NCBI taxonomy): domain Eukaryota; kingdom Viridiplantae; phylum Streptophyta; class Magnoliopsida; order Asparagales; family Asparagaceae; genus Agave; species Agave tequilana. Next base: position 324,548 of record JAVJIF010031541.1, on the reverse strand, counting down.
AATTATCACAGCACCATGTGGAACGACAGTGTGCACAATGAAGGGTCCGGACTAACGAGTTTTGATCTTTCCCGCGAAAATGTGAAGTCTCGAGTTGTATAGTAGAACCTTTCCCCCTGGGGAAAGTTTTTTGGTTGATGATTTGGTCATGAAAAATTTTCATCCTGCTCTGTGTAATTCGTGCATTCTCATAAGCCTCATTCTGTATTTCTTCTAACTCAGAGATCTGCAATCTCCTTAGTTCACCGGCTCTAGTTAGATTGAAATTTAGTTACTTAATAGCCCATAGGGCTCGGTGTTCTAACTCGACAGGTAGATGACAGGCTTTTTCAAATACAGTTCTACATGGAGACATCCCTAGGACGGTCTTAAAAGCAGTTCAGTAAGCCTATAACGCATCATTAAGCTAGACCGGCCATTTTTTTTGGTTTTACCCTAAGTTTTTTCCAAAATGAGCTTGATTTGCTGATTGGTCACTTCAACTTGCCCATTTGTTTGGGGATGATACGGGTGGATAACTTGTGAGTGATGGAGTATTTCTGCATCAGAGCTTCAAAAATCCTATTGCACAAATGTGACCCATTATCACTAATTATAGCCCGTGGGGTGCCAAAATGAGAGAAGATATTTTTCTTGAGAAATTTGACAACCACTTTGTTATCATTGATCTTAGTAGGCACGATTTCTACCCATTTTGAGACGTAATCCACTGCAACCAAGATGAACTGGTTGCCAAAATGAATTTGGGAATGGTCCCATGAAGTCAATGCCCCAAACATCAAAAATTTCGACTTTGAGAATCAGGTTTAGGGGCATCATGTCTCGTCTCGAAATCTTCCCAGTCTTTTAACAATTCTCACATGACTTACAAAAATGGAAGGAGTCTATTAACAAAGTGGGCCAGTAAAACCCACTTTGTAAAACTTTCTCTGTGATTTTGCGGGGACCGAAGTGTCCTCCGCAAGCAAGCTCATGGCAGAAACTGAGCACCCTCCTCTGTTCTTCTTCTGGTATGCATCGTCGAATAATTTGATTAGCACAATACTTAAAGAGATACGGTTCTTCCCAGAAGAAGTACCATACTTGGGAAAAGAAGCGATACTGGTCTTATTTTGTTTATTCAGCAGGTAGTTGTCCAGTGACCAGATAGTTAACTATGTCCGCATATCATGGTTTCTTGAAAATAGCAAGTATGTGCTCATCTGAGAAATTCTCATTGATCACAGCTCGTACTATAGGTGCATTAGGAATTCTTGACAGATGATCAGCCACCACATTTTCTACACCTCTCTTATCACAGATTTTCAGGTCAAAGTCTTGAAGTAGAAGGATCTATCGAATCAGTTGGGCTTTAACTTCCTTCTTGGTCATGAGGTGCTTCAATGCTGAGTGATCCGTAAAAATCACAGTCTTCGATCCTAGTAAGTAGGGACAGAACTTTTCTAACGCGAAGACAACGGCCAAGAATTTCTTCTCGATCGTTGTGTAGTTCTGTTGGGCGTCATTCAGGGTCCTACTCGAGTAATAAATCATGTGTTGCCTATTGTCGATGCGCTGTCCTAGGACAGCGCCGATAGCAAAATCAGAGGCATCGCACATGATTTCAAATGGTTGTGCCCAATCAGGAGCAAAAATGATAGGCGCAAATATAAGATCTTGCTTAAGCTTCTTCCATGATTTAAAACATCCATCGTTAAAATCAAAGGGCACGTCCTTTGCGAGCAGGTTGGCTAAGGGTCTAGCAATTTTGCTAAAGTTTTTAATAAACCGTTAGTAGAACCCAGCATGCTCTAAAAAGGAAATGATATCCTTAATGCATTTGGGTGGTGGAAGCTTAGCGATTACTTCTTTTTTTCCTTGTCAACGTCGATTCCTCTCCTTGAGATCTTATGGCCTAAGACAACCCCTTGTCTCACCATGAAGTGACATTTTTCCCAATTCAGAGTTAAATTCTTTTCCTTACATCTTTGAAGAACTAACTCTAAATGATGAAGACACTGATCAAATGAATCTCCATAGATGAAGAAGTCATCCATAAAAATCTCTAGAAAATATTCTACCATATCGGAGAAAAGACTGAGCATGCACCGTTGGAATATCGCGGGAGCGTTGCACAATCCAAAGGGCATACGTCGGTAGGCAAAGGTTTCAAATGGGCAAGTGAATGTAATCTTTTCCTGGTCTTCTGCAGCAATGGGGATCTGATTGTATTCTGAGTACCCATCCAGGAAACAATAGTACTCATGTCCAGCCAAGCGTTCGAGCATTTAATCGATGAAGGGTAGCGGGAAGTGGTCTTTACCGGTAGCAGCGTTCAATTTTTGATAGTCAATACAAACACGAACCTTGATAGGTAGTCTTGTCTGTACCAACTCCTGGTGCTCGTTTTCTACTACCGTGAAACCAGCTTTCTTAGGAACAACATGTACTGGACTAACCCATTGGCTATCAGAAATGGGATAAATGATTCCATTGTCTAATAGTTTCAAAATTTTCATTTTCACAGCATTTTGCATGAGTGGGTTTAGCCTAGCTGTGGGTCCCTCCTAGGAATTGCTTCATCCTTTAAATGAATTTTGTGTTGTATTATTGTTGGACTTATCCCTTTAATGTCTTTCATTGTCCATCCAATGGCTTCCCTATGTCTCCTTAAAATAGACATCAAGCTGTCCTCTTATTGTCCAGTCAGATGGGATGCTATGATGACTGACAGGGGTTCTCTTCCACCTAGGTAGGCATACTTGAGGTGTTCAGGCAAAGCTTTTTACTCTAGGGAAAGAGTTGATTCATTGGACGGGAGATTTAAAATCTCAGTCTTGGAATTAGGTATACTTGGGCTAGATGCCCTGTCCACTGCTGAACCAATGATCTGGTCTAAATTGAAATCCTCAGACCGGGTCAAACAAATAGTCTCACATCGGCTAGACATGGGGATAGTCTTGGGTATATAAGAATTTGGGCTAGTCCACCTAAAAGGCTAATCTTTTGGGATGGTGCCCCGGATCCTTACAATGAAAACTGCAACAGTACTATTTTTTTATTTTTATTTTTGGTCTTCAGCATAGTCCTAAAAGATAGTTTTACCTCACCAAATCATATTTCTTTGGCAGTTTGCATGTTGGGGAGTGAGAATGGCAGCTCTGCATTTGTGCATCAAATATTCTTATGAGAAATTTCTTTGTTTGTCATATTATTTGGTTAATGAAAAAATATCCAACCTAGTTTTGTATTTTTAACTTTAGAGGCAAACATCAAATGAGTAGGGATAATGGTTTTAGGCAAAGAAAAGAGAGCTGAATCATTGATTGTTCCCTAAGGATGTTGTACACTATGTATTAGCTACAATTGCGGGGCTTTGCACTGACTATATCACTACTTTTAGCATATCATATCTTTATCTCATATGTACATCATGTAGAACTTTAATTGCGATCAGATACATTGAAGCCCTTTATTTTCTTTAAGCATTGACATAATTGCGATAACCTTTAGGTTGATGTGCTTTTGCTTTTGTAAAGATAAATGTGTTTGCCACTAGTCTGAAAGAGTTTCAGATTTAGTATGGAGACATTAAAATACATGTTAGTCTATTGATGCCTCGATCACTTGTTAATTGAATCTTTGATACTTTTTTGTGTATTGTGGAAGGGAAAAAAATATCATTGGTAGTGTCTTCTCTTGGGTTTCATTGAATCTTGATTAAAACAACTATTATTTGATTTGTGAAGAATTATGTTACACATATTCCGGAGTTGGGAGTTTCAGAAGACAATATGATGAATGTTATGTTAGGTTTTGAGGCAATATGAAAAAAAGAGTGGTGGAAGCTCTTTACAGAGGTATGAGAACTTCGTTTATATGAGTGCCCATCAGTTAGTTGCAAGTGTTTCAGAGTTTGGAACATCAGTAAGTTTTAAGCATTGCATGAGATACCTCCCCTTCATGTCCAAGGAATGCCAATTCATTTAGGTTTGTGAAATTTCAGTAATGATACGTGTTAGATATTCTTATCTTTAGATTTCTTTATCTTATTGTTAGATATCCTTATCTTATCTTATTTTTATCTAATCTTATCTTACTACTCGTTTTCTTCTTTATATACTCTCTCTTGTATATATATATTGATGTAATTGCTTTATGAATAATATATTGAAAGTTTTTCTTTTTCAAATTATCATGGTGTCAGAGCCTCTCAAAATTTTTTTCTCTGCTGATTGAAGTTCTCTCAATGTTCTCAAGCTTGTGTTGGGTCGTGCTCGCATAGTGTGTGTCTAGTACCGGGTCACTTTCGCCTCATACAACATCAGAGCTTTTATCGTCGTCCTTGCGCATCCTCCTCCACCTCAGCTAAGACCGAGTCCTCGCTGATCCTCTCACATCCACCGATGTCGACTCCACCATCACCCGTGTTCCTCTAACGTTGCAGAATTTGATCTGAGCCCTCTCGAGCACTATTTAGCTCTCTTGAGCCTTCTCATCAATTTAGCCCTCTTGGGCTCTGTTTTAGCCTTTTTGGGCTTTTCTTCATACTCAGATCATCGATTGCTCTCCAGCACGCCGCCAGTCGAGTTCGAGGAGCTTACAAAAACCTCCTTCTGCTTGATCCATCTGGATCTCGTCATGCCTGATTCGTCTGGATCTCGCCCTGCCTGATCCGGAATCCAACCGGATTTCACCATGCCTGATCTAGAATCCATCCGGATCTCGCCCTCTCATTTGATGTCTGATCCATCTGGATCTCGCCCTGCTTGATCCATCTGGATCTCGCCTTATGGAGCTCGTCGTCCTCTCGAACATCTGGATCTCGCAACGCCACCCTCGATCGCAATCTGCTCCATAGATCAGCTCATCAAATATATCCCATTAATTTTGTGAGATTTTGTTTAAACTCTCGATGTTTGATCCACCGTGAGTTTGAGGGGGGTGTTAGATACTCTTATCTTTAGATATATTTATTCTATTGTTAGATACACTTATCTTTAGATACCCTTATCTTATCTTACCCTTATCTTATCTTATCTTACTACTCATTTTTTTATTTAATCTACTCTCTCTTGTATCTATATATATTGATATAATTGCTTTATGAATAATATACTGAAACTTCTTCTTCTTCAAATTATCAATGCAAATTACAGCTGAAGAAAATTCATGTAGGATAAGGTAACAAGTTTAGCCTATCCAAAAGAATACATTTGAGGTATACATTTTTCTTAGTCGATAAGAGAAGTTGAATAACAAATGGCATGATATTGTTTGTTGTCAAAAGTAGAAAGAAATGACATAATTTCTGGTTTAGGAAGTAGACCCTAACATTTGCGAGAAGTTATTAATGAAGGTAACAAAATACTCAACACCGCGCTTTGACTTGATGGCGGGTTGATATTGTATGTTGTAATCAGTGTTGTTAGAGGCGTAGTGAGGGGCACCCCTGAGGCGCATGGCAAAGCGAGGCATGTTCATGTGCCTCGAAGCTAATGCGAGCCTCGCAGCCAATGCGATGTAGAACGAGACACACATTTTCCTAGAGCGCAAGGCGCGCCTTAAGTGCATTTGGGTGCACACTCAATCTGAATTTGGTTTTCTCTTTCTTCTCTTCCCCTGCTTCTTCTTCTACTTCTTCTTCTTCTTTCTTTCGCTGTTGATGTTGCTATTATTGTTCCTTCTCCATTGCCTCTCTTGCTCCTTCTCTTCTTCTCTTTATCTCGTGGGGCTGCTCCTACTGCTATTGATGCTTCTTCACTGTTGTTGGTGTTGCTGCTTGATTACATATCAAATTTGCATATTTATTGTCATATTTTCATATTTATCTTTTATTAAACTTTGCTATTTAACCTTCTTTTTGATTATAAGTGTGCAGATAATTATTTAAGTAGGAGAAAGAAAAGGAAACCCAAAAAGTCCAAAGAACCCTATTAAATTCAGATTTTTAAAGCAATTTTAATTAAATTCGGAGTTATTAATCAATTCAGACTGGAAACCGTTTAATATTTTGATCATAACTTTAGCTGCAAAAACTCAGATCTGATAATTCAAGATTCTCCAATAAAAGAACTCAAAGGGCTATAATTTGTATGTTGATAACTGTTTCCAATTCAACCGTTTGATGAGTAATATTCAAAAATCAATGTGTCAGCTAGCTGCTTACCAATTCAGAATTGAATTCCCACATCAAATAGAGTTGAATTAAAAGTTCTAATGTGTATCTTATTGTAACTGAATCTGAGATCTATTTAAATAGCTGAAATCTCTCATAATTGTATTATCTCCAAGCAGAGATCAAAAGTTAGGGTTTTAGATTTGTTTAGTTTAAGTTTTTCTTTTATTTTCTGTTTTGCTTTGTAAACCTAGATTAGGGACAGATTCATGGGAGTAAGAGAGAAGGGTTGTATTGAAACCTAGATTAGAGTTTTAGATTAGTTTTGCTGCCTGCCGATCGACCGCCCATCGATCATCAACGATTAGTTTTCTAACCGTTGGAGCCAGCGGTAGACCGCACGGTCGACCGATCCAAGAGCAATATTTTGCTCTCACGCCTGTCGGTCGATCACCTGATCGACTGACCTGAGAGTTGTTTTGCTCTCAAGGCCAACGATCGACCGCCCGACCGACCGTTGTGTGCAAGCCTACGACCGACCGTTGTGCGCAAGCCTGTGGCTTGTGCACGTCTGGTTGACTAGCCTGGGGCCAAAAACAGTTTTTCAAATTTCGTTTTCAAAACCTTCAAAATTTCAAATAAATCTTTAAAAAATACACAAAAATAAGTTCTTATAAATATATTTGAGCACAAATATGTTTGGTTAAAAATCAAACCATATTCAAACATTTTGAACTTCTTTTTCAGATTTCAAATTCATTTTGAAATACAATCTATTTAAACTTGATTTTCTGAAAATATACTTTAAATCAAAACAAGTTTATTCCAGCACTGTATAAATACAAAAAAAAGTTTTCAAACTTCCTTTAATCTCCAATGTGTATGGACAACACCAACACACATTCTAAACAATAAAATTTGATATTAAGATTTTCTTTTCACAAAATCAAACTTTTGATAAAACAAAACTTTTTAACCAAAACTGAAATTTTTATCTTGAAAACCAATATCAAATTTTGGTGTGTGTAAGCTTGAGTAATCTAATCTAATCTAAACTTTACAATAATCTAAACAAGCTTACAAACACTTATAAACAAGTCTTCTTCTTGATCTTTATCTCCTTCATCTTGACTTGATTCAAATTAGATTTCTTGAGTTTAACTCCTTCTTGAGTGCTTAATGTATTTTTTTTATACTTGAGCTCTTGAATCAACACTTATTAGTTTCAAAACTTGACTTTGAGTGTTTTGCTAAAGCTAAACACTTGAACTAAGATCTTGATTAAAAATCTGAAATTTAAAAATACAAGATCATTAGTACTATACCTACATCAGTTAATCATCATAAAAACTAGAGTGATGGGCCTTTGGGCCAACATCTCCATCCCATTCCATCTCACTTGCGTATTTTCTGTTCTCTTATCCATTGTACATAATAATTACAATGAAAAAGAAAAAAAGAAAGAAGTAGAGAGAAGTTGGCCATACATGCGAGTTTTGGTTTCAAAAAAAAAGTTATACGTTAAGACATGCTTCTAACATTGTTAGAGAAGAAAGACATCTCTTTTACATTATTACAGAAATTTTCTCCCTTTAATTTGAGAGAGACAACTACTCTCCTGAGGAAGAAAAAGAGATTTTGAATAATGATAAATAATAGACTTAAAGTAAAAGTTATAGGCTAGCATAGATCATTTTTAGGACATTTTACTGTAATTTGTTTGGAGGTGCTAGATTAGCTCAGGCCCGTTTGTTGGGCCAAAGAAAAAATCCCAAACACCTTCGAACGCCAAGCCCGTAGTTATTAGGAGGCATGCAAAACAGATATGAGAGAGAACAAAGAAGGGATCACAAGACTGCACACTTGACACTTGACCCGTCTGGTAAAAGTCGTGACAATTGTTAGTTTCTGGAATCAATCTGACAACTAATCAATATCACTGAAATATCAACAATCTAATTGGTCAGGTCAGTTAATATCAGGTGGGAGGTTTTCCGTTCAATAGAACGTTCCTTAATTTAAGAACCACCTTTCAATTTCCTTCCTTGATTAAACACCAATTAGACTGGTATAAATCAGTCTCAATATACTGAATATCAGTATATCCCCTGTATAAAGAAATTAATTCACTTATACAGTACTTGGAGTGAGGTACGCTTAAAGCGAATCTCTTAAGATAATTACGTCCCCCGCACCGGTGCTAACGGGTTTCTAGACGCTGGTCTCCCAAGATACAACATTCCTTCACGGTATTTGAATAGCACTACCAAATCACCGAACGGTCGAACCGTAGTTAACCAATACCTTCACAGGATTATTGAAGCAGCGGGACAAAGACAAATTTTGGGAGAATATTTGCCTTTACTTTGGAGGAGCACCCACTGTAGAGGAAGAAGGAAGGTTGAAGAATATTCTTCTTCGGAAGTCCCAGATTCAGACAACAATTCGATTAACGAATCTGTTGAATTTTCTGAGCCCTCTTTCAGAACGAATTTTGCAGAATCTCTTTTGGAAGTCGCTTTGAAAACTGAATTTCTCACTTCCCGTTGGAAGTTACTTCAAGACAGAACTTCACTTTAGTCCCATCAGAACGCAGAGAGAGCCTTCAGAACGCAGAGAGAGAGAGAGAGATGAGTTTTTGATTTTGGTGTGTTTAATTTGAGAAAACGGAGCGCTATTTATAGCGCTCCGGGAGGGGCATTTTGGTCCGAACCCAACCAGCGGTTGCAACGGTTCGGTCTGAACCGTTATAACGGTTCGTTTCAACCGTCCAACCGCCCAACTGCCGCGACGATTTACAGACAGCCGTTGGCTGGGCGGTTCAGATCCGGATAGCGGAGCGGGTATGCTCCGCGTAACCCATACCCGTGAGACCCGGTTCAAAAAAAACCATGTCGGGTAGGGAACCCGAACCCCCAGACCCAGACCCGTGCCCGTGCCCGAGCCCGGCCCGGCCCGGCCTGGCACCGGCACCGGCACCGGACGGCGCCGCCGCGCGCGCGCATGTGCGGGCATGGTTTCCTCCCAATCGCGCGCGAAAACTCCAAGTACCCAAAGGGCACGCCCTTTGTTCTCAATTTTCTCTATTTAAACACTACAAACTTCCATCCCATAGTCAATGTGGGACTAAATGCCTTTAGCTACTTTTAGTCCCATTTTGGCTTTGAATTAGGCAATCTTTAGACTTGAATATCTCATTCATTCGAAGTCAGAATTAAACATGTGAATATACCACGTTCATCCCTAATGGAAGGAGAACACACTCCAACCATCATCCAATTGATTCAATCAACGGATCTCGCTGTAATTCAATTCAAAGATTCACATATATTCTTCATATTCCTAACAATCCCCCACAATGAATGGAGATTCAAGGAATTGACACACAAATAGACTAACTCTATTGTGAAAGGTACTTTAGAAAAGAAACTGCATCAGGATAGGTGAACTAGGTCTTGAACCTTCCATAGTGAAAGTTTTATCGGACTTACTGGCTAATCAGTGAACTAGGTCTTGAGCTGTTAGCCGTTAGTGTAAGCCAAGTCAACAAGCTTCACACAGTGACTCTCCAAATCAACTTTGGTTCTCGGTTGTGTCCATTTTAGCCCTGGACATTCTTGGTTTCAGAGAGTATCTTTAGGGAATAACAGCCTCCATAGAAATTCCCAAAGAGCCGACCCAACTCTATACTCACATAGGTGATCGTCCTATTAAGAGTAGTCTACTCTACTCCACTTGTTTAGTTACAAGATATAGGCATCATTAAAAGCGTTAAGCTTATCCTTAATCCACTTGTAGAAAAGCACTTATGTGTGTTGGCCCAATGGCCTTCCACTCTAGTTTTGATGATGATCAACTCATGTAGTTATATTTACTAATATTCTTGTGTTTCTAAGTTTCAGATCATTAGCAGGATATTAGTGTTGGTGATTAGCTTCAACAAGGTGTTTGGAAGCTTATCATGGTGATTCCGGTGCCAAAGCTTAAAGATCATACCTTTGCACTCGGTGGATCGCGTTTGGGAGCAAGTCTACTTGAAGATGGAGATCATCAAGAGAAGACTTAGGTATCCTAGTTTAGTTTAGTGTGTTTTAGATCCATTTGTAAAGCTTAGTTTAGTTGATATGCTCAAGTGCACAAACACACACGTTTTATGTTTTAATGTGTGATTTTATGAATAGTTGGATCAAAACAAGTTTTCATGATTTATATGTATAGTAGATGTTTTCTAGTTATACATACATGCTTAACTTATAGACAAACTTATTTTGACATTCCTATTCATGTTTTGGAAAAATCTAGTTTGATAAAAATACAAGTTTTATTTATGATAAAATTGGCAAGACACAAAAATGAATTGATATGATTGATATATGTCTTGAAATTTTTATCACAAGTTTAGTTTTCAAGTAAAATGATAAAACATATTTTTGTGAATTTTTTAGAAGTGTTAAAAGATTTTTTACAAATTTTCTATCTCAAAAATCTGCCCAGAAAAACTGTATTTCAGGCAGACCGGTCGACCGGGACAGTCGACCGGCTGCTGTGTCCGGATATGCACAGGCTGTGCATGTCCGTCGGTCGACCGGGTCACGGACCCAGTCGACCGATATAGAGAGTCTGCTCTCTGTATCTTTTCGGTCGACTGGGTCGGTCGACCGATAGAAGGAAACTGTGTTTCCTCCTTGTTGGTCGGTCGACTGGCAGTCGACCGAAGCCCCAACGGTCATATTTTCGACCGTTGGCGGTCGACCGGGCCGGTCGACCAGTGGCTGTCTAAATTGCCACTTCAGCCTAACGGCTAGTTTTCTGTTTTGGCCTATATAAACCCCATTCCTTTGGGATTTTGAAAAAGGTTTTTCACAAGAGAAAAATTGCAGTTTCTGAAGTATTTTAAAAGAGTTTTAAAAGGAGTTTTTGGGCTTTATACTTCTAATCTTTATTGTTTTGGGCTTTTGGAAAAATCAAAGAAATAGGAATTTGGGATATTTGTATTGGTTTTCATTCTCCATCTTTTATAAGAATTTCCCAAGTGTTTTTCTTTGTTGCTTGTTTTCCAAAAACACCTAGTTTCCACATTTGAGCTATCTTCTATCCTAAACTATTAGGATCTTTGTTTTTGTGGAAAAGAAAAAGAGAAAAGAAAAGAGAAAGAAAAGAGAAGTGTTTGAGGTTGTTGTTGTAAACCTCTTGAGTTGTAACCACCCTTTTATTTGTGAATCCCTCTTCGGTAGAGGTGATCGGGTGATTGGTTTGTGAGCCTCTTAGGTAGAGGCATTTGTTGTGGTTGGCTACGGGCCGTATCCCTCTTCGGTAGAGGTGGATTGTGTGTTGTATTGCCTCGGTGGCATTGTAAGTTGAGAGAGGAGTTAGGGGCTCCTATAGTGGATTAGAAATCCTACACGGTGGTGTAGGCGGGGAAGTAGAGCTAGGGGCTCGAACCTCGAAACAAATTTGTGTGTTTGCGATTGATCCAATTACTCTCAACTCTACTCTCTTATATTTGTGCAAGCATCATTCTTTCATTGCATCATATATTTTTGCGTGGGATTGAGCATATTCATACTTGCTTGCATTTGCACCTTGCATATTATTCATATTGTTATATATTGTATATGCTTGGATTGCTTGTGTGTGTGCAACACTTATACTCATCCAACAAGAGCTTCATATAGCAACCTCAACCCATTCAAGGGGAATCAAGAGGTGCTTGTCCAGAGCCTCGCAAGGGGAATTCGGCAACACTTGTTGGATTGTACTAAGTGTTCTTGTAAGATTGTTTTAGCTTCCGCATTTAGCACACTTAGTTTGCATTAAGTTCACTAGATTAGCACTTTCACCTATTCACCCCCCCTCTAGGTGTATTTCAATTGGTATCAGAGCTAGTGCTCCTGATATTAGGCTTAACATCCTAGGAGTGATCCATTTGCTTGCTAATCTCTTGTTTGCATAATACTTGTTTGCATACATATAGTTTACCATGGACTTCATGACCCCACCTATGTATGATGCTTCCAACATTCTTGTTTGGAAGACTAGGATGTCCATTTACCTACAAACCCTAGGTTTACATGTTTATCTTGCGGCTACCAAGAAATGCTATCTTGGTAACCTCATTCATATAAGGGCCAATGCACAAGCCCTAGAGGCTATTAGAAACACATTGCCTAAAGATTATCTTTTACATGTTTCTAATATTGATTCCGCTTTTGTAGTGTGGAATTTATTGACAACCACAACCGCTACCTCCGGGCTTCAAGAACAAATCCAAAAGGAAGAGGAATCTAGTGGAGAGTCCGAATCTCAATGCTACATGGTCCAAGGGAATGACTCCCTTGAGGTACAATCGGAAACTCAACTAGATAGTAATGATTGTGCTAGTTCTTCAAATGATTTTGTTGATCCCCATGCTTTAAATGAAGAACTATCTATTGTATGTGAAAAGCTAATAGAAAAATATAAGCTTTTGAAAAAGAAAAGTCTAGAAATTGAAAATGAAAATAAGAATTTGCATTCTAGACTTGATAATGTTTTGCAAGAGAAGGTTGAGGTCTATAATGAAAGGGATTCATTGAGATCTCAATTAGACCTTGTTTTAAAAGAAAATGAATTTTTAAAGTCTAAAAATGATTGTGATAATGTGTTGAAAAATAATGATGTTTTGTCATCGAAAATTGATTTTGTTTTAAAAGAAAATGATTCTCTAAAAAGAGAAATTGATTTCATTTCAAAAGAATTAGAAATTTGTTTAAGTAAAAATAATTCTTTGAAAAATGATATGTCTTCTCATGTTTGCCATGCTAGGGTAGTATCACACACTTCACCTATTGCATGCCACACTTCTTCTTTGATTAACAATGAAATATCCATGCTTAAGAAGAGTGTAGATTGTTTGGGCTCCACTTTGAGCCAATGTGTAGAAGGGCATACACGCTTGGAATCTTTGCTTCGAAAGAAACAAGTTCCATCTTTCCATGCACACCCTCCACGGCATACACATGCTCCTCACGGACACCATCAACACATGTATGCTCATGTGTACACTTGTACACATTGTGGACGTAGGGGCCACCTAGCTAAATTTTGCTTTGATAGACTACATGTTGATAATTTAGCTAAGAAGTTTGTTTGGGTTAGAGAAGGTACTAACCCCCATGGACCCAATAAGAGATGGGTACCAAAGACCACCCCTCCAATTTTTGATGTAGGTGTGGGGTCTCACATGACGTGAGAGTGTTGACACCTTGGAGTGGATGCGTTCCGGACTTAAAGGAAATCATATGGATGCATCACTTTCAAGGGAAGAGTTGGTGGGAGGACCACCTTATTTTGGAGAATTAGAGAAGTGCCCTCATCGGTTTTGGTATAAATCTCTAACTCTCATATTATTTGTTTACATGCTTTTATGATTCATTATTTATAGCATGTCTCATTTGTTTAAGCATATTTTTGATGTCTTTGGATTAGTGTGTAAATTCCATGATTATTAGATCCATGACATACATGTATAGTATTTGAGACACATATGCTCACTTGAATTCATATTTAGTGTTCTCACCGTTTGTTTAGCTATAATGTACATCATGAATCTAATACATGTGAATTTACATAGTAATCATGTTTTAGTTTTATCATGATGTTCTTTTATGATTGTTTTAATGTTTCATGTGGTGATAACATGTTTAAATGTAGATTTTATCAAAACTTGCATTATACTTGTGCAAATAGTGAACTACAATTGTTTCTTATATGCTTGTTCTTCATGCTCACTTGTATTCACTATATGCACACGTATGAGCTAAGTTTTGATGATTCGTTCATTTGCACTTGTTATGTCCATTTGCATGTTTATGTATTTTAGAATTCAAATAAAATAATTTTTGATGAATCTTATATGTGTTTTATTTAAAAATATGGTATTCATGTTTGTTTTAATGCTTCATGACTTGATTACATGTTTAGATGTTAGTTTTCATTAAGACTAGTTGTATACTTGTACATATAATGGGAAACAAATTAATCTTTATATATGTTTGAGCTTGAATGCATATTTGTACCCATTAGATGTGCTAGTATAGTCTAGTTTTGATGATCCATACATTTTAGACTTGTATTCATATTTTTGGATTTATAAGAGTTTTTATTTCATGTATATGTTTATTTTGCCAAAACATTAAGATATACATGTATACCTCTTGAGTCATTTGCCTTCAATGCAAAATCTATTTATGGACTCAATTGTGTTTAGGGATATGTATGTATACTTAGTGTAGTGACAATTCATACATATACCTTGTAATGAAATTGATTTTGGATGAAAATTTAGTTTTTCATGTTTCATGTATTATAAGTTTAACCTCATGTATATGTCTTTCTAGTTCAAACTAATCTCATACATATACATCCTTTTGAGCCACGTGCCTTCATGCATATACTTTAGTGGACTCGTTGAGTTTTGGATATGTATGTATATCTTAGTTTATACTAGACATACATATGCCTTGAAGATTAAGTAGTTCTATGATCTTTTGTTTTAGATAAGTATTATTGTTTAAAGGAATTAAAAGAGCTTAATGAAATATTTTTTTTCATAATTGATTTTCACATGTTAGTTATACACTCGTAATTACTACCTTACTCATGTTTTGTTTCTCATGAGTTGTGCTTTATTGATTAGAGTGAATGATTATTATGTGATTTTCATTTCTATGAAAAATAATCTTGTTTTATTCCTTGCTTGAAGGATTTCGTACTAGTTTACAAAACTTTCCATTTTTAACTAGTTCGAATTCTTCTTTGTAATATGAGATATACCATGCTTGTTATTTCAATTGGTATCATTGAACTCTTTCAATTGGTGTCAATTTTGATCTTCTTGTATACTCATATAAGTTTTGTATATGTATGCTTACTCCTTCAAGAATATCAATGTCAATTGGTATCTAATTTTCATACATATATTTTGTTTATGCTAGTGCTTGAGTTTCAATTGTGTTTAAATTGATTACTTTAAATTGGTATCAAGACTATGCATTATTTTAGTTGGTATTTCATAAAGGGGGAGAAAATTTGATGTTGTCTTTTCAATTGGGATTTGACTCTCACTCCCTTGCTTTATGTTAAAATTGAAACTATATTTTAACATTATTGATCTCAAAAGTTTTCAAATTGGTATCAGGTGTTTAAAAGAACATATTTCTCTTAATGATGTCAAGATGTTTATGTTGAGTATTTTTAATTGGTATTTCAAAATTTTGTTTTTATGAAAGTTTCAATAGTTTTGACTTACATTGCCTATATGTGTATAGATTCATGTTGAGTGTATCCTATATTGAGGAGCTTGACAACTCTTCTTTATGAGATACACGTGTGTAAGGAGAGCTTCACATCTCTTTTTATGCATTACGTATTTTGTGTTATGTGAATTAGGGCGTGTCTTCCTTTCTTCATGTAATTCATATATGTAGGGAAGCTAACTTAACGTCTTCCTCTTCATGAATGTCTATCTCACATACGATTTATTGATCCATGTTGAATTTCTATTGGTATCTAGATGCACTTCATTGACATATTTTTAATTGATATCAATGTTTTGATGTTTACCCCTTTATTGATGATTGACAAAAAGGGGGAGAAGAATTTGGCTTTTATATGCATGTATTTGTTTTAATAAGTTTTATTAAGAATGTGTTGTTTATGTTATTGGTATCTAGAGCTTAGAGTTTGTCTTACTTCATTGGTATCTAGAGCTATAACATGTTTATATTGTTTAATATTTTTTATGCATGAGTTAAGGGGGAGCTTCTTTGAAGCTTAACTTTAATCCATGCATATATAACTCCATGAGTTTTGTCATCATCAAAAAGGGGGAGATTGTTGGCCCAATGGCCTTCCACTCTAGTTTTGATGATGATCAACTCATGTAGTTATATTTACTAATATTCTTGTGTTTCTAAGTTTCAGATCATTAGCAGGATATTAGTGTTGGTGATTAGCTTCAACAAGGTGTTTGGAAGCTTATCATGGTGATTCCGGTGCCAAAGCTTAAAGATCATACCTTTGCACTCGGTGGATCGCGTTTGGGAGCAAGTCTACTTGAAGATGGAGATCATCAAGAGAAGACTTAGGTATCCTAGTTTAGTTTAGTGTGTTTTAGATCCATTTGTAAAGCTTAGTTTAGTTGATATGCTCAAGTGCACAAACACACACGTTTTATGTTTTAATGTGTGATTTTATGAATAGTTGGATCAAAACAAGTTTTCATGATTTATATGTATAGTAGATGTTTTCTAGTTATACATACATGCTTAACTTATAGACAAACTTATTTTGACATTCCTATTCATGTTTTGGAAAAATCTAGTTTGATAAAAATACAAGTTTTATTTATGATAAAATTGGCAAGACACAAAAATGAATTGATATGATTGATATATGTCTTGAAATTTTTATCACAAGTTTAGTTTTCAAGTAAAATGATAAAACATATTTTGTGGATTTTTTAGAAGTGTTAAAAGATTTTTTACAAATTTTCTATCTCAAAAATCTGCCCAGAAAAACTGTATTTCAGGCAGACCGGTCGACCGGGACAGTCGACCGGCTGCTGTGTCCGGATATGCACAGGCTGTGCATGTCCGTCGGTCGACCGGGTCACGGACCCAGTCGACCGATATAGAGAGTCTGCTCTCTGTATCTTTTCGGTCGACTGGGTCGGTCGACCGATAGAAGGAAACTGTGTTTCCTCCTTGTTGGTCGGTCGACTGGCAGTCGACCGAAGCCCCAACGGTCATATTTTCGACCGTTGGCGGTCGACCGGGCCGGTCGACCGGTGGCTGTCTAAATTGCCACTTCAGCCTAACGGCTAGTTTTCTGTTTTGGCCTATATAAACCCCATTCCTTTGGGATTTTGAAAAAGGTTTTTCACAAGAGAAAAATTGCAGTTTCTGAAGTGTTTTAAAAGAGTTTTAAAAGGAGTTTTTGGGCTTTATACTTCTAATCTTTATTGTTTTGGGCTTTTGGAAAAATCAAAGAAATAGGAATTTGGGATATTTGTATTGGTTTTCATTCTCCATCTTTTATAAGAATTTCCCAAGTGTTTTTCTTTGTTGCTTGTTTTCCAAAAACACCTAGTTTCCACATTTGAGCTATCTTCTATCCTAAACTATTAGGATCTTTGTTTTTGTGGAAAAGAAAAAGAGAAAAGAAAAGAGAAAGAAAAGAGAAGTGTTTGAGGTTGTTGTTGTAAACCTCTTGAGTTGTAACCACCCTTTTATTTGTGAATCCCTCTTCGGTAGAGGTGATCGGGTGATTGGTTTGTGAGCCTCTTAGGTAGAGGCATTTGTTGTGGTTGGCTACGGGCCGTATCCCTCTTCGGTAGAGGTGGATTGTGTGTTGTATTGCCTCGGTGGCATTGTAAGTTGAGAGAGGAGTTAGGGGCTCCTATAGTGGATTAGAAATCCTACACGGTGGTGTAGGCGGGGAAGTAGAGCTAGGGGCTCGAACCTCGAAACAAATTTGTGTGTTTGCGATTGATCCAATTACTCTCAACTCTACTCTCTTATATTTGTGCAAGCATCATTCTTTCATTGCATCATATATTTTTGCGTGGGATTGAGCATATTCATACTTGCTTGCATTTGCACCTTGCATATTATTCATATTGTTATATATTGTATATGCTTGGATTGCTTGTGTGTGTGCAACACTTATACTCATCCAACAAGAGCTTCATATAGCAACCTCAACCCATTCAAGGGGAATCAAGAGGTGCTTGTCCAGAGCCTCGCAAGGGGAATTCGGCAACACTTGTTGGATTGTACTAAGTGTTCTTGTAAAATTTTTTAACTTCCGCATTTAGCACACTTAGTTTGCATTAAGTTCACTAGATTAGCACTTTCACCTATTCACCCCCCCTCTAGGTGTATTTCAATGTGCACCTTAGGAATGGATTGGAGTCGAGCTCCCAAATGCTTACTTGCTGAGTCAATCATAACTAGTTTTTCCTCTTGAACTTAGTCCGTGAGATCTCCAGTCGCTAAGTGAGGTTTCCATTAAGCTGACTCGGTAAGGTTAGGCTTTTAGACCCATTCCCTCGATGCGCAGTTTATACGCTCTCCACTTAAACCTTTAGTAAGCGGATCCGCTAAATTATCTTTTGACAAGACAAAGTCAATAGAGATAATTCCATTTGAGAGCAACTGCTTCACAGTATTATGTCTACGACGAATATGTCTAGACACACCGTTGTATATAACATTTTGTGCCCTATATATAGCTGCTTGATTATCGCAGTGTATGCATATAGCGGGCACTGGCTTTTGCCATAATGGTATATCTTCTAAAAATTGTCGAAGCCATTCTGCTTCTCTCCGGCCTTATCTAAGGCTATGATTCCGATTCCATAGTGGAACGGGCAATACATGTTTGCTTGAAAGATTTCTAGGATACCGCTGCTCCTCCTAGAGTAAATACATATCCGCTAGTTGATTTTGATTCCTCAGAATCTGCAATCCAATTAGCATCACTGTATCCTTCAAGTACAGGTAGATACTGTCCATATCTCAAGGCATATTCCTTGGTATGTGATACGTAACCCAATACTCGTAGTAGAGCAGTCCAATGTTGATCACTAGGATTACTAGTGTATCTGCTTAACTTGCTTACAGCGTAAGCAATATCGGGTTCAGTGCAATTCATTAAATACATTAGACTTCTGATAATCTGAGAGTACTCCAACTGGCGTATTCCAGTTCCTATATTCTTATGAAGGTGGACATGTGGGAGAAAAGGATTTGTATTCTCCTTTATCCCATGATCCTTGAATCTTTCTATCATTTTATCCACGTAGTGAAATTGAGATAGACTAATTCCATCTGGTGTTCTGGTGATTTTAATTCCTAAAATTACATCAGCAACCCCCAGATCCTTCATGTCAAAACTGTTGGATAACATTCTTTTAGTGGACTTAATAATTTCAATATTAGTCCCAAGTATTAACATGTCGTCTACATAAAGACAAACAATGATACATGCATTTTAACTATTTTAGTGTAAAACACTTATCGCATTCATTGATAGTAAGTCCATCTTTGATCATGACACTATCAAATTTCTCATGCCATTGTTTTGGAGCCTGCTTTAGACCGTATAAGGATTTTACCAATTTACACACTTTGTGTTCTTGGCCCTTGACTATAAATCCTTCAGGTTGCTCCATATATATTTCTTCATTTTATTCACCATTTAAGAATGCAGTCTTGACATCCATTTGATGGATATGTAAGTTATGCAATACTGCAATTGCAATCAACATCCGAATGGAGGTTATTCTTGTTACTGGTGAATAAGTACAAAGTAGTCAAGTCCTTCCTTTTGTCGATAACCCTTGGCTACTAATCTAACCTTGTACTTATCGATAGATCCATCGGGTTTTAATTTTCTTTTGAAAATCCATTTACACCCAATTGGTTTACTGCCAGGAGGCAAGTTTATCAATTCCCAAGTATGATTACTTAGTATGGATTTTATTTCGCTATTTATAACTTCTTTCCACATTTGTGCTTCTGGGGTTGACATAGCCTCTTTAAATGTTTGAGGCTCGCTTTCAATAGCGTAAGCTATGAAATCTGAACCAAAAGATTTTGAGATTCTAGATCTCTGACTTCTTCTTGGTTCAATTTTCGCATTAACAATCGGTTCCTTGGGGCTTTCGTCCCTGAATGTCATCTCATGTGTTCTTTTCCCAGAAGTCTTATCTGCTTCCCGTTTGTGTGGAAAGATGTCTTCAAAGAACACAGCATCTCTAGATTCGATAATCATGTTTACATGAATATCTGGTATTTCTGATTTATGAACCAGAAATCTGTAGGCACTACTATTCAAAGCATAGCCTATGAATATGCAGTCCATAGTTTTTGCTCCCAACTTAGTCTTTTTAGGTAATGGTGCTAGCACCTTTGCAAGGCACCCCCACATTTTGAGGTAATGGTAGGAAGGTGTCCTTCCATGCCATAACTCAAATGGTATAAGATCAAGTTTCTTGTGGGGTATTCTGTTTAGAATATAATTTGCAGTTAACAGAGCTTCCCCCCACAAGTTCTGCGGAGCTCCAGAACTTACGAGCATGGAATTGACCATCTCCTTTAAAGTTTTGTTCTTCCGTTCAGCAATTCCATTTTGCTGAGGAGTATATGGTGCTGTTGTTTGATGGATTATACCAAATTTAGCACATAACTCACTAAAATCATTTGATTCATATTCTCCGCCTCTATCGGATTTTAGAATCTTGATATTCTTGTTGAGTTGATTCTCAACTTCGGCTTTACATGTTATAAACATATTTATTGCCTCATCCTTGCTGTTTAAAAGATACACATAACAGTATCTTGTACAGTCATCAATTAAAGTAATAAAATACTTTTTTCCGCCTCTAGTTGGCATAAATTTCAAGTCACACAGGTCGCTATGAATTAACCTTAAAGGTTCTGTATTTCGATCAATTGAGTGAAAAAAATTTTTCGCTAACTTGGCCTCAACACAAATCTCACACTTGCGAATTTCTTCCAAGTTGAGTTTAGGAATACATCCTAGATTAGACAAGTTCTTTAAAGACTTGTAATTCACATGCCCTAATCTAGCATGCCATAAAGTAGGAGACTCAAGCAAATAAACAGAAGATTTTCTTTATTTATAAGCTTCGGGTACAAATACACAGACTTTTTATCTACCACTACAACATTGGCTTTAAAAAGTCCATCAACAAGATAACCCTTTCCCACATACATTCCTCCCTTAGTAAGTACAAATTTATCTGATTCAAAAACCATTCTAAATCCTTTCTTACTAAGTATTGATCCAGAGATCAGATTCTTGCGGATATCTGGAACATGTAGCACATCGTTCAGAGTAAGCTCTTTCCCAGATGTCCAATTCAGGATGACCTTGCCTTTTCCTTCAACCTTTGAGACGGCTGAGTTTCCCATGAATAGTTGCTCATCTTGCTCTAGTTTTTGATATTCAGAGAATAATAATTTCTCAGAGCAGATGTGCCGAGTAGACCCAGAGTCTACCCACCAATCCTTATTGTTGGTTGTCAGAGTCACTTCTGACACCACAGCTGAAAGGCTTGGCGACGCATGGTCAGTCAGGTTTGCCTGTAGATGGCTCTTCTTATTCTTTTTGAAACGGCTGCGACATTCATTCGCCTTATGCCCTTCTTTGTTGCAGATGTAGCAGGTTCCCTTGAAGCGCATGTTCTTACCTTCTTGGACCTTGCCTTTGTACCCCTGGGAAGTCTTCTTCCGCTTTAAGCCTTTGGAGGTAGACGCTTTCCCCTTTGAGTCTTCGATCACATTGGCTTTGGCTTCATAGGAGTTCTTACTGCTCCTTTTCTCGGACTTTCGGTTGTCCTCCTCGATTCGAAGCCTCACAATGAGATCTTCCAACTTCAGCTCCTTTCGCTTGTGCTTCAGGTAGTTCTTGAAATCTCTCCACGCAGGTGGGAGTTTCTCCACGATAGTAGCAACCTGAAAAGTTTCAGGTAGAATCATACCTTTGGCTTCTATTTCGTGCAAGATAAGTTGGAACTCTTGCACCTGACTGATTACAGTCTTGTTGTCCACCATTTTGTACTCCAGAAATCGTCCTACGACGAACTTCTTGGTACCAGCATCCTCAGTCTTGTACTTCTTGTCAAGACTGGCCCATAACTTTTTTGCCGTTGTGATAGGACTATAGACATTGTAAAGAGAGTCATCCAGCGGCAAAGAAAGTCACCTTGAGTCCATGCATCGACTGCAATAATTGAATCCTGATCAGTTTCGGTTTCTAGTGGATTTTCTTGCAGAAATTTGGCCAGATGAAGAGTGGTCAAGTAGAAGAGCATCTTCTGTTGCCACCTCTTGAATTCTGTGCCGTCAAATTTTCCTGCCTTCTCCGGCTTCAGGTTAGGAAGTGGAGTAGGCATCAAAGCTTGTAGCTGCATGTTTGGTGCCTTGCTAGAGCTATCTTGATTAGTCTCAGACATTTTCTGCAAGTTCAAGCAGAACAGAAGTAAGAAACTTCAATACTTAATTGTCTTAAGATTGTTAGTTTCTGGAATCAATCTGACAACTAATCAATATCACTGAAATATCAACAATCTAATTGGCCAGGTCCGTTAATATCAGGTGGGAGGTTTTCCGTTCAATAGAACGTTCCTTAATTTAAGAACCACCTTTCAATTTTCTTCCTTGGTTAAACACCAATTAGACTGGTATAAATCAGTCTCAATATACTGAATATCAGTATATCCCCTGTATAAAGAAATTAATTTACTTATACAGTACTTGGAGTGAGGTATGCTTAAAGCGAATCTCCTTAAGACAATTACGTCCCTCGCACCGGTGCTAACGGGTTACTAGACGCTGGTCGCCCAAGATACAACACTCCTTCACGGTATTTGGATAGCACTACCAAATCACCGAACGGTCGAACCGTAGTTAACCAGTACCTTCATAGGATTATTGAAGCAGCGGGACAAAGACAAATTTTGGGAGAATATTTGCCTTTACTTTAGAGGAGCACCCACTGTAGAGGAAGAAGGAAGGTTGAAGAATATTCTTCTTCGGAAGTCCCAGATTCAGACAACAATTCTATTAAAGAATCTGTTGAATTTTCTGAGCAGAGAGAGAGATGAGTATTGATTTTGGTGTGTTTAATTTGAGAAAACGGAGCAGCTATTTATAGCGCTCTGGGAGGGGCATTTTGGTCCGAACCCAAACGGTTCGGTCTGAACCGTTGCAACGGTTCGTTTCAACCGTCCAACTGCCGCGACGGTTTACAGACAGCCGTTGGCTGGGCGGTTCGGATCCGGATAGCGGAGTGGGTATGCTCCGCGTAACCCATACCCGTGAGACCCGGTTCAAAAAGAACCAGGTCGAGTAGGGAACCCAGACCCGAGCCCGGCCCGGCCCAGCGTCGGCGCGTGCGCATGTGCGGGCATGGTTTCCTCCCAGTCGCGCGCGAAAACTCCAAGTACCCAAAGGGCACGCCCTTTGTTCTCAATTTTCTCTATTTAAACACTACAAACTTCCATCCCATGGTCAATGTGGGACTAAATGCCTTTAGCTACTTTTAGTCCCATTTTGACTTTGAATTAGGCAATCTTTAGACTTGAATATCTCATTCATTCGAAGTCGGAATTGAACATGTGAATGTACCACGTTCATCCCTAATGGAAGGAGAACACACTCCAACCATCATCCAATTTATTCGATTAACGGATCTCGCCGTAATTCAATTCAAAGATTCACATATATTCTTCATATTCCCAACAACAATTACTGACCAAGCAGGTTAAAGACCACGATGCACTTCGATACGAAAAAACCATCTGAACTCTCTAAAATACCCTCTAACCCAAACTATAAATACTCTCAAGCAGCATCGAAGGAAGATATGTCATATAATTTTAGCTTATTGTAATCTTCAACTATTTAATAAGGTTTACCTCGAACATTGGGTTAAGTTAAGCATTGGAGGGTGGTTTAGATCGAAAGCCATCCCGACCAACTTTGACGTTCTGATGGTGTTTGTTTTGAAGCTTAATTTCAGCTCAGACGAAGCATAAGCACAACCCACCTTGATCAAGCCCAATTCCTTAGTCTACTAATCATTCAAGATCAAAACTTACTGAAATAGTATCTGATTCCAGGTCAACAATGTGCACATTTGGAATGATCATATTAGTCAACAACAAACTTCAAATGGCAAGGGATTGGAAATGTCGAGATGTGAATGATACTACTCAAATATTTCTTATCCACATATGTGCTAAGGAATTTTAAACCTCTTTGCATTATATGCAGTTAGTCGACAAGCCCCTCTCTCTGCATCAACCACAGCCGGAGCCCCTTTGTTGAAAGTTCTTGCTTTGCTTTCTGGTCGGTTTTTGCGGTCAGTCCTTTTTGATCTTTTGATTTTCTTATGTGTATGAACTCTGTACTGTACAGTTCTATATTTTTAAAAAAAATGTAATAAAAAAATATATATGACCCACATACATACACATCGGACGGCGACGATTAAACCAACCGTTCATCTTCCGTACATTCTCCTGCATGTAAGCAATCAGAGAGAATCACCAAAGGCAACATCATGGTCACCTCATAATATTCGTGCACCCACTCAAAACGCCCCCAACGGTCTACCCACTCAAAAACACCCACTCAAAAACAGTGGGCCCAGCTGCCTCCCAATCGGCCCGGGCGATTTATAATAAATAATTGTACTGTTGGTAGAAAAAAAGCAAGAGCCGTGGACTTGGACATGACTTCGATGAGAATAAGTAGGAAACTGCGGGACGAAGGAAACAAAGGGAAAGCGAAGATATTTGCAACAAACAATCTCGTGGAAGATACAAGCAAGGTCTGATTTTGATTATATTTTTACCATTTATTTCTGCCCTTATTTTATTAGCTTCTTTCCCTCTTCTGATTAAACCTTGCATTTAAATAGAGTTCAAAAAAAGGGGGAAAAACAGAAAGGAGAAAATTTTCTCATGCATGAAAGAAAAGTGTTCAGGGAAAATTCAATTTTAAGACACTAACACTCAAAAAAAAAAAAAAAAAAAAATCAAGAAGGACACTGAGCGGCACTGCTTCATTGATTTCAAGTCTCCATGGCGAGCAACAAGGATGAAGCAGAGAAGGTAATGGCCGAAGCAGAGAAACGCTTCGTAGCCAACGATTTGGCAGGTGCCAACAAGTTAGCAAACAAGGCCCAATCTCTCTGCCCTTCTCACCCTCAAATCCCTAAGCTTCTCGCTGCTCTTCGTGTCCACATTGCGGCGGCCGCCATTTCGAAGAACAGATTTCCGTCCATAAATGACTGCTGTAGCATTCTCGGGTCGAAGACCACTGATGACATTGAAACGATCAAGAAGCAGTACAAGAAGATGTGCTTACTCGTCCACCCTGACAAGAACAAATCTGCGGCGGCCGAGGGCGCGTTCAAGTATGTGTATAATGCATGGAAGCCTTGTTGAAGTCCAAGGGGTCAAATAGTTCGAGTAAACCTAATGCTAGTGCTAGTTCGAATACCAATTGCAATGGTGGTGCTAATTCGAGGAGACCAGGTGCTGATACTAGTTCAAATGCCAATTGCAGTGGCAGTAGTAAATCAAGGAAACCAGACGCTAGTACTAATTCAGGTTCCAAGCCTAATGGGGTTCTTCTTCAAGGAAACCAGATGCTAGTTCAGGTTCTTCAGATAGCAATTACAATGGTGGTGGCCGGACTAGTGGCCCTGGGTCTGGTTCTGGTACTGATTCTAGTCGCAGTAGCAGCGGCCCGACTCCTGATACTGGTAGCTCTTCAGGACAATCGAATGCAAATTCCCA
This sequence comes from Agave tequilana, assembly GCA_038442645.1. NCBI lineage: Eukaryota > Viridiplantae > Streptophyta > Magnoliopsida > Asparagales > Asparagaceae > Agave > Agave tequilana. Next base: position 299,073 of record JAVJIF010031541.1, on the reverse strand, counting down.
TGCTGAGAGTAATTACAGTGGTCAGGGTTCTGGTCCTGGCTTTGGTCCTGATGCTAGTTCAGACAGGAATCAGAGTGCTGGCCAGGGAACTGGTTCTGGTTTTGGTTCTGATAGTTCGTCGGATTCGGATGAAGACACTTTTGGTTCAAATTTTGCTAGCTCTTCAGGGCAATCAAGTTCGAATACATATTTTAACAGCAAGGATGGTTGGACTTTCAGTTCTGCAGGCTTTGATTTTGCATCAAATTTTTATGGAAAAGTTGAGATGGACGTGCTGAATCACGAAACAGAGCTGGTGAAGAAAATGTTCTCATGGTCTCTGGAGGATGTCTTTAATAGAAACCTCTATAAAGATGAGGTTAGTAAGTTTCTTTCAAGAGTGAGCTTGTTGTTCATTTTTTGCCGCCAAGGATTGCCTATTTTCCCATAGATAGAAAAATTCTGGCAATTATAACTTACATGAATATACAGTTTTACTACAATAGGTTTATGAGTTGTGTTTGACTCTAGGCTTTATGTGTGGCTGGGAGTTGAATTCCTTTTGCTACAACAAATTTATCATCTTTTCCCCTTCTTCTAGAAATTTCTTGTAGTCTAGGGGAATTTAGAGAATGCCAACTGGCTTACTAATGTTATGTCAAACCCCTCTCATATTCTTAGTTCCCTTGGTCAGGAAGTTGGCACTGATTATTAGAGGGTTGACGTCAAGTACACAGTCGGTCGCAAAACTTTTCGAATCTTTTGTAGAGCCTTGCTCCATAGCCGACTTTATCTTGAAGGGAAAAGGCTTAGATGATGATGGCTTTAACTCCAATATTCATATGTAGCTAATGATTTCAAAATAGAAAACATGTGTCAGATTTGTGACAGTCTGAAATCCATTTGTAATAGTTAGAACAAAAACATATGTTCTGTATCCATGTATCCTACTCCCTCCGTCCGGGAATAGTTGTGTGTTTTTTGACCAAAATTTTGTCCCAAATTTGTAATCTATTTTAGGAATAGTTAAAAAACAAGAAGTAAAACTGGACGGAGGGAGTATTACTCTACTTCCAAGTGCTTACTGATCTTAAGACACACAGCATGAACTATAACATATTAACCATAAACATCTTCTGAACGGAGAATAAATATGAAAGCTAGCTGAAATTTAGAAGTATGCAGTTATAACTCGAATCCATACTGTTAAGCTAGCTATATTACTTTTACATGTTTCTTAAACTATATCCAGTAATTTCAGTAAGTGTTGATGATGCTCAACTAGTTTGATCCTGGAGTCATTAATCTGCATTCTTGGGCAAAATTATTGTACTAACTGATGAGCATGATTACAAGGCTTGTCATCTTGTGCTCCCCTGCCTCACCTCTGCAATAGGTGTCAGTAAGGCTATTTAAGCACCCAAAGTGCCTGGAAAGTTTCCAGTGTAACTATCAAATGTACTTTGCAATTGCATTACATGCTGATTTCAAGAGTAAAAACATTTTTGTTATTATATGAGCAGAATATTCTAATATATCATTAATGGCTATGTTTAACCTGAAGTTTTAATTATCATATTTTACTGTATTTCATAATTGAAAAGAATCATAAAAGCATAGAAAAATAGTTTTTTGTTTTGTCATCTGTCATGTAGTAAAAGGCTGCTTATTTGACAATATATCTGTAGCTTATGGTTAAACATAGGCATTCAACTAACTATTTTGGCTGGTAATTCGGAATACAACACCACAACATTCAGTTATCTAAATTCCAAACCCCCCCCCCCCCCCCCCCCCCCCCCCCCCCACAAATATGTGGTACTGCCTTCTATGTATTACAATCACAGTCATATTCCTGACAAAAACTTGACAAAATATACCAACAAAATTTGAAGTATGAAATACAGACCAACCATCAAAAAATCATCACATGTTACCATCATATCTGAGCAAAAACAAGTTCAGAACTCTTAAAACACCAACTCAGTAACCACACTGGACTAACGTATGATATCTGCCGCTGCCCCCAACTCTAATCTTATCCTACTCCAATCTCACTGTCCTTAAACACAAAACTTCATTCTTCTTTCATATTTGGAGTAACTGTCCATAGCTGATAGCTCAACTACAGAAATCTTGTGTTTGTCAAGGCACATGCCTCTTCTGCATGCGTGTGCGCAATTTGTGCTATGCACACAGGCCTTTGCTGATTCCTAAAACACTAATAAAAGAAATTATACTGAACTTTTACCTTCAAAAATCAGGTGACAATGTAGCCAGCTGACATGAGTCTAAGGCTAACGGTTTTGTTTAGGCCAGTGAAAAGCTCGCTCTTACCCAAGCTAGTATTACAGTCATATTCTCAGCACTCATCATATCTGTTGTAGTAGTGAGATTCTAATATAAGAGATGACAAGTATAAAGAGAGACTAAACAGATAGACAATATAACATATTGGAGAGAAAGAAGACAACACACCAAGATTTAACGTGGTTCGGTTAATGTGACCTACATTCACGAGAGAAGACAATAAGAGAATACACTAATCAAGAGGGGAGAATATAAGAGATTATAACTCTAATTTCACTCAAATCCAAACCCACAATGCCCAATTTATAACAGGTACAAAAAACAAAGGAGAGAAAAATGAGAGTGTACAAAAGCTTTGAAGCGTACTCTCTTGTTCTTCACTTGCTCTCCTCAACTCCTGTGTCCATTCCCTTATATAGGCATGGGAGAACCCATCAACATCAGTTTCATCCCATTGATTTAATACATAGGGTGGCTGATTTAACACATAGGGTGGCTGCATGCTTCCATAAATAATGATGAGCTGATAAAAACTTGTGTCTTCAAGTCAGTCCAAGAAATCTCCACCTTGACTTGAATGCACAACAGGCTTCTCCACTTGGCTTGTGCTTTATCAAGTGTTCTTTGGATGCTTACTGTCTTCTCTAGTCCCGATGGGAACACCAAGCAATTCGAGACAGTGCTCAAACTTGCGAGAGAGTACGGGCATTGTCATCATATCTGTTAGATTATCTGCAGTACTAATTTGTTTAATTTTAATGATTTTAATTTCTCAAATGAAATAATACCTGACATCAATGTGTTTGGTTCTTTCATGATGCATATGGTGCTTCATTAGATGTATAGCACTCTGTCTGTCACAAAACATCACAGTTACACTTTAGTATAAGCCGAGATTTTCAACCAAACCTCTTAACCAAATAATTTCTTTCACTATCTCTGTTGTAGATAAAGTAACTATCGACTGTAAAGTCACCTTCCAATTAATGGTACAACCTGAAAGAGTAAAAACATAGCCTGTTAGAGATCTCCTTCTATTCAGATTGCCCACAAAATCTGAATCCGAATATCTAGCAATTCTGCAATCAGAATTAGTTCTCTTGTCAAAATACAGATCAATATTAATAGATCCTTTTAAATATCGAAGAATCCATTTTACTGCCTGCCAATGGCCTTTTTCAGGCCTATCCATATATCGACTCATGACACTGGCTGCATTTGAAGTATTTGATTGAGTGCACATCATAGCATACATAATACTTCCAATTTCACTAGCATAGGAAATATGAGACATACTTCTCCTCTTCATCAGTTTAAGGAGACAAATCTGTTGAAAGTCTAAAATAAGCAGCAAATTGAGTCTTCACAGGTTTCACATCAAGTATGCCAAATCTCTCTAATATCTTCTCGATGTATTTCTTCTGAGATAGGAAACAAATTTTTCTCGCCTATTCTTGTGAATTTTCATTCCCAAAATCTTCTTCGCTGTTCCCAAATCTTTCATCTCAAATTCTTATTTGATTTTAGCTTTCAACTTATCAACTTCAGACATGTTTTTAGCTGCAATCAACACGTCATCAACATATAAAAGCAAATATACAAAAGAACTATTATTGAGCTTCCGTTGATAAACACAACTATCATATTTACTTTTAGAATAACCATGCTCAATCATGAAAGTATTAAACATCAAATACAATAGGTGACTGTTTCAAATTATAAAGAGATTTCTTTAACCTACACACGTGGTCTTCTTTGCCTTCAATAACGGATCCATCTGGCTGATGCATAAAGATTTGCTCTTCAAGCTTGCCATGAAGAAAAAATATTTTCATATCAAGTTGCTCGAGCTCCAAATCAAGCCAAGCAATTATGGCTAGCAACACGCGAATAGAAGTGTGCTTCACAACTGGAGAAAATATTTCATTGAAGTCAACACCTTCTGTCTGACTGTAGTTACCAAGCGTGCTTTATATCTTACGGACTCAGCACCTCAAATTTCTTCTCTTCTTGAAGACCCATTTGCAGCCAACAATTTTCTGCTCCCAAGGAGGCTTCACTAACTATCATGTTTGGTTCTTGTGAAGAGACTCTATCTCTTCAGTCATAGCAACAGTTCATTCTGCAGTTTCATCAGAACTAATAGCCCTCCTTGTATGTAGAAGATTCAGGAATCTCAATAGATTATGCCACACTTAAAACATAAGCGACTATATCTGTGTAGGCGTATCGCTTAGGTGGACGAATCTGCCTATTGTACGGTTGTTCTTGAGGAGTATCATCACTCGAAGTTGAATCTTGAGCATCATCGACTTGTTCAATGTGTGTGCTCTCCTACGCTCTTTCTGAAGCTTTGCTCTCAAACTCCACCTACTTGCTTGCTTTATTTCCTGAACCTATAAAATCAACAACAGATTATTTTCTCAGTTGAAGCATAAAATTTCATCAAAAGTAATATCTCCACTAATAACAAATTTAGGTGACTTAGGATCGGGACACCACAACCAGTATCCCTTCACCCCAGAAGTATAACCAAGAAATATAGCTCTTTGCCCTAAGTTCAAACTTACCATCATTTACATGAAAATAAGCAGGCCAACCATGTACACGTGACGTAAGTGAGAGTAATTAGCGGGGGTATTACATCATACCTCTTCAGGAGTCTTAAAATCAATAGCTGTAGAGGGAGACCGATTTACCAAATAGCAATTTGTATTAACTGCCTTGGCCCAAAAGCATTTTGACAAACCAGTATTAGAGTGCACACACCGAGCTTGTTGTAACGAAAATTGATATTCTATGATACCAATTGTTATGACGAAATTGATATTCTACGATACCAATTGTTACTCCCAAGATCGACGTTTGCGGAACTTGGCAATATGATCAGTACTTACAAAAGAAAACTATTGTAAATTAAACTAGCAATACTTAGATAAAAGAGTAATAAGAAAGAATACGAGGATTTAACGTGATTTGGTCCAAACTTGGCCTACGTCCATGGGGAGAGAACTTGAGAGAGATTTATTAATAACTTGGTACAAAGTGATCTAACATTTCTCTTGATCTAACAAGAGTATTCACCTTCCTTGTTAATCTAGACTTCGATTACAAAAGTATTACCTTATCTTTACGCACCTTCATCTTGCTCCTCTCTTTGCTTAGCTTCCTTCTGATCTCTTTGATGTTCTCCACTTTTTTTCTCCTTGAGATCAGCTTGGTTAAGGCAATTATAATACTTGGTTACAATCTTTATTTATACGATCTTATAATACAACTCCTATTTGGACTATGAGATGATCTTGGCATTTGGATGGTTAAAAAATCTTGATCAATTCTTTTAGAAGTTGATCTCCTTGATGTAGAAGGATTCTAAACTCTTTAATCTTTAGAAATAAATCTTCATTGAATAGGAATTTAATCTAATCCGTATCCTATCAGAATAAAAAAACTCACAATCGCTTGAAATGAAAACTGCTTCACCTTGTTTTGCTTTTTCTACTTCTAGCCATTGTCTTCTCCAACTTAATTAGATTTTCTTGAATCATCATCTTCTCTTGAAAACAAGACAAGATCCTAACAATTTTCACCTTGACTTGCTTTTCAAGCCTTTAGTAAAATAACTTGAGATTTTGAATTAATACCTTGATTCTTTTCTTGGTTGTAATCATGTCGTGAAGCCTTTAATTCTTGCCCCCTCTCCTCGGGGGCTTTGGCTGATTTACTGCCATGGTTTGGGCCATCTCGGGCCTTTCCCGAATGCACCCTTTCTCCTTCCCGTAACACTTTGATTCGGTTCACGTCTTATTGCAGTCTTCCTTGAAGCTCCACCTGAAATCACCTAGAGGGGGGGTGAATAGGTGATATGGCTAATCTAGAAACTAAATGCGGAAGCTAAAACTAATTTGTAACGCACTTAATATAACCAACAAGTGTAACCGAATTCCCCGTGAAGGGCTCTGGACTAACTCCTCTTGATTCCGCTAGATAAGGGTTGAGGTGCTATATGAAGCTCTTGTGGTTAAGTATAAGTGAGGCACACAAACACAAGCCAAGCATATAAAGGATATATAACAATATGAAAGATGCAAGGCACAACACAAGCAAATAGATATGAATGATATGATGCAATACACAACACAAATAAGAGAGAGTTAGAGTCAATGGATCAAACGCAAACACAAAGATATGTTTCGAGGTTCGAGCCCCTAGCTCTACGTCCCCGCCTTCACCGAGAAGGATTTCTAATCCACTAACTTGTCCACCGAGGACTCCCACCGAGGGAACCTCCACTGAGGAGGATTTGTACAACCGGGAGTACCGAACTCCTCTCTCAAACACCACCTCACAACCGAGGGGTAGGCCCGTAGCCAAACAACTACAAACACCTCTACCGAAGAGGGTTACAAACCAAACTCCACCTCTCACTAGAGGGAGCAAACCACAACCTCAACCTCTACCAAAGAGGGAGCAACCCAACAAAGAAAGGGTTTACAACAAGTGGTATATTTCAACCACAACCACTTCTCTTTTTCCACAAAACAATGATCCTAATAGAGTAGGATAGATGATAGTTCAAGTGTGAAAAAACTAGAGTTTGGAAAACAAAAACTCAAAGAAAATTACTTGGGAAAACTCTTGTAAAAGATAGAAATGAAGAACCAAAACAAATCTCCCAATTTTCTATTTTCTTTGATTTTTTCAAAAACTCTAAAACAAATAAAGATTGATCTTTTGAAGCTCTAAACACTTTTGAAAACTTGTTTTAAACACCAGAGAATATAGAAATTTTTCTTGCTAAAAACCTTGGCCAAAATCCCAAAGGAATGGGGTTTATATAGGCCAAACAGAAAACTAGCCGTTAGGCTGAATTCTCAGCCTGATACGGCTGGCGGTCGACCGCCAACGGTCATAAATATGACCGTTGGAGCATCTCGGTCGACCGCCCAAAAACAGAGAGCACGGCTCTCTGGTCCGGTCGACCGACCGGTCGACCGGCCCATGTGTCTGCCAGACGTGCACAAGGCTATGCACGTCGGTCGACCGCCAGGTCGACCGGCCCTTGGTTCGGTCGACCGTGCGGTCGACCGACCTGGCCTGTCAGCCACTGTTCTGGGTCAGAAACTGGGGTTAAAAATATTTCTAATAAATCTCATAAATCTTCTAAAAATACACAAAAATAGTTTTATCATTTTGTATTGATATATAAACATGTGATAAAGATTTCAACTCAAATATCAAGCATATGAAACCATTTTTGTGTTTTATCATTTTTATCAAAAACCAAAACATGTATTTTATCAAACTTGGATTTTTCAATACATGAATAGGAAAGTCAAAATAAGTTTGTTTATGAAGTTTAAGCATGCATGTATAAATAGAATATATCTACTATACATATAAACCATTTAAACTTGTTTTGATCTACTATTCATGAAAACCAATATCAAAACCAAAACGTGTGTATTGTGCACTTGAGCATATCAACTATTCTTATCTTTACAAATGGATCTAAACGTACAAACTAAACTATGGATACCTAAGTCTTCTTGACGATCTTCATCTTCAAGTCGACTCGGTCCAAACTCCGTGATCCAACGAGCATGGCTATGAATGATCTTGACGCTCGGGCTCGGGAATCACCAAGTGAAGGCTTCCAAACTCCTCTTTTTGAAGCAATCACCAACTAATATCTTGTTACATGATCTGAAACTAAAATCACAAGATTATTAGTAAACATAACTACATGAGTTAATCATCATCAAAACTAGAGAGGAAGGCCTCCGGGCCAACAATCTCCCCCTTTTTGATGATGACAAAACTCATGGAGTTATATATGCATGGATTAAAGTTAAGCTTCAAAGAAGCTCCCCCTTAACTCATGCATAAATAAAGAAACATAAATATGCAATGCATGCTAAACATGAAACATGCATGGACATGCATAAAACATAAGATGCTCTTATATCAATTGAAATTTTCTAGGTATGCATAAAACATAAGAGCTCTTATACCAATTGAAATTTTCAAACAAAACAAAACATGTAAACATGCTCTAGATACCAATTAAACTTAATATATGCAAAACCATAAATATGCATATAAAACTCAAACTCAAAATCTTTCTCCCCCTTTTTGTCAATCATCAACAAAGGGGTAAAAACCAAAACAATAAATTTTTCTCCCCATTTTGTTTGAAACAAAGAATCAACAAAAGGGTCAAAACAATAAAAATAATGTTCTCTCCCTTTTTGTCTAAAACAAAAACAAAGTCAATAAGGGGTGACATTAAACATGATACCAATTAAAAAATATGTCAATGAAGTGCCTCTTGATACCAATTTAAAAAATGAAAACAACATCTTGATACCAATTGAAATAATTGTTCATTTTAAACATATGATATTAATTGAAATTATTATTTTCTATCATAAAGTAAGGGAACAAAATACCAATTGAAAACTGAAATATGAGTTTTCTCTCCCTTTATGAAAAACCAACTAAAAACATGCATAAGCTTGTTTAAGGATACCAATTGAAAACTAATCAATTGAAATATGATATTCATTTAAACATACAAGCTTAAGCATAAACAAAATATATATGTATGAAAAATTTAATACCAATCAAAATTGATACTATTAGAATTGAAAGCATACATACATACAAACATATATGAGTATACAAGAAAGGTCAAAATTGATACCAATTGAAAGAATCCAATGATATCAATTGAAACAACAATAATATCAAAGTATAACTCATATAACCTATCCTCCCAATCATGTTCAAGTTTAAAATGATTTTCACTATGAAGCATACATGAGCATGATCGCCCATCCAACCACCCATAAAAGGTAGGGGTTTTCAAAAATAGGTTTAGAAAATATAGTATGTTTGAAAACATCTACCATATGAAGAATATCGCAACTAGTTAAATGGATTGTTAACTAGTACGAAATCCTTCAAGTAAGGAATAAAACATAAATGTTTTTCATAAAACATGAAATTCACAAGATAGTCAACACTCTAAGCCAATGAAGCATAAATATGACTCATGAAAACAAAACATGAGTAAACATGAAGGTGAGTGTACAAATACAATGTGAAGAACATGATCATGAAAATATTCAATTAAGCTCAACATTCCTTAAAACATGAAAATCATCAAGAATTATTTAATCTTCAAGGTATATGTATGTCTTACACAAACTAAAGTATACATACATATCCAAACACAACGAGTCCACAAAGATATATGCATGAAGGCACGTGCTCAAAGGATGTATATGTATAACAATAATTTGAATAAAATGGACATATACATGAAGTTAAACAAGAAATCATAAAACAAATTCAAAAATAGGAATACAAGTTTAAATTGCATGGATCATCAGAACTAGACTATACTAGCACATCTAATGGGTTCAAATAAGCATTCAAGCTCAAACATATAAAGATTTATTTGTGGCCCACTATATGTACAAGTATATACCAATGAAAACTAACATCTAAACATGTAATCAACGCATGAAGCATAAAATTAGATATGAATAAACATAAAAAACATAAACATGATTATTATGTGAATCCACATATTATTAGAGTTATGATAAACATGATAGCTAAACAAAGGTGAGAACACAAAAATAATAGTCCATATTAAACATGGGTGTCTCAAAAGGCTATACATGCATGTCAAGGGTCTAATAATCATGACATTAACATAATAATCTATAAACATAAAAACATGCTATAAACAATGAACATGAAAAGCATGCAAATATAAACAGGAGTTAGAGATCGATACCAAAACCGATGAAGGCACCTCTCTAGTTCTTCAAACCAAGGTGGTCCTCCCACCAAACTTCCCTTGAAAGTGATGCATCCAAATAGTTCTCGTGAAGCTCGGAACGCATCCACCTCAAGGCACGACAACTCTCACGTCATGTGAGAGCCCACACGTACATCAAAAACACTAGGGGTGGTCTTTGGTACCCATATCCTTTTGGGTCCATGGGGGTTAGTACCTTCTCTAACCTAACAAAATTATTTGCTAAATTTGAAACATGTATTCTATCATAACAAAATTTAGTAAGGTGGCCCTTACGTCCACAATGTGTACAAGTGTACACATAAGCATACAAGTGATGATGGTGTCCGTGAGGAGCATGTGTATGCCGTGGAGGGTGTACATGCAAAGATGAAACTTGTTTCTTTCGAAACAAAGATTCCAAACGTGTATGGATAGAAACACAATGGCTCAAAGTGGAGCCCAAACAATCAACATTCTTCTTTAGCATATATATATCTTTTTCAATTAAAGAAGAAGTGGAGCATGCAAGGGGTGATCTAGGTGAAACTATCCTAGCATGACAAACATGTGAATCTAAATCATTTTTCAAAGATTTATTTTTATTTAAACAAATTTCTAACTCTTTTGAAATAAAATCAATTTCTCTTTTTAAAGAATCATTTTCTTTTAAAACAAAATCAATTTTTGAAGTTAGAACTTTATTTTTCTTCAAAACATCACAATCATTTTTATTCTTCAAAAATTCATTTTCTTTTAGTGCAAGTTCAAGTTGAGATTTCAATGAATCCCTTTCATTAGAAATCTCCTCTTTCTCTTACAAAACAATGTCAAGTCTAGAAATCAAATTTTTATTTTCATTGTTAAGGCCTAGACTTTTATTTTTCAAAATCTTATATTTTTCAATTAATTTTTCACAAACTATGGAAAGTTCTTCATTCAAGGCATGGGGATCAATATTCTCATCACATGAAGAACTAGCACTATCATTATCTAGTTGAGATTCCGAATGTACCTCAAGGGAGTCATTCCCTTGGATCATGAAGCATTGTGACTCGGATTCTCCACTAGATTCCTCCTCTTGTTGGATTGGCAATTGAAGCTTGGAGGTGGTGATTGTCAACTTGTTCCACACTACAAAAGCGGAATCAAGGTTAGAAACATGCATAAGATATTCTTTTGAAAGCGTGCTTCTAATGGCCTCAAGGGCTTGTGCATTGGCCCCTATATGATTGCGGTCACCAAGATAGCATTTCTTGGTAGCAGCAAGATAAACATGCAAGCTTAGGGTTTTCAAATAACAACTCATCATAACCTTCCAAATCTCAAGTTTAGATATATCAAACATAGGAGGGCTATCCATGAGTGCAAACTATATGTGTGCAAACAAATATATGCAAATGCAAATGTAGATTAGCTAACCAAGATCTCACTCCTAGGTGGTTAAACCAAATATCAGGAGCGTAGGCTCTGATACCAATTGAAATCACCTAGAGGGGGTGAATAGGTGATATGGCTAATCTAGAAACTAAATGCGGAAGCTAAAACTAATTTGCAACACACTTAATACAATCAACAAGTGTAGCCGAATTCCCCGTGAAGGGCTCTGGACTAACTCCTCTTGATTCCCCTAGATAAGGGTTGAGGTGCTATATGAAGCTCTTGTAGTTAAGTATAAGTGAGGCACACAAACACAAGCCAAGCATATAAAGGATATATAACAATATGAAAGATGCAAGGCACAACACAAGCAAATAGATATGAATGATATGATGCAATGCACAACACAAATAAGAGAGAGAGTTAGAGTCAATGGATCAAACACAAACACAAAGATATGTTTCGAGGTTCGAGCCCCTAGCTCTACGTCCCCGACTTCACCGAGAAGGATTTCTAATCCACTAACTTATCCACCGAGGACTCCCACCGAGGGAACCTCCACCGAGGAGGATTTGTACAACCGGGAGTACCGAACTCCTCTCTCAAACACCACCTCACAACCGAGGGTAGGCCCGTAGCCAAACAACCACAAACACCTCTACCGAAGAGGGTTACAAACCAAACTCCACCTCTCACTAGAGGGAGCAAACCACAACCTCAACCTCTACCAAAGAGGGAGCAACCCAACAAAGAAAGGGTTTACAACAAGTGGTATATTTCAACCACAAACCACTTCTCTTTTTCACAAAACAATGATCCTAATAGAGTAGGATAGATGATAGCTCAAGTGTGAAAAAACTAGAGTTTGGAAAACAAAAACTCAAAGAAAAATACTTGGGAAAACTCTTGTAAAAGATAGAAATGAAGAACCAAAACAAATCTCCCAATTTTCTATTTTCTTTGATTTTTTCAAAAACTCTAAAACAAATAAAGATTGATCTTTTGAAGCTCTAAACACTTTTGAAAACTTGTTTTAAATACCAGAGAATATAAAAATTTTTCTTGTTAAAAACCTTGGCCAAAATCCCAAAGGAATGAGGTTTATATAGGCCAAATAGAAAACTAGCCGTTAAGCTGAATTCTCAGCCTGACATGGTTGGCGGTCGAACGCCCGGTCGACCGCCAACGGTCATAAATATGACCGTTGGAGCATCCTGGTCGACCGCCCGGTCGACCGCCCAAAATAGAGAGCACTGCTCTCTGGTCCAGTCGACTGACCGGTCGACCGGCCCATGTGTCTGCCAGACGTGCACAAGGCTGTGCACGTCGGTCGACCGCCAGGTCGACCGGCCCTTGGTTCGGTCGACCGTGCGGTCAACCGACCTGGCCTGTCAGCCACTGTTCTGGGTCAGAAACTGGGGTTAAAAATATTTCTAATAAATCTCATAAATCTTCTAAAAATACACAAAAATAGTTTTATCATTTTGCATTGATATATAAACATGAGATAAAGATTTCAACTCAAATATCAAGCATATGAAACCATTTTTGTGTTTTATCATTTTTATCAAAAATCAAAACATGTATTTTATCAAACTTGGATTTTTCAATACATGAATAGGAAAGTCAAAATAAGTTTGTTTATGAAGTTTAAGCATGCATGTATAAATAGAATACATCTACTATATATATAAACCATTTAAACTTGTTTTGATCTACTATTCATGAAAACCAATATCAAAACCAAAATGTGTGTGTATTGTGCACTTGAGCATATCAACTATTCTTATCTTTACAAATGGATCTAAACATATAAACTAAACTATGGATACCTAAGTTTTCTTGACGATCTTCATCTTCAAGTCGACTCGGTCCAAACTCCGTGATCCAACGAACATAGCTATGAATGATCTTGACGCTCGGGCTCGGGAATCACCAAGTGAAGGCTTCCAAACTCCTCTTTTTGAAGTAATCACCAACTAATATCTTGTTACATGATCTGAAACTAAAATCACAAGATTATTAGTAAACATAACTATATGAGTTAATCATCATCAAAACTAGAGAGGAAGGCCTCCGGGCCAACACCACCTTGTAATGAACTCTCTTCCAAACTTATCATTGAAACTCCACCTCGAATTGAGTTTTCTTCCTTTAGCTTGTATAACCCTCTACACTTCTCTCTTTTCAAGATTACCCTGTTTTCTTGGCTAACTGTGACGACGTCTTATTGTACTTGGATCCGACATCCTTTTTCATCAAGCACCTTTATGGATATTAGATTATAACGTATCTTCGGGACATACCGGACCGCCTCCAGAGCACGCATCATCTCATCTCTTTCTGTAATCTTGACTGTCTCAGTGCCAATGATTTCGCAAGCCGAGCCAACCACCATCTTGATAATCCCTTCCTTTTTTGCAATTAAGTAGTTAAACAGCTTCTTTTAGAAACATACATAAATCGTACTACCTGAATCAAATATCCAGCCTTTACCTTGGGAAGTGTTATCTTCGTTGGAAGCCATTATTTGGTTCCTCTAAACCGCTCAATGCTATGCCGGCCTCCGCAGCTTGCCCCTTCTTCTTCAATCACTCTTGCCAATGCTTGCAGTCAGTCTTCCAATGATCTTTCCTATGACAAAAGTGACATGCCTTTAACGAGTCCGGACCTTTTTTTCTTCTCCTTTTCCTTTCCTTCTCGTAACCACCAAACCCGATCCTGTCTGCTCCTCTTGATTTGGTCTTTTCTAATCTCATTAGATAAGAGAGTTGGCGTGACCTCCTCCAAGATGAGAGTTTTCTTACCGTAGAGAATGGTGGTACGATGTGATCATAGACTCTGAAAGCGAGCTGAGAAGTATCAACGCCTTATCCTCTTCGTCGATCTTGATATCAACAGCTAGAAGCTCACTTATGACCTTATTAAAAAAGTTTAGATGCTCCAACACCAATGTCCCTTCGTTCATGCATAGCTCATATTGTTGTATCTTGAGACAACTTGTTGGAAAGGCTTTTCGTTATATACAATGTTTCTAACCTTGACCACAATCCTGTAGTCGTTTCTTCATCTATCACGTTGTATCACTTTGTCTGCGAGACATAGTTGGATCGTACTTGCCGCCTTTAGATCCATCATCTCTCAATTCTCATTTGACGTATCTGCGGGTTTTGCTGACTTGCCTTACAAAGTCTTGTGAAGACCCTGTTGTACCAGCAACACCTTCACTCTCTTTTACCATAAGCTAAAGTTTCCTTTGCCATTGAACTTCTTGACCTCGAATTTTGTCGTAGAACTTTCTATCTTTGACAAATCACCCTTCGTCAACTTTTACCTCTGATACCAATTATTGTGACAAAATTGATATGCTACGATACCAAGTGTTACTCTCAGGATCGACGTTTGCGAATTTTGACAATATGATCAGTACTTGTAAAAGAAAATTATTATAAAACAAACTAGTAATAGCTAAACAAAAAAGTAATAAGAAAAAACACGAGGATTTAACGTGGTTCGGCCCAAACTTGGCCTATGTTCACGGGAAAAGAACTTTAGAGAGCTTTATTAATAAGTTGGTACAAGGAAATCTAATCTTTCTCTTAATGCAACAAAAGTAATCACCTTTTTTCTTGTTCTAGACTAAGATTACAAGAGTATTATCTTATCTTTATGCACCTTCACCTTGCTTCTCTCTTTACTTGGCTTCCTTCTGATCTTGGTGTTCTCCACCTTTTTTCTCTTTGAGATTAGCTTGGTTGAGGCAATTACAATACTTGATTATAACCTTTATTTATAAAATTTTACAATATAACTCCTATTTAAACTATGAAATGATTTTGGCCTTTGGATGGTTGAAGAATCTTGATCAATCCTTTTAGGAGTTGATCTTCTTAATTTAGAAAAATTCTAGACCCTTTAATCTTTAGAAACAAACCTTCATTGAATAGGAATTTAATCCAATTCGTATCCTATCAGAATAAGAAAACTCGCAATCGCTTGAAAAGAAAACTACTTCACATTGATTTATTTTTTTCTACTTCAAGCCATCGTCTTCTCCAACTCAATTGGATTATCTTGAACCATCATCTCCTTTTAAAATAAGGCAAAATCCTAACAGAGCTCTCTCTAGCTGTATCCTGTTCATCCTTTCTGCAACTCCATTCTGTTGTAGTGTGTACTGAAGTGTATAATGCCGCACAATTCCTTCAATTTTGCAGAATTAATCAAACTCTGTGGAATAGAACTCCATTCTATTGTTGGTTCTGAAGCGCTTCACTTTCTTTCATGTTACTTTTCAATCATAGTCTTCTACTGCTTGAAAGTAGCAAACACATCGCTTTTATGATTAAGAGGATACATCCAAATTTTTCTGAAATAATCATCAATTAAAGTCATAAGATAACTAGTTTTACCTTTCGATGGAACCTGAGAGGGACCCCAAACATTTGAATGAATATAGTCTAAGGCGTTTTTAGTCCTGTAAATACCTATACCAAAAGAAACTTTGTGTTGTTTACCAAAAACATAATTTTCACAAAAGTCAAGCTTTTCTTGTTTTTTGGCCACAAAGCAAATTTTGCTTACTCAACACATGTAGTCCTCTCTCACTCATATGCCCTATGCCGCAAACAAGTAGTATCTGGCAATGACACATCGGCAGCACCTGTCACCATGCTACCTTGAAGGATATAAAGGGTATTCACACTCTTTTCTTTCATCACAACAAGAAAGTCTTTGCTAACTCTCAAAACTTCACTTTCAGCTGAAAGCTTATAGCCGTTGGAGTCAAGAGTGCCCAAAGAAATCAAAATTTTTATTCAAATCTGGCACTTGTCGAGCATTACTCGATGTTCAAACAATATAGTCATGCCTTTTAATCTTAATTGAACCAATACCGATTGTCTTGCAAGGCTTTTTATTTTCCATTGAGACATTCCACTATCAATCTGCTAGTAAGTCAAAAAACAATTCATGTGGGGACATATGTTATAAGAACAATCTGAAATAAGAACTCACTTATCTCGTGAATGCGCATCAAAGACGGTAACTAAAAGAACCTCATGTGATGTGGAGGTTTTTTTGGGAACACTAACAACCGGAGATTTTTCATCTTGAGATTTTCTCCTAACATCTTCTTTTTCTTTTTTTTTTTTAGCTTAAAACAATATTTTTTTCTAGTGTCTAAACTTATGACAATAGTGATACTCTATATTTTTTTCTTAATTTAGATTTAGATCTAGATTTTTTTCAAGATTTTTCTTGACTTTTCTCTGTACAACCACAAATGAACAATCCTTCAACTTGATCCTCACTTTTTACAATCGATACTTTCTGCCTTAACTCTTTAAAGTGTAAGGCTGACTTGATATCTTCTAAAAAAAGTGTATCTCTATCATAGAGCATATTATTAACAAAATTTTTGAAGGAAGGAGGTAACGAGCATAATAAGATGAGAGCTTAATCTTTTACATTTTTTCTAACATCAATATTTTTCAAATCCATGAGAATTTTATTGAGCTCGTCTAAGTAGTCTTTAATTGGCATACCTTTCTTCATGCGAAGGGTGAAGGGCGCTGGTTCAAGTAGTGCTTATTGATTAGGGACTTAGTCATATACAAGCTCTCCAATTTGAGCCACAAACTGGTGGTGGTATCTTCATTGGCAACCTCCCGCAAAATTTTGTTGGCTAGACAAAGTTGTATGACACCATGCGCCTTCATCTCAAGTTCTTCCTTCTCATCCTCGGGCATGAATTCTGACAACTTGTTCTTACCGGACAAGACTTTCAACAAGCTTTGCTGCTCCAAGAGAGCTTACATTTTGACTCTCCACAAACTGAAGTTATTCCTCCCGTCGAATTCTCTACTTTGTATTTTGCCGAAGTCATCTGAAACTAACAAGAAAAATAAAACTAGCTCTGATACTAGCTTGTTGTAGCAGTGGGCTTCTAATACAAGAGATGACAAGTAGAAAGAGAGATTAAATAGAAAGAAAATATAAACTATTGGAGAGAAAGAAGATAACACACCAGGATTTAATGTGGTTCAATCAATGTGACCTACATCCACGAGAGAAGACAACAAGAGAATTCACTAATCAAGAGGGGAGGATACAAGAGATTACAACTCTAATCTCACTCAAACCCAAACCCAATCCCACAATACCCAATTTATAATAGGTAAAACAAAGGAGAGTAAGAAATGAGAGTATACAAAAGCTTTGAATCTTACTCTCTTGTTCTTCACTTTCTCTCCTAAACACCCGTCTCCATTCCCTTATATAGGCAAGGGAGAACCCCTCAACATCAGCTTCATCCCATTGATTTAATACATAGGATGGCTGATTTAATAGATAGGATGGCTGATAGGGTGATTGCATGCTTCCATAAATAATGGTGGGCTGATAAAGACTTGTTTGTCTTCAAGTCTGTCCAAGAATATCAGTAGTTGATTAGTGGTTAAGGCACTACTACTAATGCTGTATCCTCATATTTAAGCATACTCTTGGTCTCTGGAACTCACAAGCATCTGCTAACCTTTTGCAGGTGAAAACTATTCCCAAAACATTTTTGTCTTTGGAGCAATACTTAAGTTCCATCAGCTATCCGCTGATTGAAGAAACACGTGCTGATCTATGTTCATCTCTGGAGACCTTATCTAAAGCGCCTTGTATTGAAATTCAATCTATAGCAGAAGTGCCAGAAAATTCGTTTGTATATTGTATTGAGCTCGGAGTCCAAGAAAACTCAGTTGGCAAGGAAGCATACACGCCAATGAAAGCAGACATCCTGGTTTTAACTGAATCGAGACCAAGACATATTTCTGATCTAATTGGGAATGGAAGAACCTATACAATTGCGTTGGTTGTGAAAACTGGACAGAGTGGAGGAATATTATCACCGGATAAGTTCATTATGAAAACTTCACAGAGGGTCCCAGTTGAGAAGTATAGTAAACGGAAGGAGCAAGGCAAATCCCTATTTGCAACTTTCTTGTTAACCATGACCCCGAGTAACCGCATTTGGAAATCAATGGATCTGGATACAGTAAAGCAAAGAAATTCTAGCATTATCAACATGGTCTGGGCATACAACTCTTTGGTATGTACCAAAATTCTATCATGTCTTTTAATAGTGGTAATTAGAAGTAAACTAAAAGTTACATAGTGATGCTTCTCTACCTTTACTTATCACATATCTGCATATTGTAACGTTAACAATCACTTGTTGCAACAGGCTGCAGGGGAAAGTGATTCATCTTCCTTTAGATCTCATGACTCCTTTACTGATTCAAAAATTAGGGATACTTTATGCAGTCTCAAGCTTAATGATTCACAACTGAATGCTGTCTTAGATTGTCTTTCTGTGCGTCAAGAATATCAAAAGGATTCCACCATTAAACTTATATGGGGCCCTCCTGGAACTGGTAAAACAAGTACTATCAGTACTATGTTGTGGGCTCTCCTAATAAAAAAACGCAGAACACTTTCATGTGCACCCACAAATACTGCCATAACGGAGATCACATCACGGCTACTTAAATTGGTGAGAGAATTTTCAAGTGATAACTGCTCTCTGGGAGATTTGGTCTTGTTTGGGAACAAAAATCGGATGAAGATTGATGACAATCTCAGTGGAGTATTTCTAGATGACCGTGTCGATAGGCTTTTGAAGTGTTTCGCACCATTAACTGGTTGGAGGTCTTGCCTTCACTCTATGATGTATTTGCTTGAGAATGCTGTTTCCAAGTATGAAACGTATTTAGAAAGAATAGAGGAGGAGGAAGAACAGAGGAGGAAGCAAAAAGAGGAAGAAGAACAGAGGAGGAGGAAGGGAAAAGAGAAGAAAAAAGAGGAGAAAAAAGAGGAACCTCTGATAAAGATGACACTTAAGGAGTTCCTGTCAAAGGCATTTTTCCCTCTTGCAACGAACATGAACATCTCTATAAGAACGCTGTCTGAGGACCTACCAAAAGCTTTTATCTCTGATGAAAATTTCAAGAACATGAATCTGCTAATAGAGTTACTAAATGTCATTGGGAGCTTGTTGAAATCAGAAGATGTTACGGACCAAATTCTTGATGAACTATTTAGAACAACGGTTGATGAAGATATCAACATGTTTTTATTTATGGAGTTTCTTCGTATAAGAGATGATCTGACAAAAAAAATTAAGTTAAGGAGAACCAGAACTTTCTGTATACAGGTTATAAGGGCGCTTTCTAGAAATCTTCATCTCCCTGATATATTTAGCAGACACTCAATTCAAGAGTTCTGTCTTCAAAAGGCAATACTTATTTTCTGCACATCTTCTAGTTCTTTTAGATTACATCATGTGGAAATGGAGAAACCGCTTGAGATTTTGGTAGTCGATGAGGCTGCACAATTGAAGGAATGTGAGTGTCTAATCCCCTTACAGCTTCCTAGGATCCAACATGCCATTTTCATCGGTGATGAGCATCAGCTTCCGGCATTGGTTAAGAGTCAGGTACATATCCAGACACTTGTGATTTTTATTTTTCAATCTGTCTACATATGAGTCTATCTCTGTTGAAATTGCACTCTCCAGGTTTCTGAAAATGCTGCCTATGGACGGAGTCTTTTTGAAAGACTGAGCTCACTTGGGCACAAGAAACACCTTCTTGATGTTCAATACAGAATGCATCCTTCCATAAGCAGATTTCCAAATTCATATTTCTACAATAATAAAATTTTAGATGGTCCAAATGTCATCCGTGATAGCTATGGACAGCATTATTTACCTGGACGTATGTATGGCGCCTATTCATTTATAAATATTGAAGTTGGAAGGGAGACAACTGAGAGAAATGGACGCAGTCTGAAGAATATGATTGAGGTTGCTGTGGTATTGCAGATTGTCAAAAATCTTCATAAAGGTAGGTATCATGCAGTTGGATGCTTGAGTCAAAGTATGTTTAAACAACATATATCATGGAGATGATATTAATTTACAGTATAATTACCTGGTTTATTGTATTATGTTATGTTCCTTGTTGAAGTTACAAGTCCCTGCTTTCACTAATGTGTTGTGGTTTTTATAGTTGACAACTTGACATTAAATTCAGATATAACCCATGTATCAAGCCTTTTCCAAATTATATGGTTTGTATTCGAAAAAGAATGTACATACATACATACATACTAGATGCATACATAAATGTGTTTATGTACGTGTTCGACCATATGTTATAGTTCCAATAAAGGTATGCATAGACACGATTTAATTTATGATTTATTTTAATTTTTTTCTAAATCTTTCGATGCCTGATTAAAAATGCTTATAATTCTTCCATCATTGAGGAAGACAAATAAGGATTAAGGAATGAAAATGCATGATAAATATCATTTCAGACGGAAACCGCCTATTAAATCCTAATATCATAGCTCTGAAGGAAAATATTAAGAAAAGCATCTCAAATTTGAAATAAACATCATTCTATGCAGATAATAGTACTTGATCTTAGCCAAAAGGCCGAGAAAGGTATTGAGCAGATAATACAAGAAACTAACAAATTTATAATTCTAAGAGAGCACTTTAGGGGTTTGTGGTGTTTTCATGTACTAATTCAATTTGAAGATAGGCTGCTTGTATCCTATTGCAACCTTGTGAAGAGACACATCCTCGCTTCTAGCTAGTGGTAACTAGTACAAACCTTCTAGGATATGAATATATATTTATCTTATATAAATTCCAATTAATTTTATTCTTACCTTTTAGAAAATGGTGGCCACTGCAATGTGGTGTTGAAACTTTTGCAAGAGGTTTGCGGTTTTGCGCCCTACTCACATCTTGGCAGGTTGGTGGGACATCCCTAGTTTCAAAGAGAGTATCTGGGGAGAAATTCTTTCTAGAAATTAGGATTTTCTCTCCAGATACCAGTACACATGAATTAAGCTTTTTCCTGGTCAAAAGGAAAAAAGGGGTATTATTGTTTCCTCAGGTATTTGCTCATCATGGAGAAGGGTGTTGACTTTAGAGGTGACTATATCTACAGTTAAGTAAAAAGGAATTAATTAATTGACTCAAAGTTGGTTCAGCATTTGATACTCATAAGCACCAAATCCGTTATGAAAAACTAAAGAAGGACCAAGTATTTAGCTTTCGATTCCTTAGATAAGTGGGCAAAGGACAGGTGTGTCTCCAGGAATTAAGACGAGCCATGCAGAGATCCGAGCCTGTATAGTTGAGCCAATTGAAATAGTTTATGAGGCTTTGAGGTTAATGATTTAAGAAACTACCAGAATAGCAGTTGTTAAAAAGAGATTCTCCATCCTAAAGTAAGATGGTGATCTTTGACGTCAATCCCATTTGATGCGACACAAGACTGAGAAATTTTATGTATGTAATCTGTTATCAAGGAGATATTGTACGAAGATTGGAAGCCCCTAGTCGAACATACCAATTTTTCTAAGTGTAGAAGCCCTAGGCTTCCTACATGCCTAAGATCACACGTCCAAGAAATTGAAGTAAAGGGAAGAACAAAATATGCTAAACAATGACTCAAACAGATTAAGGCATAGAGTTCATCAACTTCAACATCCAACATCAATATGAATGTTCTTACAGTGTGTTGCAAACAAATTACGTGGTAGAGGAAGTATTAGAACGAGCTGAATTATTTTTACTGATAAAAGGAAATCTCTCCTTCTTCCGTCTGCCCAAAATATTTAAAATGAAAGCATAAGGGTATCCTCCTTTCTTTTGTGTGGAAATTCAATCTGTGAAATTTTAGTAGATTATCCAATTTTGTATAATTAATAATTAAAACATTTAATCTCTGCTGCATTCAATGATGATTTTGTTCTTTGTGTATCCTTATTCTACTCTCTCTCTCTCTCTCTCTCTCTCTCTCTCTCTCTCTCTCTCTCTCACACACACACGCGCGCGCGCGCGCGCGCACACACACACACACACGCACACACACAGAGAGATCCTTCCATCTAATAAGAGTACTTGGGGTTGAGTACCACATTAAATTGTATGTTGTTTGTAAAAGTTTCTGTAGATTATTCAGTTTTATGTAGTTTATAATTAAAATATTAATCAATGATGCACCTGATGATGATTCTGTTCTTTGTACGTACAATATCAGTTATAATACAGGTGTTGGCATTAAAGTAAGGAAGATGTCTGATGGAAAAGTAAGCAGGTCAAGCTCGAGGCCTTTTATAATTCTAAGAAACTAAAGTTGGTAATGAAATTAGATGGAAGAAATTATAAGAGAGGTACTTTGATCGTATGCATGAGATTTTCTATGTGATTAGTGAGTTCTGGAAACATAAAAGCTTAACTAAACATTATTTGAGAAATAGGGCAGTATGATCCACTGTTATTTACTTTTTACATTTGTAACGAATAGGCATGTGCAACACAACCGATTTGAAAAGGTTATGATATGTGGATTGGTGGCATCTATGTTTAAAGACAGGAAAGGCAAGGTAAAAAGACTCCCAACAGAATCCATGAGAGAAATTATAAGACAAGGTTTCTTACGATGGGAATATCTTAAATAAATCATCATTGATAGTGTTACCAAAAGTGAGATTAATAAAGTATACTAGTAGTATTGCGATGTATGTTGTTGTATATTTATCTGGGAGAGAAGTGTCATTGGCTAGATGCTTTTGTTTCTGAATACTTAGGTTTTCAAATGGAGATGAGTCACTGTTATAATGTTGTGCATTGTAGAGGTTAATGTCAAATGACTGGCTAGAGCCTACTTTGTTTCAGTTGTCTGCAGGTATTTGTTTCTTTTGAATGACTAATTTGCATATTCTTTTTGGGTGAAATAAATGGAAAGTAGTTTATTTCTTGTAGATCAAGTAAAAGTAGCAAGTAGGATAATGACACCAGTAGCTTTTGAGTCTACAATGACCTAGATTCTGCTGCTTCAATTACTGAAAGATGACAAACAGGAGATATCCATACTAGTTCAACTTAGCTAGTAGAGATATGTAAAAGTTCTTATCATTATTCCTACGCACAAATAATAACAGTGCTTACTTCTTTAGTTCAATGAACTATCATATACCACAATTTTCAAGTGCATTTCCATCCTGAGACCATTCAGTCCGAGTGGGGTCATAAAAGAGTAGAGCTATGCAATGATTTAACATTGTAATACATCAAACAAAATGATGATATGCAGTAACGATACATTACTTGAGTAATGAGGAAGATGAATAACTTGTTAACTTCATTTCAAGCCTGGGAAACATCTTGCTTTGGGGCCATGGGGCATGGATGTGAAGCAATATGAAACTATCAATAGTAGATATATAACAGTAAGATATGTGCTAAGATGATTGATAACATTATTTGATCATATAAAGTACACTGGTAGACAATCTAACAGGCTAACAGCTGATCATGTTGAGGACAAAAACAAGATAAAACATGTTGCTTATGCTGTGCCTGTGTAGCATTCCTTTAGAAGCAATCTCACTGGTTGGAGTGAACCTGGCCAAAGTTTAGACTAATTTTGTTATTAGATGATCAAACATTTTATGTAAAAGCTCCACCTTAGGAAGAGTAGCAATGAAACAGCGGAATCCTGTTGGCAAAAATTCCTGATGAGCTAGCATGAGAACCAAGATCATACTACCTTAACTAGAAGCTTCATAATTTAGATGGAAGCTTGAAAATTTACCGGGGAAATTAATGTAAAAGAAAATGAGACACATGCTGCTGTATGACAAAAAGAGATTTTGAGAAGCTATGTAAGACTGTAAGGTGACAAGGTCTTAAAGACAGCAGTCAAGACTGCTAAGCTTTAATACAAAGTTGTAGTTGGTCCACGGTGCAATTGGATGCAGCTTCAAGTACCATAGTTTTGTTGGCCCAATGGCCTTCCACTCTAGTTTTGATGATGATCAACACTCATGTAGTTATGTTTACTAATATTCTTGTGTTTCTAAGTTTCAGATCATTAACAGGATATTAGTTGGTGATTAGCTTCAACAAGGAGTTTAGAAGCTTATCATGGTGATTCCGGTGCCAAAGCTTAAAGATCATACCTTTGCACTTGGAGAATCACGGAGTTTTTGGAGCAAGTCTACTTGAAGATGGAAGATCGACAAGAAGACTTAGGTATCCTAGTTTAGATAGAGTTTTAGATCCATTTGTAAAGCTTAGTTTAGTTGATATGCTCAAGTGCACAAAACACACACGTTTCATGATTTGGTTTTTGGTTTTCATGAATAATAGATCAAAACAAGTTTACCTTATACCTATGTATATTAGATATGTTCTAGATATACATACATGCTTTAAACTTGCTAGACAAACTTATTTTGACTATCCTATTCATGTTTTGGAAAAATCAAGTTTGATAAAAATACAAGTTTTGTTTTGATAAAATTTGCAAGACACAAAAATAAATTGATATGTTGATATATTGTCTTGAAATTTTTATCACAGGTGTATGTTTTAATATAAAATGATAAAACAAATTTTGTGAATTTTTTAGAAGTGTTAAAAGATTTTTAGAAAATATTTTACACTGTTTTTCTGACCCTGCACTGTGCCTGCCAGGCCAGTTCGGTCGACCGGACCGGTCGACCGCACCAAGTGGCCGGTCGACCGGGTCGGTCGACCGATGTGCACAATCGTGCACGCTGGCGACACATGTAGTCGGTCGACCGGACCGGTCGACCGAGTTGAGAGCTCTGCTCTCGGGAATTTTCGGTCGACCGGACCGGTCGACCGCTGCTGCCCAACGGTCACATTTTTGACCGTTGGCGGTCGACCGGGCCGGTCGACCGGCAGTTGGTCAGACTGCCACATCAGCCTAACGGCTAGTTTTTCCTAGGGGCTTTATATACCCCATTTCTCCATTGATTTTGGCTAAGTTTTTAAAGAAGAAAAATACCAGTTTTCTGAAGTGTTTTAAAGAGTTTTAAAAGAGTTTTAAGTGCTAACAAGATTTATTCTTTGTGTTTTTGGGTTTTGAAAAAATCAAAGAAATTGGAATTTGGGATTTTTGTATTGGCTTTCATTCTTTATCTTTTACAAGAAATTTCCCAAGTGTTTTTCTTTGAGTTCTTGTTTTCCAAAACACATAGTTTCCACACTTGAGCTATCATACTATCCTAAACTATTAGGATCTTGTTTTTGTGGAAAAAGAAGAAAGAGAAGTGTTTGAGGTTGTTGTTGTAAACCTCTTGTGTTGTAACCCTCCTTTTATTTGTGAATCCCTCTTCGGTAGAGGTGATCGGAGTGGTATTGGTTTGGATCCCTCAAGTGTGAGGTGATTGGGTTTGTGTTTGTAAGCCTCTTAGGTAGAGGTGTGGTTGTTGGTTGACACCTCTAGTGTGAGGTGTTGTGGTTTGTATTGAGAGAGGAGTTCGGTACTCCTTGGGTTGTAAGAAATCCTCTTCGGTAGAGGTTCCCTCGGTGGGAGTTGAGATAGTGGAAATCCTACACGGTGGTGTAGGCGGGGATGTAGAGCAAGGTGCTCGAACCTCGAAACAAATCTTGGTGTTTGCGTTGTGATCCATTGTCTCTCTAACTCTCTCTCATTTACTTTGTGCAAAGCATCATACTTTCATAGCATTCATATTATATACATTGCTTGTGTTGCCTTGCATCTTTCATATTGTAATTTATCCTTGATTGCTTGGCTTGATTGTGTGTGCACATATTTCATATTGCTTGGATTGCTTGTGTGTGTGCCTAACTTATACTCATCCAACAAGAGCTTCACATAGCACCTCAACCCATTTCAAGGGGAATCAAGGGGAGTTAGTCCAGAGCCTCGCAAGGGGAATTCGGCTACACTTGTTGTATTGTATTAGTTTGTGCATAATTTGCATTAGCTTCCGCATTTAGCGCACTTAGTTTGCATTTAGTTTATTAGATTAGCACTTACACCTATTCACCCCCCTCTAGGTGTTTTTCAATTGGTATCAGAGCTAGTGCTCCTGATACTTAGGCTTAACATCCTAGGAGTGAGATCCATTTGCTTGCTAATCTCATTTGCATTTGCTTGTTTGCACACATCTAGTTTATACCATGGACTTCATGACCCCACCTAGCTATGATCCTTCCAACATTGATATTTGGAAGTATAGGATGTCCATGTACCTAAAGACCCTAGGTTTGCATGTTTTCCTTGCGGCCACCAAGAGATGTTATCTTGGTGATTGCAATCATATAGGGGCCAATGCACAAGCCCTAGAGGCCATTAGAAGCACTTTATCTAAAGATTATCTTTTATGTGTTTCTAACTTTGATTCCGCTTTTGTAGTGTGGAACAAATTGACAACCACCAACACCTCCGAGCTTCAAGTACAAATACAAGAAGAGGAATCTAGTGGAGAATCCGAGCCACAACAATGCTATATGGTCCAAGGGAATGACTCCCTTGAGGTACATTCGGAACCCCACTTAGATAGTGATGATGATGCTAGTTCTTCTAGTAATGATATTGTTGATCCCCATGCTCTAAATGAAGAACTTTCAATAGTATGTGAAAAGTTAATTGAAAAATATAAGATTTTGAAAAAGAAAAGTCTAGAAATTGAAAAGAAAATAAGTGTTTGCATGCTAGACTTGACAATGTTGTACAAGAGAAGGTTGAGGTCTATAATGAAAGGGATTCATTGAGATCTCAATTAGAACTTGCACTTAAAGAAAATGAATTTTTAAAATCTAAAAATGATTGCCATGTTCTTTTGAAGAAAAATGAAAATTTGTCTTCAAAAGTTGATTTTGTTTTAAAAGAGAATGTTGATTTGAAAATAAAATTATTTCTATTTCAAATGATCTAGATGTTTGTTTAAAGAAAAACATTGTTTTGCAAAATAAGATTGATGCACATGTTTGCCATGCTAGGGTAGTATCACACACTTCACCTATTGCATGCCACACTTCTTCTTCTAAGATTAATGATGATATTTATTTGCTTAAGAAGAAGGCTGATTGTTTGGGCTCCACTATGAGCCAATGTGCCATGAACCACACACGATTGGAAACCTTGGTTCGAAAGAAACAAGTTCCATCCTTTATGCATGCACACCCTACACGGCATACACATGCTCCTCACGGACACCATCAACACATGTATGCTCATGTGTACACTTGTATACATTGTGGCCGAAAAGGTCATCTTGCTAAATTTTGTTATGATAGATTAAATGTTTCAAATTTAGCAAAGAAATTTGTTTGGGTTAGGGAAGGGACTAACCCCCATGGACCCAACAAGATGTGGGTACCAAAGACCACCCCTCCTATTATTTTTGATGTAGGTGTGGGCTCTCACATGACGTGAGAGTGATGACACCTTGGAGTGGATGCGTTCCGGACTTCATGAAAATCAAATGGATGCATCACTTTCAAGGGAAGGTTGGTGGAGATGACCACCATGTTTTGGAGACAAGGAGAGTTGCTTCTTCGTTTTTGGTAACAATCCTTTACTCCCATTTATTGTTTACATGCTTTTCATGTTCATAGTTTATAGCATGTTTTTATTGTCATTGGATTAGTATGTTCATTCCATGTTTATTAGATCCTTGACATACATGTATAGTATTTGAGACACACATGCTTATATGATCCCATACTTAGTGTTCTCACTTATGTTTAAGCTATAATGTACATCATGAATCTAATACATGTGAATTTACATAATAATCATGTTTTAGTTTTATCATGATGATTTATTTTGTTTTAATGCTTCATGTTTTGAATATATGTTTAGATGTTAGTTTTCATTAAGACTAGGAATTATACTTGTACATATAGTGGGCCACAAATAAATCTATGTATGTTTGGGCTTGATTGTTTATTTGAACCCATTAGATGTGCTAGTATAGTCTAGTTTTGATGATTCATACATTTTAAACTTGTATTCCCATTTTGAATTTGTTTTATGAGTTTTTCACTTCATGTATATGTTTGTATTGCCAAACTTTAAGATATACATGTATACCCCTTGAGTCATTTGCCCTTCATGCAAATCTATATATGGACTCAATTGTGTTTAGGGATATGTATGTATACTTATTATGTTGATAATTCATACATATACCTTGAAATGAAATGTGTTTTGGTGAAGATTTAGCTTCTCTTGATTTTGTGTTTAATTGTTTAACTTCATGTATATGTCTATCTTATCCAAACTATTGACTATACATGAGTATCCTTTTTGAGCCACGTGCCTTCATGAATATACATTTAGTGGACTCGTTGAGTTTTGGATATGTATGTATATTTTAGCTTGTATTAGACATACATATGCCTTGAAGATTAAATAAGGAGTTTTATATGATTTTTCATGTTTTTGATGGAATTATGTTTTAAGGAATAATTGAACTTGAGTGTTTGATATGATGTGAATTTTATGTTTATGGAAAATAATTTTGTTTTATTCCTTGCTTGAAGGATTTCGTGCTAGTTAACAAGTTTTCCATTTGACTAGTTGCGGTGTTCTTCATTTTGGTAGTGATTTTCAAACAAAACTACATTTTTAAATCTATCTTTGAAAACCCCTACCTTCCAAGGGCGGTAGGATGGGAGATCATGTTCATGTATGCCCTAAATTGAAAATCTTTAAAACTTGAATTATGATAGGGTGGTAGATAATATGATGTATACACTTGAACTTATTGTTATGTCAATTGGTATCATTGAACTCTTTCAATTGGTATCATTTTGATCTTCTTGTATACTCATATATGTTTTGTATGTATGTATGCTTTAAATTTCAAGTATATCAATTTCTATTGGTATCTATCTTTCATACATATATATGTTGTGTTTATGCTAGTGCTTGAGTTTCAATTTTGTTTAAATTGATTACTTTTAAATTGTTATCAAGACTATGCATGACTTTAGTTTGTATTTAATAAAGGGGGAGAAAATATGATTTTGTATTTCAATTGGTATTTGTACTCCCACACTTTATGATTAAAAAAAAAAATTTATATGTTTTAAAATGAACAATTCTTACAATTGGTATCAATGTTTCTATGTAAAATCTTTTCAATTGGTAAAATATTTTCAATTGGTATCATTAGATATTTTCAATTGGTATCAATTTGATTCATGTTGTATATACTCATATTTTGTTCTTTCATGTATGTATGCATTTACTTCAATTGATATTATCTTTTCATACATATATGTGATCTTTTGTGCTTGATTTACACACGTATATTATATACTATATGCTTGCTTATCAAGATTTTGTTTTTTTTTTTTAAAAAAATTATTTGATATGAACTTGTATTTTGTATTGCCTATATGCAAGGAGAGCTTAACATCTCTCTTACATATAGATTCATGTTGAGTGTATTGTGTATTGAGGAGCTTAACATCTCTTCTTTATATGGTACACGTGTGTAGGGGGAGCTTCACATCTCCTCTTATGCATTACATAATATGTGTTATGTGAATTGGGGCTTGTCATCCCTTCTTCATGTAATGCATATGTGTAGGGAAGCTAACTTAGCGTCTTCCTCTTCATGAATGTATATAGCATATAACATATATTGATCCTTGTTTATTGGTATCAAGATGCTTCATTGACATATTTTTTAATTGATATCATATTTGTAGTCACCCCTTATTGATTTTGTTTTTTTTTTGTTTTAGACAAAAGAGGAAGAACATTGTTTGCATTGTTTTGATTGACAAAAAGGGGAAGAAAGATTTTTACCCCTCGTTTTATTTATGGTTTTGATTACCCCTTTGTTGATGATTGACAAAAAGGGGGAGAAGAATTTGAGTTTTGTTTTTATATATGCATGATTGTGTTTTTGCATATACCAAGTTCATGCATAGGGATAGATAATAAGATATGATGCATGCTTTTGTTTAGTATCATGTGCTTTCATTGCATATCTATTATGTTTATTGTGATGCATGAGTTAAGGGGAGCTTCCTTGAAGCTTATCTTTAATCCATGCATATATAACTCCATGAGTTTTGTCATCATCAAAAAGGGGAGATTGTTGGCCAATGGCCTTCCACTCTAGTTTTGATGATGATCAACACTCATGTAGTTATGTTTACTAATATTCTTGTGTTTCTAAGTTTCAGATCATTAACAGGATATTAGTTGGTGATTAGCTTCAACAAGGAGTTTAGAAGCTTATCATGGTGATTCCGGTGCCAAAGCTTAAAGATCATACCTTTGCACTTGGAGAATCACGGAGTTTTTGGAGCAAGTCTACTTGAAGATGGAAGATCGACAAGAAGACTTAGGTATCCTAATTTAGATAGAGTTTTAGATCCATTTGTAAAGCTTAGTTTAGTTGATATGCTCAAGTGCACAAAACACACACGTTTCATGATTTTGTTTTTGGTTTTCATGAATAATAGATCAAAACAAGTTTACCTTATACCTATGTATATTAGATATGTTCTAGATATACATACATGCTTTAAACTTGCTAGACAAACTTATTTTGACTATCCTATTCATGTTTTGGAAAAATCAAGTTTGATAAAAATACAAGTTTTGTTTTTGATAAAATTTGCAAGACACAAAATAAATTGATATGTTGATATATTGTCTTGAAATTTTTATCACAGGTGTATGTTTTAATATAAAATGATAAAACAAATTTTGTGAATTTTTTAGAAGTGTTAAAAGATTTTTAGAAAATATTTTACACTGTTTTTCTGACCCTGCACTGTGCCTGCCAGGCCAGTTCGGTCGACCGGACCGGTCGACCGCACCAAGTGGCCGGTCGACCGGGTCGGTCGACCGATGTGCACAATCGTGCACGCTGGCGACACATGTAGTCGGTCGACCGGACCGGTCGACCGAGTTGAGAGCTCTGCTCTCGGGAATTTTCGGTCGACCGGACCGGTCGACCGCTGCTGCCCAACGGTCACATTTTTGACCGTTGGCGGTCGACCGGGCCGGTCGACCGGCAGTTGGTCAGACTGCCACATCAGCCTAACGGCTAGTTTTTCCTAGGGGCTTTATATACCCCATTTCTCCATTGATTTTGGCTAAGTTTTTAAAGAAGAAAAATACCAGTTTTCTGAAGTGTTTTAAAGAGTTTTAAAAGAGTTTTAAGTGCTAACAAGATTTATTCTTTGTGTTTTTGGGTTTTGAAAAAATCAAAGAAATTGGAATTTGGGATTTTTGTATTGGCTTTCATTCTTTATCTTTTACAAGAAATTTCCCAAGTGTTTTTCTTTGAGTTCTTGTTTTCCAAAACACATAGTTTCCACACTTGAGCTATCATACTATCCTAAACTATTAGGATCTTGTTTTTGTGGAAAAAGAAGAAAGAGAAGTGTTTGAGGTTGTTGTTGTAAACCTCTTGTGTTGTAACCCTCCTTTTATTTGTGAATCCCTCTTCGGTAGAGGTGATCGGAGTGGTATTGGTTTGGATCCCTCAAGTGTGAGGTGATTGGGTTTGTGTTTGTAAGCCTCTTAGGTAGAGGTGTGGTTGTTGGTTGACACCTCTAGTGTGAGGTGTTGTGGTTTGTATTGAGAGAGGAGTTCGGTACTCCTTGGGTTGTAAGAAATCCTCTTCGGTAGAGGTTCCCTCGGTGAGAGTTGAGATAGTGGAAATCCTACACGGTGGTGTAGGCGGGGATGTAGAGCAAGGTGCTCGAACCTCGAAACAAATCTTGGTGTTTGCGTTGTGATCCATTGTCTCTCTAACTCTCTCTCATTTACTTTGTGCAAAGCATCATACTTTCATAGCATTCATATTATATACATTGCTTGTGTTGCCTTGCATCTTTCATATTGTAATTTATCCTTGATTGCTTGGCTTGATTGTGTGTGCACATATTTCATATTGCTTGGATTGCTTGTGTGTGTGTGCCTAACTTATACTCATCCAACAAGAGCTTCACATAGCACCTCAACCCATTTCAAGGGGAATCAAGGGGAGTTAGTCCAGAGCCTCGTAAGGGGAATTCGGCTACACTTGTTGTATTGTATTAGTTTGTGCATAATTTGCATTAGCTTCCGCATTTAGCGCACTTAGTTTGCATTTAGTTTATTAGATTAGCACTTACACCTATTCACCCCCCCTCTAGGTGTTTTTCAAGTTTGAGATGCAGTTCAACAATGTTGGGTAGCATCAACTGAAGAATTTGTTCCCCATGTTGGGTTGATTTCAATTGCAGCCTCAGCTATGTTAATATAGTTGGAATTGACTTGGTGCTGTTCTAGTTGATGTTCCAGAAATTGGAGAAGTCTATGTTCCAACTAGAGCGAGGTTCAAAATACGTTCTACTCTAACTTCAGCCCACCAATCAAATTCAAACACAAATATAAATTATACAGTCTCCAAAGTCGTAATGGTAGAACATTGCTACCATTACAATTTACAGCACAATACTCTTGAACACTAAGTTTTGCACCGATTTATGGAACTGCTTTCATGTACTATCTATCTAGTACTTCTTCATAATTAGAGCAAATTGTAATGTTTTCAGTGTTGTTTCATTTTGGAAATCATTACCAAATGTAAACTGTTGTTCTTTTTTCTCTCAATTTTTTATCTGAAATTGTATGTAATATACTGGGACTGATGGTTTTGCAGCATCTCTTTCTACGGGCAAACAAATTAGGGTTGGTGTTGTATCGCCGTACACAGCTCAAATATGGGAAATTCAAGAAAGACTTAAGAAGACACATTGGATGGCTAATGAATTTTATGTGAAGGTTCAATCTATTGATGGATTTCAAGGTGGAGAGGAGGATGTTGTAATTATTTCTACTGTGAGATCCAACCACAGTGGATCTGTGGGCTTCCTTTCTAATCGCCAGCGGACAAATGTCTCTCTGACAAGGGCAAAGTAAGTTACATCCCAACAAGTAGAAATTAGAGACATCCATTAGCCTGAGCTACATTATTCTTTTTCAGATCAAGTTGGAGTTTATTTACAAATAAACATCAATGTTGTCTTCTTGTGGCAGGCATTGTTTGTGGATTTTAGGAAATGAGAGAACATTAACCAAAAGCAGGTCAATTTGGGAGAAGTTAGTACTAGATGCAAAGAACAGAGGTTGTTTCCACAATGCCACTGATGATAAAACTCTAGATGCTGCCATCGCCAAAGCTGCTGAGGAGCTTGATGAACAGGATGATTTGCACGGCAGCAGCAGGACAAATTGGAAGGTATCTTGATTTTTACCATACACAGGCATCAATACTTGCATTTGATATCTTGCAGTTTTGTTAATGGGTTTAAACCAATGTGATTGAATAAAAACCTTTATTTATTTATTTATTTATTTATTTTAAGTGTTGGTAAGGTGACTCTCTAGATAATTATCTATGAAGTCGGCCTAACAATCTTGGGAGATCATTCCGATGGATGATCCATGATCATCATTATGATCTTGATCTCCATGCCTTAAAATGGCGTTGCATAATATACCATTTGATTTAAACACTTGTTAACCATCTGTTAAATGGTTTCATTTGTCCTATATATCTCGTTTGTGAGTAAGTTGTCCCATATATCATTGGGATGCCTTCATGTTGCAACCACTTGAACCACGGTTGAGATATACTAAAATTGGATAACTTTATATACATGACAATTTAAGGACACGAAGATCATGGTGAACATTGTGGATCATTCATTGAGATGGTCCACCATGAGATTTTAGGCTAACTACTTAGGTAACAATCATAGTCATCCTAGGAATACTTCCCTACACATACATTAGAAGTGATTTTCCTACTATACATAAGTAGGTTTCTAACCAACTCCAGTTAAATATTCAAAAAAGGTGTACCATTGCTCTTGTTTGACGCTAACTTCTGTCAAAGAACTATTAACTAGTTTGTTAACTCCCATACAAATAAGAGTATAAGCAATTTATTATAAGATTATCCCTCATTACATGTGTACTTTTAGATATAATAGGTAAGTTTGGTTATAAAGTCCTAATAGCATCCTCGAGTCTTATCTAGTCCTAGTAATATTATAAGTCATAATTTGAGTAGGATTCAGTCTTGCATGAGGTTTATAAAAGGAAAGGTTTTGCTTGTGGTTTTATGTAATTGTATAAGTAATTCTTCTGACTATCAGTAAAAAGATGTAGTTCTTTGTAGTTTAACATGTGCAAGCTCATTCTTTCACAATTGTTATTGGACCTATGTACGACACTTGATATAGGGTAGTGCAATTTTATCTTCATGAGGAGTTTGCTTCCTCCTCATTGTCATTTTCGTTTGATTCTGATATCCGTTTATCATTATTATGTGTCCAAACTCTACATTCATAACCATTATTATGTGTCCAAACTCTACAACCATAGGCTTGTTAGCATGTTGGATAACTTATTGGCTATGTAGTTTCAGCTTGCGCAACCAAGGAGCAATCATCCAGGACTTTTTAAGAATCGGACAGTAGAAGAGGAGAACTATAGAGGCGGGGGGGGGGGGGGGGGGGTTACAGATTTGCCACACCGAACACATTCCTGACTTCCTTAAATTATTTAAATGAAAGTAAAGCTATGCATAAACACAATATTTGAAAATAATTGAAGAGAGGATTAAGTCATCTCTTGTTCACTACATTTTCACTATAAGCTGCTATTACTTTAAGAATTCACCAATAAAAAGATTGAAAGAGAAATTATACTACACACGAACATATAAAACATGTCAAAAATTGCTCCTCAATTTAGATGGGTGTAGGCCACTATAAGCAAATAAATAAGCACACTTCACTGACCGGGCATACCTTACCTGCAAAGCATAGTTGATTCATGAGATAATTTTTGTGAATAATTGTTTGAACGATCTTCAGTAAATTCCAGTGAATATTGACCGTTCCAGCTCTTTTGCCATTCTAACTAGAGCGTTTAGGATATAGGTATTTAACAATTAGCTTAAATTGATATTAGTCCCTAAAAATATGGTTCTCACCTATTATTTGTCCTCTTTGAGGTTCAAATTAGTTTCGCGAAATGACTCATAATTTTTGGCCCACATTGCTAGGGATCTATATCAAATGTCAAAGTATGTGGGCAAGTAATGTTAAATTAAGCTAATTGTCAGGGATTTTCATCCTCGAAAGTAAAAAAAAACACCTCCAAATTAAGTCTAATTTCCAATAATTTTGTAAGTTCTACAAACTACTTTTTGTTTTGAGAAATACATGTGCACCAAATTATACTAACCAAATTTTAGTAGATATATGAAAATGTATTCAACAAGTTGATACTAAAGTCTAAGACCCCAACATCAGTATTAACATCAGCAGTGGTTGTAGATTTTGGGTCCAAAAATCAGAAATATCAGTCGTTTCATCTTTGCTCGTATCGGCAATATCAGTTTTATCTCTGTTGTATCGGCCATATCTCAGCTATACATATCTGTATAGGAAATATTTCACACTATGGTTGAAAGTCGTCTGAAATTACCTATAGTATTGTATGACTTACCTAGCTATTTGATATATTTGAAAAGTGTCTCGATACATCTTTGTTTATATAAAACCGACTGAATTAATTTCCTAATTAAATAGAATATTAAGAATATTATTAGATATCAATGAAAATCATCCAAGCATCTTGATGTGAAACGTGATACGTGTGGGCGTCAGAAATTAGTGATTTAATAAACTTTCTACGTCTCACCAACTGTACGATCTTGGGTAGAAAAATAATTAAAACTAATATGTAATCAGATGAATTTT
This sequence comes from Agave tequilana, assembly GCA_038442645.1. NCBI lineage: Eukaryota > Viridiplantae > Streptophyta > Magnoliopsida > Asparagales > Asparagaceae > Agave > Agave tequilana. Next base: position 262,939 of record JAVJIF010031541.1, on the reverse strand, counting down.
ATAAAATGCAACAATACCACTTGTATTGTTCTCAACTTTGAATAAACTAAAACAATTACTAAGTTACAATGGCACAAGTTTGTAAAATCAATATATATAATTAATGGACTCAGGGTGAAACAGATGCTTTCGCCTCACAATTTCAAGTGGCAGCAGATAAGTCGATAAAGTAAAAAAGGTGGATATCAACTCAATGTGAAACAGATGTTCTCGCCTACTGAAGGTTACAAAGATCTCAATGATATGAAGTGGACACTGACGCGAAGCTCTCGTTGTCGTGATCACAATGACTTGAAAATCATCTGAAACAGACGTCGAATGTGAAAGTTGTGGCCCAAAAATGAAGAGATACGCTAACAGGTCTGGAGTTGTTTGAACTGTTATTGTTCACGTGGATCAGATCTCCTTCGCGGGTTTACAACTTAAGCCCGTTCTCTTTCTTTTGTTTGTGAATCACGCGTTTGGGCTTGGACCTGAACCCTCTTGGATCTGTTCGTCGTTCTATGATCTATCCTTGCAGATTGAGATCAGGGCTGAAACCGCGACACTTGCAGCAGGGGAAGCGAGCGGAGGAAGGTTGGGTAGCGGTCAAAATCACATGTAGGAGGTGGGGCTCCTAGCAGCTCGCGTGAGTGGAGAAGAGGCGAGGTGGAGGGGCTATGCCGAGGAACACGAAGAAGGTAGTTTTTGATTTAGGTGATGATGAAAATGGCTAGAGATTGGTAACGATAAGGATGGCAGTGGGGTGGCAAAGATGAGGGCGATGTTGTGATGGTGTGCTGAATTTCTTTGCGTGGATGTTAAAGCCGAGAGAGGGCGAAAGAAAGGGAGGGAGAGAACTTGCTATTTGGAGAAGAAAAGAGAGGAGAGAGAGAGCAGGAGAAAAGAAGAATAAGAAAGACACTGGCGGCGCAAGTAGGGAAAGAAAAAGAAGAGAGAAAGGTTAGGGTTTTAATTAAGGTAATTAGCATCAAATCCTAAACAAATTAGTGAATCAATTTCACACAATAATTTCTTTATCAAAATTCTTCATCAAATAAAATAAAAGTACGTGATTTGTATTTATAGGCCTTATAAGTTTTGAGTTCCCAACTACAACCGATGTGGTACTAAAATAAAAGAGAAACTAAAAAACTAAAATACAATAAAAGAAAATTATGCAGAATTCTTAAAGTGTGGAGATGTATGACATCGTCAGCTTCGGCTCTGGGTATCCATCTCACATCCTAAATATTTTTTCCTTAAAATCTTATTTTGTTTAATGATGTAAAGATTAAAATTATATGATAAAGCAATTTGCGCCTTTTTTACCCAATAGCTTGCTTCTAGGCTCTATGACTAACGCTTTGTTTTCTTGGTAACTCGACATTAACTCATTGATAGTTGACATCAAGTTCCTCACAAGTCATAAAGATTTGGTGAACTGCTTTGCAGACGATGTGCATTTCCAACATAAGAGATGGCTAATAGAGAACAAGAAGTGCACAAGTCACAAGAGAAAAGTAGAAGATGTGACGTGATTCGACATAATGGAATCAAAGATGGTTACAAAATAATTATACCAACTTATCAAAATCTTTATCTTTGAACCCCTAGTGAGAAGCTCCCCACACTAGCTCTCTAGTGACTTGCAAAATTGTCATAAAATCTATGTCAAAGAGTTAATAAATAGCCCCCAAAAGTTTACCTAAGCCTGAAGTGTTGGCTTTATAGCAAGTCAAAACAATCCCAAAATTGCCGCTCTCTTAGCTAGACAATAGATCTCACAGGATTGGTTAGTCCCATGATGAATCTGCACATGTTCACAAATCATTAGTGTTATTAGGCTCAAAAAGTTTCATGCAGGATCCTTGAATTAATGTTGTAATCCATAGCCAACCTTCATTTGAATTAGAAATGATTTAATTTTAATGACAATAGAAGACGGAGAGTGGAGGCTTTTGAAATGATTTATGTTGTGATGAGTTTTGTTTTCAAGGCAAAAGGGAAATCAAAGCGGCCAAGGAGTTTCGAATTAAAGAAGAGATAAATATGGAATCATTGTTTGAATCCAATTAGAACTATAGGATAGTGCCATATTTGGATCTCTTTGATGCTAAATTAAGGATATAGTTTAGTGATATCAAGAGGGTTATAAGAGGCTATAAAAAGTCTTATCTTATAAATAATAAAATTTTTAGGAAGAGGTGAAGAACTGTTAGTAGGAAAAGATGCATGTCAACAAGGAGAGAAAGAACGAGAAGAAAGAACCATAACTACCTCTTCTTAGATCAAGCCAGGATGCTTAACATCAATGGATGATTGATTCACTATGGAAAACAAAGCTCTTCATCAACGAATGAGTTTAATACTTAACAAGGTAAATGCCTGATATTCATGCTTGTATTGTGAAAAGAGGGTTTGGGTGTGTGATTGCTCTCATATACTTCATGGTTTTATAATATAATTCTCTAGATTCTCTCCTATGAATGTGGCTGGGTTGGCCGAATCGCACGCTCTTATGGTTCTTCCATGTTTTTCATATAATCTTGGGTGAGCTCGATGTCTAATAAAAGGCTTGGAGTTCTCGCTTTTGCTTTGTTAGGATCATGACGTCAATACGTCTTGAAGGCAGTCAATTATTGTTAGATTTGGCAGTTTTTTTCTGTATATGTTTTGAGTCCGAGTTGGATTCAAGTTTCCTTTATTCTGATTGAAGGTGTTTTGAGTCCGAGTTGGATTCAAGTTTTCTTTATTCTGATTGAAGGAGTTTGTTTAGGACTAGGAGAGTTCTATGATTTATAAATAACCCCTTAGGGGTGGCCTTCAATGTACTCCAAGAGAATCTTATGAATTTGTAATTTCTAACAGTATAATTCATTTAGGTGAGAAATTCGTGAAAGAAGCTTAGCCACAAGGGTTCACTGTTCTTGGAAGCCATCAAGGACTTGTAACTTCTTAGAATGAGGTTAAGTAATTCTTGTTGTACTCTTCTAAAGTTTTAATAAAGTTTCTCCCTTCTCCCGTAGATGTACACATGATTTGTTTGATCAGTGGAATCATGTTATATTGTGTGTTGGCTTTCTATTTACTTAGAAATATCTTCTTCTTCTCTTCTTCAAGTTGTCATAGTAGATCTTGTAGAGTTGCTTCTGTTGCACCGACAACAGTTGGTATCAGAGCATGCAGATTGTTTTTCAACAATTACTGTCAGAGCATACAGATTGTTTTGTTTTCCCACTCAACAATTGGTATCAGAGCAAGGTCAACGTGAATATGTCTGACAATCAAGTTCGATATTCAAAAGTTCAATGGCGTCATAGATTTTAGCAGGTGGTAGATTAGGATGAACGCCATCCTTATCCAGAGTGGGTTGAAGAAAGTACTACTCGGGAGGGAGAAAAAGCTTCAAGACATGAAGAAAGAAACTTGATAGGAGTTGGATGAGAAAGTCTTAATAGCTATTCAGTTTTGCTTGACGAACGAAGTGTTGGATGAGTTTTCTACAGAGAAAACATCGTCCTCGCTGTGGGAACGACTTCAGGACCATTATCTGAAGAAGTCATTGGCGAATCAGTTGATTCTGAAGCAGCGTCTCTTTCTTCTCCGCATGCATGAAAGTATACATATCAAGTTTCACATAGCAGAATTTTTCTTTATTATCAATCATCTAGATAAGATAGAGGTTAAGATAAAAGATGAGAATCAAGCACTTCTATTACTGTGTTCTTTACCTTCTTCATATAAGAGCTTTAGGGAAGCTATCATCTATGGAGGAAAGTTAACAACAAGGTCAATGAGGTTAAGGAGCATCTCTGCTCAATAAGAAAAAATTGACACCTAGTTGACAGATGAGTCTCATCATGATGATTCCAGGCAAGTTCATTATTCAAGGGAGAAGAGTAATAATGAAAGTTCTACGGGTAACTCAAAACACAAGAATTTGATGTGCAACTATTGTCACAAGAAGGGGCACATTAGATCTGAGTGTTGGCTTCGAAAGAAGAAACAACCTGATGCTAATATCACTGAACTAGTTGAAGGAGATGAAGAATAGTGCAATGTTCTATCTGTTACAGACAGACCAGTTGGTAACAAAGATAGATGGGTCATAGATTATGGATATTCACAGTATATCAGTTTCAATAGGAAGATGTTCTCTTCATACACTTCGATTCAAGGGGGAGAAGTCTTCATGAAAAATTCTGCTACAAGCAAGGTGATTGGCGAAGAAACAATCTAGTTTCAGTCTCATGATGGATGCATCATTACTCTTCAAAGTGTTCGTTATGTTCCCGAATCAAGGTACAATCTCATCTCTTGGAGCCCTACATAGAGAAGGATTCTGTTTCAGTTCGAAAGGTGATCTTATGAAAGTTTTCAAAGAGGCCCATGTGGTGTTTCAAGCCGAACGTATCGGCAATATGTATATGTGCGAAATTCAGAGGTTACAGTTAGTGCATTGCAGTTATCCTCGACTTCAAAAGCGGTGGTTGTGGAACAATCGAAGTCTATGATGGATTCAAGCTCGGATATTCAATTGTACTCCGAAGGGAGATTGGGACTATACGCGCAATAAGGTAGTTCAGATTGTTACTCCAATGGTGGAGCAAATTCTCATAGATCTTATGTAGATCAAGGAGATCATTGGGTAATAAAATTCAGGTTAGGCCTGAGCTTATTCGACCTAATCAAGATGTGAACCCCATGATGGGTTATGAAGAAGAGGGAGTGAGATGAAGATGAAGTCAAGTTTGTTCAATTGTGCGTGGATGCGAGCACATGGAGCATGGTGGTTATTCTCGGACTTGGACGTATTCAACTCAAGGGGGAGATTGTTAGGATTATGACGTGAATACGTCATAAAGGTAGTCAATTAATGTTGGATTTGGCAGTTTCTTTTTCTGAATCTGTTTTGAGTCTGAATTGGATTAAAGTTTTCTTTATTCTAATTGAAGGAGTTTATTTAGGACTAGGAAAGTTCTATGGTCTATAAATAATCCCTTAGGGGCGGCCTTCAATGTATTCCAAGAGAATCTAATTTATCTAGGTGAGAAATTTGTGAGAGAAGCTTAGCCACAAGGGTTTGATGTTCCTGGTGGCCATCAAGGGCTTGCAACTTCTCAGCGTGAGGTGTTAGTAATTCTTATTGTACTCCTCCAAAGTTTTAATAAAGCTTCTCCCCATTCTCCTATGGATGACACATGATCTGTTTGATCGGTGGAACAACGTTATTGTGTGTTGGCTTTCTATCTACTTTGGAATATCTTATTCTTCTCTTCAAGCTGTCTTAGTAGATCTTGTGGGGTTGCTTCCGCTGCATCGACAACATTTGATATCAAAGCATACAGATTATTTCCCAACATGCTTAATTCATAAACCCCCCGTTGTGGTCACAACAAGCTGGTAGTTAGGGGCCATGGTTTCTCAAAGGCATACAAAGTATTTGATGTGTTGTTTACCAGCGGGGTTGAGTCCACAAGATGAAAGAAAGGATGTAAAATAGAGACATGTTTATTCTTAAGCGGGGGAGGTATTCAACAAAAGAAGAAAAACAAAGGAAAAACGCAATTCAAGACGTTGTCAAGGAATGGAAGGTGAATGTTGTGTTAGCGATAGATTGTGACCGCGAAAATATATTATGAAGACAAGGAAGGTGAAAGTCGTGATGGAGTAGTTATGACACAATAAGATCACCACAGTTGTTGGTGGATCAGTAAAGTTTGAGATCATGACAAAGATTGGTATATTTAGCATTAGTGAAGATCATAAATAGCAGGGCAGTGCATCTTGCCATTCATCAATATAGTGGCAAATTTGTAACGATGATCTATGGAAAGATCATGACAATTGTGTGGATGCAGTTAGCTTCAAAGGGAAAAACATCAATGGTTAGGTGAATTATAACCAATGAACGGTGGCCTCGACGACGACAATATTCGCGTAAGTTTGGTGAGACCATAGTTAGATTTGAGAGTGGTTTGCCTCAAGACTGAGGATGGGCCCAATAGACGAAAAGATTGTTGAATTAAAAAATGGACCACAAAAAGAAATATTGAATAAGGGCATATAAAAAATTATGTATCATGTAGGGAACTAGAATACAATTTTCCATCCTATCTTCTCGTTCAAACACAGTCAATGAACCCAAAACTTTCTTTCTAGAAAATTTAGAACCTGGAACTGTCTTTATCCAATTCAGATTTGAATTCTAACTTGTCCTTATCCAAATTTGAAAGAAAATCTCATTGAATCTAAGATCGGATAGGATCAAATATTTAAAAAATCAGGTTTAAATGCATCAAAAAAAAACTGGGCTTGTTATAGATTGGTTCATACCATATTTGTGGTCAAGTTTTAACTCGCAATTCTAATCGTTTCACATCGAAATCATGAGAGGTGATACCCTTCAATTGTATGGAGTGATATCTAAATGGAGAAAGGTTTGTTAAAATTCAAATTGAACACCTTTTTCTTTCATTAAACTTTAAATTCCAAGGGTGGTTCAGGATAAGTGTTAAAGCTAATCCATTTCTTCTCTTTCTCATCCTAGTATGATCCAATCTTAATGAAATTTCAAGCTCATCTCCGCACCTATCTAGTGCAGCTGTGAGATCTTTATCTAATGTTGATTAGATATTTGAGTGGTAGGATAAAGTCATAAAGATGAGTAACTATGTTTTGGAAAGAGGATAGGAGTTTGATGCTTTAGTGGCTGCTTATAAATATGACAGAGAGAAAAGAAAGGAGATCATCATACCAGCAGAAAAAATCAGAAAATAAGAGAGAGGAGGGGGGTACATACAAAAAACACAGAGAGAGAGAAGAAAGGGGAAGTGGCAACAAGAAGGAAAAAAACAAAGAAAGCTGAGATCTTTATTATTGTTATTTTTTTGTTCTTTCCTTTGGGTTTTTCCACGTCTATCAATCTTCCCTATTATCTTTTCTCTCTGTCCTCTCCACTAACGAAAATGCTATATCCAACGACGAGCTTGTTGCGCGCGGGGCAACAACCAATAAGGAATCCATCAATTAGATATAGATGCAGCCGGAGATGTACCCACACAACAAGAAAAGAGAAACAAGAGAGAGAAAATCAACAAAATATTTAACAAGGTTCGGCAATTTGCCTACGTCCTCGGGGCAAGGGAGAGAGATTTTATTGATTCAACAATCAATACAAGCGAATACCGGAGGGATACTTTCAGTGATACAATACATGAGGGCTCTTGCCCATATTTATAGCCAGAGAGTCCCAGGGATTTAGGAAACTCTGATTGGATTCGACCCCAAAACAGAAAAGGAGTCCGAACCTTAAAAGGAGAACAAAACGCGTCTGTCACTCGATCGGCCCGATCGACCAGGACCAACTGAGAGCTGGCTCATGTCAATCAGTCGACCGCTCCGGTCGACCATTCCTTTGCTCGGTCGACCGAGCCATGTCTATGCACGTCGTGCACACCGGTCGACCGCTCGGTCGAGCGGGTTCTGTCTTGGCCTGCTGTAAGCGCCGTTCTTGCTCCCTTTTAACTTTCGATCTCTACGCTATCTCCTCTATCTTCTCTCTCCTTGTAATTCTCCACCTCTGTGAAGCGTTTCGAAATTTGAGCCGAACTCCAATGAACATCTGGCGAAATCAACACACGATCTCGGCTTGAGCGCTCTGAATTAAATCGACACACGATCTCAGTGAAATCGACACACGATCTCGACTTGGCCAACAGACGAAACATGTTCCTTCAAACGAATCACCAGTACACATACAATTGATTTCTATGATCTCACCAGATCCAAATTGAGTTTGTCATTGCCACCTGCAACTCTCACCAAACTCCAATATTAATTGTAAGCTTCCAACTTCAGCTCAGCTATCCAAACGGAATGCACCATACATGCGTTCCCATCACTTCACCGACAAGAAATACCATACGAGCTGACCAACGAACGTGTCTTCAACTCAGCAACTTCATGGAACTCTATTTCAAATGACCTCAAGGAGAACCCATCATGAGCTAAAACTGACTCTCCAACTGGCTGGCTCTCTCCAGTCCTCATGTCTTCAAGACGGTCCAACCAAATATGAATAGAGTACACCAAACATCATCATCGACTTCAACAAACTGGATGCACACCTCCTTTATGCAAGCTTAACCATCTTTTCACCAAAAAATCAACTGTTCTTCGAGATCACAATGCTTCACCTCTACGTGAATTCCATCTCTTCACCTCTATGTGAAGTTTAACTCTTCACCTCTACATGAAGTTCTAATCAGCTTCTCGAGAACCCAAATAGCTTCATACGGGTTGCATCACCAAATGGTTGCGCCTTTACGGCTACCTACGTATTTTGCCTAAAGGATCAAGCCAACTGTAGTTCATTGAAATGAGCTCCACCGTGCTCAAGCACCTGTGACTTAATCTTTAGCAGCGAACTGACCTGGTTGAATCATATGAACCTTCTTACTGCCGTCTTGGAGTACAACGACCTTCAACTTGAGTTTATCGCAGTCACAAACTTGAGATTTATGCTTCTTCATCCACTTTCGTGGTTTTATCTTGGTTCCAATAGCTGTAAATAATTTGATATTCTCATCAATGTCGTCAACCTATTCAACATCAAAACTGGCTATATGATCTCCACCTGGTGTCACATCCGGTGAAGTCCTCACTGATACCGAACCAACTGGAGATGGTAGAGTAGCATTAACCTCCACCCGCTGTAATACTTTCTTGGTCTTCGTCCTCTCCACCAGCTGAGAGATGGGAGACTTCAACACTGAAGTCTCATCAAACGTGACATGCTGACTCAACAAGATCTTCTTATTTTCGGGGCCCATAACCTGTAGACTTTCATATTTTTTTGACACCCAAAAACACATACTTCTTTGCTCGTGAATTCACCTTGCCTTCTTTGGCACTAAAATAGGTCGAACTTTCAAATACCCGCAGCAAACCATAATCTTGAGCAGCTTTTTTAGACCAAACTTCTAGTGAAATTTTACCTTCTATCACAGTCGATGACAATCCATTTATGAGATGGCTAGCATACACAATCGCCTCAGCCCAAAACGATTTGTCTAATCGTGCATTAGACAACAAACACCGAACCTTCTCTAGCAAGGAACAGTTTATCTTTTTAGCTAACTCATATATTTCATCTGTGAAGTGAGTACCAATACCAGTATTCTGGTCAAATCGTAGGAATTGGTTCTTATATCTTTCAACACTATCAATTTGTAGCTCCTTGATCTTCCTACCAGTCTGCTTCTCCATCATATTCGTCCACTTCACCAACATACCTAGGACTTCATACCTTTGTCTCATGAGATATATCCAACAATGCCTATATAAATTATCAACAAAAGAAACAAAGTACCTATGACCTCCAGGCGATGCAGTCTTAGCAGGTTCCCAAATACTTACGTGAACACAATCAAGAAGACCTTCAGAGTGGTGAGTAGTGGTGCCAAATTTCACCTTCTTCTTGTCCAGAACGTCTTATTCACCTAATTCTAAATTGCAGGTAGATGCACCTTCTAATGATCCCTTCTTTGCTGAAGCTTGCAAAGACTTTTCACCTCAGTGTCCGACCCTCATCTGTCATACCTGTGTGCAAACATCATCTGAAGAAATAGAAGTCTCCAACTAACCTGTAACTATACTACCCTTCAAGTAGTAGATATTGTTCCGGGAGATGCCCTTCATAACTACTATTGAGCCTTTAATCATTTTGAGAACACCATCTCATATATATACCACAAGACCTAACGTTTTTAAAGTACCAACTGAGATAAGATTCTTTTGAGTTGAGGTACATACCTCACTTCCTTCAATTCTCGTACTATCTCATCAAACATCTTGATACAAACTGTACCTATCCCTTCCACATTACATGGATGATCATCACCCATGACCGTGAAACATCCATCTAGCTTCTCAAAGATAGAAAATCAGTCCCTGTTCGGGCACACATGATAGGTAGCTCCTGTATCTGAGATTCACTCAAAATTATCTGAGTAACTAAAAGTAGGAGTAGTAATAGAGAAAGAAAATACCGATGAGTCTGAGTCTGATCCATCCGCCTATGAAGTACTGGCATGAGTACTGACCACCTATGCGAGATTTGCCTCGGTCATCCACTCCTTCTTCTTACCTTTGGCCTTCGGACAATCAACCTTCCAGTACCCTAGCTCTTTGCATAAGGCGCATTGGTTCTTCTTCAGATCTCTGAAACCTGATCTGGACTTCGATCTTCCCTGATCACCTCTGCCCTTCTGATTGGAACTCCTATCTCTTACCGCCAATGCCTTTGCTGTTGTGCTCTCAGAAGAAGACAGTTTGTACTGCCTTCTTACTTCATAATTCACAAGAGCAGCATACATCTCATTATAATTAAGAGATTTTCTTCCATTGATCGATATAAGAGTAAAGGTCTCATACTCTTCTTCAGGAAGAGAATTCAATAGAATTACCGCCTTATCTTCTTCATCGATCTTCACATCTACATTAACCAAGTCTGTTAGAAGCTTTGTGTAGTTATTCATGTGTTCGTTGATAGAACATCCTCTCTTCATTTGGAAACAATAAAGCCTCCTCTTTAACTGCAATTGCGATTCGACGCTTTTCGTTACATACTTTTCCTTTAGGATCTCCCACAGTTGCCTCGCAGATGTTTCATGCAACACATGATACTTGATGTCTTGTGTCAAACAAGACCTGATCAAGCCATACGCTGTTCGATTTATCTTATCCCAATCTTCTTCGGTAGTAGAATCACACTTTTTCTTCAATCGTAGAGTGTTTTCGAGGTTTGATGTCGTCAATGCATTCATCACCTCACATCTCTACATACCGAAGTTGTTCTTGCCGTCGAACTTCACCATATCAATTCTCAATGGATGTGGATTCACGGATTTCACTGTAGATGTACTATCTCCAACCATCTTCTCAACTGATTCCTCAGAGTAATGCGAAATCAAATGGAGTTAGATAAACTAGATAAAGATAGGATCTTTACCTCAACGCGAAACCCTCGAAGAGTTTTCGAAATGATCTACTCCTCCAAATTGATTCCTCGAGCAGTCCAATCGCTGTCTTGAGATCGACACATGATCCAACAAATAGTCCTAACGTTGCTCTGAGATCGACACACAATCTCTGCCAAACAACAACTGATGCCTATGGAATCGACACATGATCCTACGATGAACCTGAGATGCTCTGATACCACTTGTTGCGCGCGGGACAACAACCAATGAGGAATCCACTTATCCACTGATTAGAGATGATGCAGCCGGAGATTTACCTACACAACAAGAACAGAGAAGCAAGAGAGAGTAAATCAACACAATATTTAACGAGGTTCGGTAATTTGCCTACGTCTTCAGGGCAAGGAAGAGAGAGATTTTATTGATTCAACAATCAAAATACAAGCGAATACCAGAGGGATACTTCCAGTGATACAATACATGAGGGTTTTAGCCCATATTTATTGTTAGAGAGTTCCAGGGATTCAGAAAACTCTGATTGGATTCGACCCAAAAACAGAAAAGGAGTCCCAACCCTAAAAGGAGAACAAAACGCATCTGTTGGTCGACCGGGACCAACCGGGAGCTAGCCAGTCGGTCGACCACTCCGGTCAACCGGGCCATGTCTGTGCATGTCATGCACACCGGTCGACCGAGCGGTCGACCGGGTTCTGTCTTGGCCTGTTGCAAGCGCCATTCTTACTCCCTTTGACTTCCGATCTCTGCGGTATCTCTTTATCTCCTCTTTCCCTATAGAGCTTTGCGCTTAATAAAAGCCAGCTTTACGCTTGACATTCAAGAGAGCTTTATTGCTCAAGAATACGAGCTTTACGCTCAATAAAAACAAGTTTTTTTGCGCTTGACAACCAAAGACCTTTATTGCTCAACAACATGAGCTTTACGCTTAATAAAAACAAGCTTTATGCTTGACAATCAAGAGAACTTTCTTGCTTAGGAAAACCAAGCTTTACACTTGACAATCAAGAGCTTTATCACTCGACAAGCTAAACTTCAAGTTTCACCAATCATCCAATCTTAAAGTTTTCGCACTTCATGTACCTCCTTATAATTGTATGGTTCAAAATGATCCATCTCTTTTAAATGAGAAATGGGTGCATAAAATTGAGATAAGACATTTTAGATTTAACAAATACACTTTATGAAATAGGGTTTTTTTGATCATGTGTTCAAAACTTCCAATAATTACCCTCTGTTTATGAGGAACCTTTGATTAAAGGTTAATTTATCAAAAGAAAACTCATGTAGCAAAAGAAGATTTTATTTATCATAATTCACTTTACATGGCTTAACCAAGGGCAAACCCTCGGTTTATATTTGATAGCACCTTTAATTTACATGTTAAGTACAATTAAATCTTGGTGTCATGGATTGAACTTACCCCGATGCTTGATGATCATGTGAGTTAAATGTGTTTCATCTTGATGTTTGAGTTTTTTCTACAATTTAAGATTTGATTTGGCTTGAATTTATCTGAATATTTGGTTTAGTTCTAGTTCAACTTAGGTGTTTATCCTTCAGTTTTGATTTGGGTCTTGTTTTGACTTTTGTTCTAGTTTTAGGACTTAGAATAGGTCCATTCTTTAATTTGAGATTTTTTTCTAAATTTGAAATTTCTATTTTAAAGACTTAGGGATCTAGTCCAATCTTAAGTTTTGATTTGTGTTTGTGAATTTTCAGTTTTGCTACTTTAAAGACTTAGGGGGTCCTTTCTTTAGTTTGGATTTTGAGTTTGGGAATAGGGATGTTACTCTCCGATTTTGAATTTGAATTTAATTTTTAGTTTAGAGACATAATGGTCCATCTTGAATTTGAGCTTAATTTTAGTTTTAAAAAGCCCTATGAGATAGAGCTTTTTTGGTTATGGGTTCAAAACTTTCAATAACTACCCTCTGTTTAGGAAGAACATTTTGATTAAAGGTCAATTTATCAAAAGAAAACTCATATAGAAAGAGAAGATTTTATTTATCATAATTCAGTTTTACATGGCTTAACCAAGGGCATACCCCCAATTTATATTTGATTACACCTTGAATTTACATCATAAATACAACTAAATCTCGGTGTAATGGATTAAACTTTCCCCGATGCTTGATGATCATTTGAGTTAAATGTGTTTCATCTTGATATTTGAGTTTTTGTACAATTTAAGATTTGATTTGACTTGAATTTGGCTGAATATTTGGTTTAGTTCAGTTTAACTTAGGGGTTTATCCTTTAGTTTTGATTTGGGTCTTGATTTAACTTTTGTTCTAGTTTTAGGACTTAAAATAGGTCTATTCTTTAATTTGAGATTTTTTGGCTGAAATCGAAATTTCTATTTTAATGACTTCGGGGTCCAGTCCAATCTTCAGTTTTGATTTGTGTTTGACTGAATTTTCAGTTTTGCTAGTCTAAAGACTTAGGGGTCCTTTCTTCAGTTGGATTTTGAGTTTGAGATTAGAGATGTTACTGTCAGATTTTGAATTTGAATTTGATTTTTAGTTTACAGACATAATGGTCCATCTTTAATTTGAGCTTAATTTTAGTTTAAAAATGTCACAATCCATTTTGAATTTGAGCTTGAATTTAGTTTAAAGGCGTCATAATTCATTTTGAATTTGAGCTTAATTTTAGTTTAAGGACGTCAGGGTCCAATTACATCACGGTCTACTTTGAATTTGAGCTTGGTTTTAGTTTAGGGACATCACAATCCATTTTAAATTTGAGTTTAATAGGTGGTGTTGAGAGTGGGATTTTTGAGTTGGGATTTGCAACAGTTAAGGGCATTAATCTCCCATCACAAAGGTCAGTGTCACGCCCCGCTTCCAAAAATACGTGGAAACGGAGTCGCGACGAGAGTCGGCGACGTATATACGCGAGGAGAATACCCCACGCATACACGCTAAGCCTAAAGTAACCTGAACAAGTTATAAAATCTATTATAATAAATTAATATCACTGCAATTTGACATATAAATATTTAACACAATGATAGCAGATGAATAAAGAAAAGACATGACATGATATTAATAGAATCAGGAAATAACATGAATAAAAGAGGGTCAGAACTGGATAGAGGGTCAACATGTCTATGATCCTCTCCAATACCTGATCAGTAATATATGACCACAGATCTGGATAGAGGGTCAGAACTCTTAGTGAATGTGTAAGAATAAATTAAAAAGATGCACATGCATATAAATGTGAACATTATGATAATAATATAAACTGCAATAAGAAACAACATGAATAAATAAATAAATAGTAATGGAGATAGCACACAGTAGAGTATGTATCAAGTCAGGTATTCAATCAGGTGTCTATTATGATCTATATATCACGCGGGTAGAGTCAGTCAGTACTAGAGTCAGATATCCAATCAGGTCATGAGTATAATCAGATGTCTATAATATCATACATGTATCAGGTGTATACAATGAACAACCTATTATTATTATGTCAGCGAACACCAATTCCCACCTGTAATAGACACAATCCCATACTACGCCTATCACACGTGTCAATCGAGATTCTAATTTATTGAAACTGATCGGTTAGAGACATTGTCCATGAAAAACACCTAGAGGGGGTGAATAGGTGTAAGTGCTAATCTAGAACTAAATGCAAAACTAAGTGCGCTAAATGCGGAAGCTTAAAACTATACTTGCAACACACTTAGTACAATCAACAAGTGTAGCCGTATTCCCCGTGAAGGGCTCTGGACTAACTCCTCTTGATTCCCCTTGAATGGGTGAGGTGCTATGTGAAGCTCTTGTTGATTAAGTACAAGTGAGGCACACACAAAACAACCAAGCATATAAGATGAATAGGCAATATGAATATATGCAAGGCAACACAAGCAATATGAATGATATGACAATATGAATGATGCTTTGCACAAATGTAAAGAGAGAGTTTAGAGAGACAATGGATCAAACGCAAAGGCCAAGATATGTTTCGAGGTTCGAGCACCTTGCTCTACATCCCCGCCTACACCACCGTGTAGGATTTTCAATCCACTATCTCCCACCGAGGGAACCTCTACCGAAGAGGATTTATTACAACTCTAGGAGTACCAAACTCCTCTCTCAAACAACCACCTCACAACCGAGGGGTAGGCCCGTAGCCAATACAACAACCAACACCTCTACCAAAGAGGGTTACAAACCAACTCCACCTCTCACTAGAGGGAGCAAACCAATCACCCGATCACCTCTACCAAAGAGGGATACAACAAGAATAAGGGTGTTTACAATAAGTGGTTCCAAAGACCACAAACAATCTCTCTTTTCTTTTCTATTTTCCACAAAACAAGATCCTAATAGATTAGGATAGATGATAGCTCAAGTGTGAAAATAAGGTGTTTTTGGAAACAAGCAACAAAGAAAAACTACTTGGGAAATCTCTTGTAAAAGATAGAAAATGAAAATCAATACAATCTCCCAAAACCTAGTTATCTTTGATTTTCCAAAAACCCAAAACAATAAAGATTGGAAGTTTAAAGCACAAAACTCTTTTTAAAACTCTTTTAAAACAGTAGAGAAAGTCTGGAAATTTTGTCTCTAAAAACCTTGGCCAAAAACCCAAAGAGATGGGTTTATATAGGCCCATCAGAAAACTAACCGTTAGGCTGATGTGGCAGTCTGACAGACTGCCGGTCGGCCGGCCCGGCCGACCGCCAACGGTCAGAAATGTGACCGTTGGGCAACCACGATCGACCGGCCCGGTCGACCCAAACAAACAGAGAGCACTGCTCTCAACCCGGTCGACCCGGACGGTCGACCGTCCCAGTGTCTCCAAACGTGCACAGATTTGTGCACGTCGGTCGACCGTCCCGGTCGACCGACTTCAGCCAAGTCGACTAGGTCAGTTGACTTAGTCGACTGATTGAAGCCTGGAACAGAAATCTGGGAAAGAAAAACAGTTTAAAATATTTTGAAAAATCTTTTAAGTCTTCTAAAAATCCACAAAACTTGTTTTAACATTTTATATTAAAACACAAACTTGTGATAAAAATTTCAAGACATATATCAATCATATCAATTCATTTTGAGTCTTGCAAATTTTATCAAAAACAAAACTTGTATTTTTATCAACTTGATTTTCAATACATGAATAGGATAGTCAAAATAAGTTTGTCTAGCAAGTTAAAGCATGTATTATATCTAGAACATATCTAATATACATAGAAATAAAGTAAACTTGTTTTGATCTACTATTCATGAAAACCAAATCCAAAACATAAATCTTGTGTGTTAGTGCACTTGAGCATATCAACTATACTAAGCTTTACAAATGGATCTAAACACACTATCTAAACTAGGATACCTAAGTCTTCTTGATGATCTTCATCTTCAAGTAGACTTGCTCCAAAACTCCATCTATGGGCTAGGCAATGTGTGATCTTGAAGCTTAAGCCCTGGAATCATCATGAAAAGCTTCTAAACTCCTTATTGAAGCTAATCACCAACTAATATCTTGGTTAATGATCTGAAACTAAACAACACAAGATTATTAGTAAACATAACTACATGAGTTAATCATCATCAAAACTAGGGTGGAAGGCCTTTGGGCCAACAGTCCATACTTTAGGTGGGTTCCGTACATACTCGGGACCATGGCCCAGACTCATGGCGCTGAACCAGGCCCTACCGCAAGGTAGTTAAGGACATGTATAATATGTATAACAAGAATAAGAACAGGATGGGGTGCCAGTCATCCCTGGGGAACCCTACAGTAGAATTCTCTTTTGTCTGCGCAACCTATATCCTAGGTCCACCCAAAAAACAGACGTTGTCTCTTCTATCAATCTCTCCAGTCCTAGTATAAATTATTTAATATTAGGTTATTTAGATTATCAAGATTATTTAATGTACATGTTACCTAGACCACTGAAATAACTCGGTGGGTAACAACATCAACATGTGTAATGAAGATACCGGTATAACAGGATATATAATGTCAGTAAACATGATACCGGTATAACAGGACATGTAACAAGTATAATATGAGAGTGTTGTTACCGTATACAATATTTTTCAGCAATTATGATAACATAGACAATATAGTTATCAGGTAAATGTCATGTAAAATCAGTCAAGTTCTTCAGGTAAATCATGACATTCAAGTTAAGTAATGACCTACTGGCATGAATAGAATAATTCGGATAAAATATTTAATCAACTCAGATACTCAAAGTCATCGATATATCTAAGTCCCAATATAAAATACATACTCATCTATATCTAACCAATCATCACTATTCAATTTTAATTAAACCATCATACACTTTCACTTCCATTAAGTTCAAATACAAGATCCAGAAATTCAAGTAACTAGTTAATCATGCATATACATGCCACCAGGTCAGGTCAAACCAATCCACATTTACTCCTCAACCAAGATCAACTTCAACTCAATCGAGTCTACTAACAAATTCAAGTCCAATATCTCGTTCTTTTAATAAAGAATATTCAAATTAATTAATCACCAATATCTTACCAAACTCTCAACTATTTTATCATCAATAAGAATAATTAAATTTACTGATAATGTCACTCAGATTTCAACTTGTATAACTACCATCATGAACTAGTCAAATTTAAAAATAAATATAATTATAGTTTAAGTTACATCAGCAATAGTTTCCATCTCAATCAAGATAATAACCAGGCAGTGGGACATCCTCAAGCTACATGAAATTTAGAAAGTCTCTGTACTCAAACCTCGATATCAATAAACATTATTTGATTTATCAGTGAATATATCCAAATAAAATACTTGCAACTAATAATTCAAAATCAGTATTATGTGATAGATCAAAATCAAGGTAAGGTATTCTCCCATATGATAAGAATCCAACTATTATTGATCTCATCTAAATATGAATCAAGATTTCATCTAAATCTCAAGTTGAACACTAGGTTTATATATAAATCCAAGCATTAAGATAAATCAATCTTAAGGTAACATCTTAATTAATTCAACTTTATTGACTAAATGAATTCTTGTCTGAAGTATCATTAAATAAATGTTCGATAAATACCTCAAATAAGTCTGCAAATATGAATCAGGTTAATCTCAAATCAATTCAAGTCATAGTCTAAGGTGTACGATAACTAGCTTAGAATCAAAATAATAATTCTCCTCACATATAATGATATTGATAAACACTCATATGAATTAACTAAGTAGGATAAGCACTCACTGATATCTCATGAAGGAATACATGTAATCACACTAAGTAAAACAAGTTAGATGTCACATGAAATGATACAGGTAAAATAAAGCAGATGCTCACATGGAATAAATCAAGTAACACACGCACACACACACACACATATAACAATGGTGTATGAAAAAAATAATACAAGAGAAAATCTCACAAGTATCGTCTCAGTAAATTTTAGTAACATAATTACACAACAATATAAAATCATTTATTACAAAATTCTTGTTTAACTGAAGGGGAAAAAGAACACTCACCTAAACTCGATCTCAAGTTCAAAGCACTGAAATCATAAGTGTTGGCCCAAAGGCTTATCACCCTAGTTTTGATGATGATCAACTCATGAAGTTATGTTTACTAATGATCTTGTGTTTAATTAGTGACAGATTCATTATCAAGATCTTAGTAGGTGCATAGCTCAACAAAGGATAAAATGTCAAGATTTGGAGCTAGCACGGTGTGATCCAAGGAGCTTTTGGATCAAGCTTGGACCAAGTCAAGAAGATGAGAAGCCTTCAAGTAAAGACTTCAAGAAGATGAAGACTTGTGTCTAGGTATAAGATTTTGTTTTTGTTTTAGTTAAAAATGTAAAGGATAGAATAGTGGTGGATTGCTCAAGTACACATACACACTCTTGATAGAATTGTTTTCATAAAAGAATTTTTGTTTTAGAAAAGAATTTTAACCAAAAACCAAATATGTATTCAAGTGTTTTGATTTTTGGTATTCATGTTTACATCTTTCAACCAAAACCAAGTTTATGCTTATTGTCAAAAACATAGATATTTCATCTTGATTGTGTAGTGGATCATATCCATACACACTATGCTTTAAAAGTATATCTTGTTTTTGTATTTGATGAAGATTTGAAAAAACATGTTTTGGAAAAATATTGTTTTGGAAAAACAGTTTTTATCATGAGCCAAATATTTTCAAGTTACAAAAATAGTCCAATCTTTTATAACATGCCTTAATTTTGTGCAAGCATGTTTGTATATCAAAGTATATTGGTAAAACTATTTTTGTAGAATTCTATGTATTTATGGGATTTTATGTGAACCAAAAGACTTAGTTTTAAATCCCAGAAAATCTGTTTCAGGCTTCAGCTAGTCGACTTGCTACCTTTATAGTCGACTAACTCTGAAGTCGGTCGACGGCTCGGTCGACCGACGTGCACAGACGTGCACGCCTTTGTGCACTGGAGGACGGCCTACCGTACGGGTCGACCGCTCCAGAGAGCTCTGCTCTCTGAAAATTTGCTCCAGTGGCTCGGTCGACCCGGGCGGTCGACCGTGGCTCCAACGGTCAGATTTCTGACCGTTGGCGGTCGACCGCTCGGGTCGACCGGTAGGCCTGACAGACCCCAACGGCTAGTTTTTGACAGCCTATAAATTTGGGGGTTTGGTCATTGTTTTGAGCTAAGATTTTAGGAGAGCTTTGAGCCAGTTTTTCCCACTCCATTAAAAGAGTTTTCTCCACATATTTGAGAGCAAATATTTCCTATCTAAAGGGAAGATTTTATCAAGAGTGTTTTAAGTGATTCTTTGAGTTTTCCTCCACCACTCTCATCCTTATTTTTCTCACAATCACTTGAGCTATCCATTGTCTTATCTATCCATAGGATTGTGTTGTGAGAGCTTTTATTGGTGATCAAAGTGTTTAGATCACCAAGATTTCATTTCTTGTACTTTGAGGAGACGGGCAAGTGTGCTCGTGGTTATTTAGGGTTCGGGTGCGAACTCTTGTTGATTGAGGTGCGGCTCGGCGAGCCGGTAGGCTTGCGGTGTGTACGGGACTAGAGAGTCCGAGGGATTGTAGGTGTTGCGGCACCGAGGAGAGATCCATTGGGATCTTGCATAGTGGAAATCCTTCGTGTGTCGAAGGCGGGGATGTAGAGCAAATGTGCTCGAACCTCGAAACAAACCCTTTGTGTTTGCGATTGCCATTTCTCTCTCTCTCCCTTGTCTATATCTTGCATTCAATTATTGTCTATCTTTATATGCTTGATATATTCATTTGTGCTTAATTGATATACTTGCGTGGGATTGTTGCTAACACTTGTATTCAACCAAGAGAGCCAACGCGGCACCTCAACCCATTCAAGGGGAATCTAGAGGAGTTTGTCCAGAGCCCTTCACGGGAATTCGGCAACACTCTTTGGTTATACGTGGTGTTTAGTATAAGAAGTTTAATTAGGTCTTAATTAGTTTTAGCTTCCGCATTATTTGGCATTAAGTGACCATTAGATTAGCCATCACCTATTCACCCCCCCTCTAGGTGAACTTACAATTGGTATCAGAGCTTGGTACTCTGATTTAGGTCTTACAACCTAGAGTTAAAGATCCTCATTTAGGCTAATCACTATATTTGTACACACACCATGGACTTCATGTCACCACCCATGTTCGACATTCTTAACATCCATATATGGAAGGTGAAGATGTCCTTGTACCTCAAAGCCCTAGGTTATCATGTTTATCTTGCCATCACTAATAATGATTATTGTTTATATGGTAAGAATATTGAGGCTAAAGCAAAAGCCCTTAATGCTTTAAAGTCTACCCTAGATGATTTTATTTATCTAGAGTTTCTAACTTTGATTCGGCTTTTGTAGTTTGGAACACCCTCATCTCCCTTGGCGAAAATGATCAATACTATGCGGGGAGTGATTCGGATGTTGGAAGCGACATCTCCAACAAGTGCTACATGGTCCAAGGGGATAACCCCCTTGAGGTAAACACCGAATCCGATGATGAGGACATGTCATATGATGAGCTATCTACTTTTTGTCATCTATTGCTAGAAAAATATGACTGATTAAAAGGGAAAATAAAAATTTGAAAAAGAATATTGCTTGCATGCATAAAGAACATGATTCATTTAGGAATAATATTGCATGCTTAGAAAAAGAGAATGAGTTTTTGAAAAATAAAAATGTTTCCCTCATGTCAAAATTGAATGATTTATGTGAAGGGAATATGTCTTTGAAAAATAAGATTGATTTGGTGGAAAAACAAAAAGAAGTTGTTTTTCAAGAAAAATATTACTTTGAAAAGAAAATTTGTTGAAAAAGAAAAAGAATTTGTTTCTAAAAAGAAAAAGAAAAATGATTCTATATCTCACCGTGCTTTACATGCCACCACTAGTGAGATTAATGGTTTGAAAAATAAAATTAATGATTTGAGTTCAACTTTGAACTCTTGTGCATTCAACCACACTAGATTGGAGTCTATGTTTTCAAAGAAATAAGCTCCACATTCTCATGCACATCATCATGCATATGCTTATGTTGCACACCACGATCATGCACATACACATAAGCATACTAAGGTGTACGTATGTACACATTATGGCCGCAAAGGCCGTTTAGTAAAATTTTGTTATGATAGGTTAAATCATTATAATTTTGCTAATAAAAGATTTTGGGTTCCTACAAGACTAACCCCCAAGGACCCAAGAAAATATGGGTACCAAAACCCCCACCATTTGCTTTTGATGTAGGTGAGGGCTCTCACAAAACGTGAGAGGATCGGTACCTTGGTAGTGGATGCACTTGGACATGATGGACATACTTTTGGGATGCATCACTATTAAGGAGCTTTGGTGGGACAACCACCATGTTAGGAGCTTTGGAGTTGGTATCAATCTCTAAACTCCTACTTTTTATGTACATGCTTTTAATTTCATATATCATATAGCATGTTCATATTTTATGTGCTTCATGTGGTATTTACATGCTTAGATGTAGAATGTGTCAAACTTGCATTTATACATATATGAATAGTGAACTACAATTGACTCATATATATTTTGAACTTCATGCTCATTTGTATCCACTATATGCATATGTATAGACTAGTTTTGATGATTCTCTTTTATACATGTTTTGCCTATTTTTATGCTTTACTTCATGTATATGTATTTTTAATTCAAATCTAATAAATATACATGTATACCCGTGAGTCTCTTGCTTTCATGCAAATACATTTAATAGACTCTTTTATATTTGGGATATGTATGCATATTGTTAGATTTGGATAAATCATACATATACCTAGAAGCTTGTTGATTTTATGAAAAATGATTTGAGTTGAATTGTTAAAAATGTGACTTATGATTTTTTTTTTAGCTTCATTGACTATTTTCATAAAAATACTATTTACATGATCGTTTAACACTCACACTTTTATTAAAATCATTTTGAGCCTTATAGACCATGAGTGCTTAAATTTTTGTGTATCTAGTTGTGTTTTATGAAAAACATATGATTTGATGTTATTTGAAGGATCTTTAACTAGTTATTCAAAATCAATTTAAACTACTTATCTATTCTTCTATTAATTATAAGATTATCCACATGATCCTACTTTATTTCAATTATATGGATAAATTCTTTTGTGATCTAAAAGATTTGATGCTTCATGTATTGAATATTAGTTTAAATGTTAGTTTTATCAACACTAGAATTTATACTTGAACATTTTGTGGGTCACAAATAAATCTATATATGATTGGGTTGATTGCTTATTTGTGCCTATTAGATGTGCTAGTATAGTCTAGTTTTTGATGATCCATACATCTTTAAACTTGTATTCCCACTTTTAGGATTTGATTTATGATCATGTATTTTCATTTCATGTATATGTGTATTTTGTCAAACTTTAAGATATACATGTATACCTCTTGAGTCATTTGCCTTTAATGTAAATCTATTTATATAGACTCAATTGTGTTTAAGAGATATGTATGTATACTTATTGTGTTGTCAAAACATACATATATCTTGAAATATAAATTTTGTTTTTAATAAAAAAAATGTGTGATGATTTAAAGGAATATTGAGATTACATTGACATTTTTGCTTGATTCCTTACTTGAAGGATTCCGTACTAGTTTAAAAACATTTTCATATTAACTAGTGCAAATTCTTCATATGGTAGAGTATATGATAAGCTTACCCTTCAATTGGTATCATTGGATATTTTCAATTGGTATCAATATGATTTTTATATACTCATATTTTGATTATATGTATGTATGCTTTCAAATTCAAATTATATCAATTTCTATTGGTATTCCCTTTTCATACATATATGTGATATTTGTGCCTAGTTAAAATTGTCTTACATATTTAAAGCACAAAGGGTATTAATGTTAAGCTAAATTCAAATCTTATTTTCAAGCTTATGCATTAGTTTTTATATTGGTATCAATATGGTTGATCATTACCTTACTATTGATCACTATTTTACAATTGATCATTTTCAAAATTGATATCAAAATTTAAAATTTGTTTTATCGAGAGAATTCAAAATTTTGTTTGATAAGAGAAATTCAAAAATTTTGATTTGTATTTCCTATATGCAAGGAGAGCTTAACATCTCTCTTACATATGGATTCATGTTGAGTATATTATAAATTGAGGAGCTTGACAACTCCTCTTTATATGATATACGTGTGTAGGGGGAGCTTCACATCTCCTCTTATGCATTACATAATATGTATTATGTGAGTTAGGGCTTGTCATCCCTTCTTCATGTAATGCATATGTGTAGGGAAGCTAACTTAGCGTCTTCCTCTTCATGAATGTATATCGCAAATAAATTTTTTGATTGATTTGTGTTACCCCTTCTTGATCTCTTTGTTTTTGACAAAAAGGGGAGAAAAATTTGTTTGATTTAATTTTACTTTGAACCCTTTGTTGATGAGTGACAGAAAGGGGGAGAAGTATTTGAGGTTATATGCATGTTTTCATTGCTAAAGGGGAGAAGTATTTGTCTTCCTTGTTAATTATGCATATATGTTTTGTATTGCAACTAGGAGAAAAAGGATTTCATGTTTTATCTCCATACATTGCATACATGTTTATGAGCTTCATTGCATATATTTATTATTTTGTGTTATGCATGAGTTAAGGGGGAGCTTCTTTGAAGCTTTACTTTAATTCATACATATATAACTTCATGAGTTTTGTCATCATCAAAAAGGGGGAGATTGTTGGCCCAAAGGCCTATCACCCTAGTTTTGATGATGATCAACTCATGAAGTTATGTTTACTAATGATCTTGTATTTAATTAGTGACAGATTCATTATCAAGATCTTAGTAGGTGCATAGCTCAACAAAGGATAAAATGTCAAGATTTGGAGCTAGCACGGTGTGATCCAAGGAGCTTTGGATCAAGCTTGGACCAAGTCAAGAAGATGAGAAGCTTCAAGTAAAGACTTCAAGAAGATGAAGACTTGTGTCTAGGTATAAGATTTTGTTTTTGTTTTAGTTAAAAATGTAAAGGATAGAATAGTGGTGGATTGCTCAAGTACACACACACACACTCTTGATAGAATTGTTTTCATAAAAGAATTTTTGTTTTAGAAAAGAATTTTAACCAAAAACCAAATATGTATTCAAGTGTTTTGATTTTTGGTATTCATGTTTACATCTTTCAACAAAACCAAGTTTATGCTTATTGTCAAAAACATAGATATTTCATCTTAATTGTGTAGTGGATCATATCCATACACACTATGCTTTAAAAGTATATCTTGTTTTTGTATTTGATGAAGATTTGGAAAAACATGTTTTGAAAAAATATTGTTTTGGAAAAACAGTTTTTATCATGAGCCAAATATTTCCAAGTTACAAAAATAGTCCAATCTTTTATAACATGCCTTGATTTTGTGCAAGCATGTTTGTATATCAAAGTATATGGTAAAACTATTTTTTTAGAATTTCTATGTATTTATGGGATTTTATGTGAACCAAAAGACTTAGTTTTAAATCCCAGAAAATCTGTTTTCAGGCTTCAGCTAGTCGACTTGCTACCTTTATAGTCGACTAACTCTGAAGTCGGTCGACCGGCTCGGTCGACCGACGTGCACAGACGTGCACGCCTTTGTGCACTGGAGGACGGCCTACCGTACGGGTCGACCGCTCCAGAGAGCTCTGCTCTCTGGAAATTTCGGCCGACCGTACGGGTCGACCGACAGAGAGTTCGACTCTCTGCTCCAGTGGCTCGGTCGACCAGGGCGGTCGACCGTGGCTCCAACGGTCGGATTTCTGACCATTGGCGGTCGACCGCTCGGGTCGACCGGCAGGCCTGACAGACCCCAACGGCTAGTTTTTGATAGCCTATAAATTGGGGGTTTGGTCATTGTTTTGAGCTAAGATTTTAGGAGAGCTTTGAGCCAGTTTTTTCCCACTCCATTAAAAGAGTTTTCTCCACATATTTGAGAGCAAATATTTCCTATCTAAAGGGAAGATTTTATCAAGAGTGTTTTAAGTGATTCTTTGAGTTTTCCTCCACCACTCTCATCCTTATTTTTCTCACAATCACTTGAGCTATCCATTGTCTTATCTATCCATAGGATTGTGTTGTGAGAGCTTTTATTGGTGATCAAAGTGTTTAGATCACCAAGATTTCATTTCTTGTACTTTGAGGAGACGGGCAAGTGTGCTCGTGGTTGTTTAGGGTTCGGGTGCGAACTCTTGTTGATTGAGGTGCGGCCTCGGCGAGCCGGTGGGCTTGCGGTGTGTACGGGACTAGAGAGTCCAAGGATTGTAGGTGTTGCGGCACCGAGGAGAGATCCATTGGGATCTTGCATAGTGAAAATCCTTCGTGTGTCGAAGGCGGGGATGTAGAGCAAGTGTGCTCGAACCTCGAAACAAACCCTTTGTGTTTGCGATTGCCATTTCTCTCTCTCCCTTGTCTATATCTTGCATTCAATTATTGTCTATCTTTATATGCTTGATATATTCATTTGTGCTTAATTGATATACTTGCGTGGGATTGTTGCTAACGCTTGTATTCAACCAAGAGAGCCAACGCGGCACCTCAACCCATTCAAGGGGAATCTAGAGGAGTTTGTCCAGAGCCCTTCACGGGAATTCGGCAACACTCTTTGGTTATACATGGTGTTTAGTATAAGAAGTTTAATTAGGTCTTAATTAGTTTTAGCTTCCGCATTATTTGGCATTAAGTGACCATTAGATTAGCCATCACCTATTCACCCCCCCTCTAGGTGAACTTACAATAAGGCCTCGATAAATCTACATTGTTCATTTCCGATAAATCTACATTGTTCATTCTAATAGAAATTGTTAGAATTTTTAAAGGATGTTCTACTTGAAAGTTATAAGGAGTTTTAATCTTGATTAATTGGTTTAGGGTTAGGGAATAAGGTCCTCTGGATTACAAATTTTTTGTAGGTTTAAATTTAAACCAATTTTTAATTTTTATTAGATTTTTAAAGGCTTTATAATATTAAATCCCTTAACGGTTTGAATTTACCATTTATGAAAATGGCTTCAAAGTGGGTGTTTTGAGTTAATTTATTTTGCTATTAGTTTAAAATTTTTATCATAAAAAGTAGAAGTATTGTAGACTATTATTTATATTTTTCTCTAATTTTTTTCTTTTTATTTTTTATCTGATTATTTTATTATACAATTCTTCTTTCTTTCTTTTTTTTCTTTCTGTTTTTTCTTTTTTGTTATATAGATGTAAATGCAGCAACCCAGGCCTAGGCTGGACCAGGCTATAGGCCCAGGCCTGGTCCAGAATTTTTCTTTCTTTTCTTTTCTTTTTTTTAAGAGGGCCAAAGGCCCTGTTGAGGCCCAGCCGGCCTGGCTCGGGCCAGGCCCAGTGCGGGTCTAGCCTGGCACTGCACAGACCGCCTGGGTCTGTGCTGCGGCAGTGTTTTTTCTTTCATTTTTTTTAAATTGTAAAATTTTTTAGAAAGTGTGTAAATTTTAGATATGTATTTGTACATACTCACATGTATTATAGTTGGATTTGGATTAGTTTTAGATGCATAAAAAGTTTCATAGATGACCCTTGTATAGACAAAATATTGAATAAACTATTTGTATCATATTAATTAATGCAGACTAGTTTACATACTTGGATTTGGTTTGTTCAAATTAAGGCTTTGTTGGGTATTAAAATAATGATTATACAAAGATTACATTAGGTAAGTTTCTTAAAACCATTAAATATATTGGTTGGTGAATTCTGATGTGAGAGTATAGATAAGTTGAGTAGCAGATCGTTGAAATTAATAAACTATTTATTTTTTCTTTTTAAAAAAATTGAAATTTAATTCACAAATTTAGATCTACTTACTTGAGTTGTTCCTCCTTGCTTGCTCTTCAATTCCTATACCTCGAAACCCCTTTCGTTCATGATTTGCTTGAGAAGAAAGGAGGTCATGATTTTCTTTTGAGGTAGAAAAAGAGGTAGTTTAGACTTTTTATAAGGCATTAGGGATTTGAAAAATCAGAATTTCAGTTTGGTTCAAACTGCTTGACTTAGTAGTTTAAGATAGAATTAATTAATATTATGATTTTGAAAATAAGATTTGAATTTGGATAAGTTAGGATAGACATGATTTTTGTTAGGATTTTAATTAGGATTAGTTAAGATTTATGAAAAGATTTGATAAAATAGGATTATCCTAGATTTATGATTTGGTTTGGTAGGATAAAGATTTGATTAGATAGTTATGACCTAAGATTTGAATTAAAATAGGATTATGGGGATTGAGTTTTGGGTTATAGCTTATTGGGTTGGTGGGTTTCTGGTTTAGATAAATAGGTATGGGGAAAAGAATTGAGGAGGAAAAAATAATAATTTAGGCAATAATATTATAATGACAATGATGATAAATAATAATTATTAATCATGTAATAAAATAAATAAATAATAATAATTACAGATACTAATAATAATACTTTAGTAATAATAATTTTATAACAATAATACCAATAAATAATTATAATATTAAAAACAATAATAGTTAACAATACAACTAATAATAATAAAATAAATATAACAATAACAATAATAATTATAATGATAATGAAACACTCATTACTAAGAAAAACAAATAATGATAAAATAACCAGTAAAATAAAATAAATACTTTAGAAAATAAAAATACAGTATTTTAGACTACGGATATTACAGTGAGACTGAATCAAAATTAGAAATTAGGAAAGAGAACTTGAAGATGGATCCAACAATATATGATTTGAGATATTGATTGAGATTACAGAACTGAACCAGGGTGTGAAGTTTCAGATGTAGGGAAGTTGCTGTGCTGGACTTCTGCACAGCCTGCGGTTTATCCGCGTTATCTCTCACCACAGATGTCGGATCAAGACAAGATTAGAATATTAGGAAAGTGAACTTGAAGAGGGATTCAGAGATATATTATTTGAAGATATTCGGTTGAGATTACAAACCGGAAGCAAGGTCTGAAGTTTCATATGTAGGGAAGTCACTCTGCTGGGATTTCTGCGCAGCCTGGTTTATAGGCATTATCTCTCACCACAGAAGTTGGATCGAGCCAATAGCAGAAAATTAGGAAAGTGGATTTGAATAAGGATCCAGGGATATATTATTTGAAGGTATTTGATTGAGATTAAAAACCTGAAACAATGTGTGAAGTTTCAGATGTAGGAAAGTTGTTGTGCTGGAATTTCTGCGCAGCCTGTGGTTTATAGGCATTATCTCTCACCACAGAAGTTGGATCGAGTCAAGACCAAACATTTTGAAAGGTAGACTCGGATATGAATCTAATGCTATGTAGATTAAAGGGTTTTTACTTAAGGATCTTGACTGAATAAGTTAATAGATTTCAGGCTTTTATCAAGTGTTGTTTGATTCAGTATTCCTTATTATTTTTTTCTGAGCAATAAACCTCTCTTGATGTCAAACGTAAAACGCTTGTTTTCATTGAGCGTGAAGCTCATGTTCTTTAGCAATGAAGTTCCTTTGTTTCAAATATGAAGCTCGTTTCTTTTTATTGAGCGTGAAACTCATGTTCTTGAGCAATAAAGTTCCTTTGTTTCAAGTATGAAGCTCGTTTCTTTTTATTGAGCATAAAGCTCAGTTCATGAGCAACAAAACTCTCTTGTTTTCAAGCATAAAGCTTGTATCTTCTTGTTGAGCGTAAAGCTCGTGTTCTTGAGCAGCAAAGCTCTCTTGTTTTTAAGAATAAATGGTTAACCTTCTTATTGAGCATGAAGCTCGCGTTCTTGATTGATAAAGCCCTCTCGTTTCCAAGCATAAAGCTTATTTTGTTTGAGCATAAAGCATTGTTGGTGGAGAGGAAGAGGGGACATAGATACGGAAAAACAAAAGGCAAGAAAAAAAAATAATAATAACAAAGATCTCACCTTTCTTTTATTTTTTTTCCCTTTCTTGTTGTTGCGGCTCCTCCTTTCTCCTTCTCTCGTTTTTTTCTCCTCTCTTTTTTTTGTACGTATGTTCTCCTGCTCTTCTTTTTTTTTTTTCTTTCCTCAATCATGATACTTCTCTATATAGGCCAAGTTTGCAAGAGTTTGTCCTTATATATTCAAGCTCTTTTAGTTTTGAAATCACTATTTGATTTTGCAATCCAATTAGACAACCGGCTTGTTAACCTCTTCTCAAAAGCTTGTTTTGGATTGGGGCAGGAAATCACTAACAAGAGAATGAACTTGTATTGGATAAGTACAAAATGAAATCATGATCAGATATGGAGTTCAAATTAGGGATAAGATTGGATCATTTTTGTCATCAAAACCGTCTTTCCCTTTTTTTTTAAATTTGAATGGCAACACAAATCAGGTTTGGAAAAGATAATATGATATGTGCGAATCCGAATTGCAACTAAACTGAATTTTTAGTTCATTTAAATTCTAATTTCACTGGATTTCTTATCCTACATAATGTTTGGGTTCTCTAGGGTTGAAAGAGATCCAATCGAAATCCAAAGAATTTGAAAAGGATCCAAATTTGAAATCAGTTTGTAAATTTGGATAAAAATGAGTCATTAACTAATCAAGAAACCATGTTTAAAGATGAATTTTATTGCACTTGTTGGCAGGAAAGAGATGAAGCTGGAAATTTTCAATTTAACCTCATAGTGGGCCACATTTTTTTTAAGTCCATATCCAACTAATTCTGGATAATTTTAATTGCATCCTTGCAATGTCAAACAAGCTTATGGTCAAGTTTCTAATTTAGAAAATTTCGACCTTCAACAATAATAAAAGAAAAAATAAATCTAATACTGAATCAAAATAGAATAAAACTTCATAGAAACATAAGATTTCATCAAAATCAGGAGAAAGGAGAAATATTAGATTGCTAAAGAAATACAGGTTGTTTGAAATTTCTAACCAGCCTGTAGTTTTTCAGCAATTAGTTCTTCCACAGGCATCAAAAAAACATGAGATAAGAACCATTGGAAAGTAGACTTCCAGGGGCTTTCCAATGGTATACATGTATATGGGTCAGGATGATGTCAGAAATCAGGTTGTAACATTCAGCTCTTCAGAATTCTACAATGTGAAATTAGTCTGAGGTCGTTCGTGCACCTGCTAGTTGCGAGTTTGCCTCAGGCCACATTAAATTAAACACAAATTTATTCCGTGACCAATTGAGTCATACTCAAGATAAATCATTTAAATGATGGCTAAAATCAATGTAGACGCATATCTGATCTCAAGATGCAAGTGCATGACACACGAAGACCACATTCCGATAGGTTATGTACCACAGACACACCTATTGTGGAGTCGTGTCGTATCTGAAACGTGTCTGACATGCGTGTCGGACACATATCCCGTGTGTATTTTTAAGAATTTGTCGCATATTCGCGTGTCGTATTCATTTCAATGTTGTTTTGTTCGTGCAACATAGCCATAGGGATCAAGCCAAGTTCTTATTAAATACACTTCATGCTATCATAAAAACTAAATGAAGTTCCAAATCAAATCTCATATTTTATGGTTTCCTAAACTAAAATCGAGTCCAAAATCAAATTTTGCGGACCGTAGCATCCCTAAACTAAAATCAACTTCAAACCCAAGTTTTTCAGACCGTATGTCCCTAAACTAAAATCAAATTCAAACACAAATTTCATGAACCATGACTAAAATCAAATCCAAAACCAAATTAAATGGATGGTAACGTTCCTGAACTAAAATCAAGTCCAAAGCCAAATTTTATGGACTGCTAAGTTCCTAAACTAGAATCAGACACAAGATCCAAATCCAACATCAAACTAAAAGATGATTAGTTTGTTTACTTTGTCATGATTTGAGCTCTGCAGTGGATAACAACAAGGTCCACTCCTCATCCTCTTTCATCTCGATTTGAGAAAATAATTGTTTTCGTCAGTTGGTTAGTTGTTTACACTATCATGATTAGAGTTATGAATGGGTGACGACAAAGTCCGCTCCCCATCCTCTCTCATCCCAATTTGAGAAAGCAGCCTTCTTTAGCTGAATCTGAAGGTATCCAGATTCATTCAAAATCCAAAATCTTGATTGAAGAAAGGACTGTTAGGATTATGATGTGAATATGTCGTGAAGGTTGATTAATGTCAGATTTGACAGTTTTCTTTTCTGGATCTATTTTGAGTCCGAGTTGGATTTAAGTTTTCTTTATTCTGATTGAAAGAGTTTGTTTAGGACTAGGAGAGTTCTATGGTCCATAAATAACCCCTTAGGGTTGACTTTCAATGTATTCCAAGAGAATCTCATGAATTTATAATTCCTAAAGGTTTAATTCATCTAGGTGAGAAATTTGTGAGAAAAGCTTAGCCACAAGGGTTCGCTGTTCTTGACGGCCATCAAGGGTTTGTAACTTTTCAGTGTGAGGTGTAAGTAATTCTTATTGTACTTTCCTAAAATTTAATTAAGTTTCTTCCCCTTCTCCCATGGACGTACACACGATCTGTTTGATCAGTGGAACCACATTATATTGTGTGCTGGCTTTCTTTCTACTTTGGAATATCTTCTTCTCTTCTTCAAGTTGCCTTTGTAGATCATGTGGTTCATATCTGCTGCGCCGCCCCATTCGTTCCGGTCGTGGGGGTGTCCTCCCTTAAATTCACAATAATTGGTATAAGAGTAAGGTCAATGTGAAGATGTCTGCGATCAAGTTTGATTTTTAAAAGCTCGATGGCATCATCAATTTCAGCAGGTAGCAGATTAGGATGAACGTCATCCTTATCCAGGGCGGGTTGAAGAAAGTACTACTCGGGAGGGAGAAAAAGCCTCAAGACATGAAGGAAGAAACTTTGCAGGAGTTGATGAGAAAGGTTTGACAGCTATTCAGCTTTGCTTGGCGGATGAAGTGTTGAATGAGTTTTCTATGGAGAAAACAATGTCCTCGCTATGGGAGCGACTTCAAGACCACTATCTGAATAAGTCGATGGCGAATCGGTTGATTCTGAAGCAGTGTCTCTTTGTTCTCCACATGCATGAAGGTGCACCTATCAAGTCTCACATTGTAGAATTTTTCTCTATTATCAATGTTCTAGATAAGATGAAGATCAAACACTTTTATTATTGTGTTCTTTACATTCTTCATATAGGAGCTTTAAGGAAGCTATCATCTATGAATGCAAGTCAACAATCAAGGTCAATGAAGTCAAGGAGCATCTGCTCAACAAAGACAAAATTGATACCCATCTGACGGGTGATTCTCATCATGATGATTCCGGACAAGTTTATTATTCAAGAGAGAAGAATAATAGTGAAAGTTTCACGGATAACTCAAAACACAAGAATTTGACGTGCAACTATTATCACAAAAATAGGCACATTAGATCTAAGTGTTGATTTCGAAAGAAGAAACAATCAGATACTAATATCACTAAACTGGTTGAAAGAAATGAAGAACAGTGCGACGTTCTATGTGTTACAGACAGACCAGTTGGTAACAAAGATAGATGGGTCATAGATTTTGGATGTTCACTGCATATCAGTTCTAATAAGAAGATGTTCTCTTCATATATTTCGGTTCAAGGGGAGAGCTTTTCATGGAAAATTCTGCTACAAGCATGGTGATTAGCAAAAGAATAATCCAGTTTTGATCTCATGATGGATGCATCACTATTCTTCAAGGCGTTCGTCATGTTCCCGATTCAAGTTACAATCTCATCTATCTTGGAATCCTACATAGAGAAGAGTTCTGTTTCAGTTCAAAAGGTGATTTTATGAAAGTTTTCAAAGAGGCCCATGTGATGTTTCAAGCCGAACGTGTCGGCAATGTGTATATGTTGCGGAATTCAGAGGTTACAGTTAGTGGATTGCAATTATCCTCGACTTCAAAAGCGGTAGTTATGGTCGGAGACTACGATGGATCGAGCTTGGATGTTCAATTGTACTCCGAAGCGAGATTAGGACTAGCGCGTAATAAGGTAGTCTAGATCGTTACTCCTATGGTGGAGCAAATTCTCATAAATCTTGAGTAGATCAAGTAGATCATTGGGTAATAAAGTTCATGTTGGGCCTGAACTTATTCGACCTAATCAAGATGTGAACCCCATGAGGGGGTTATAGAGAAGACGGGGTGAGATGGAAATGAAGTCAAGTTTGTTCAATTGTGCGTGGATGCGAGCACATGGAGTATAGTGGCTATTCTCGGAATTGGATGTATTCAAGTCAGGGGTAGATTGTTAGGATTATGATGTGAATTCGTCATAAAGGTTGATTAATGTCAGATTTGGTAGTTTCCTTTTTGGATCTGTTTTGAATCCGAGTTGGATTTAAGTTTCCTTTATTATGATTGAAGGTGTTTTGAATCCGAGTTGAATTCAAGTTTTCTTTATTCTGATTGAAGGAATTTGTTTAGGAATAGGAGAGTTCTATGATCTATAAATAACCCTAAGGGGTGACCTTCAATGTATTTCAAGGGAATCCCATAAATTTATAATTCCTAAGGGTGTAATTCATCTAGGTGAGAAATTAGTGAGAGAAACTTAACCACAAGGGTTCACTGTTCTTGGCGGCCATCAAGGGGTTATAACTTCTTAGCGTGAGGTGTGAGTAATTCTTATTGTATTCCCTCAAAGTTTTAATAAAGTTTCTTCCCCATTCTCCCGTAGACGTACACACGATCTGTTTGATCGGTTGAACCACATTATATTGTGTGTTGGCTTTCATCTACTTTGAAATATCTTCTTCTTCTCTTCTTCAATTTGTCTTAGTAGATCCTGTGATTCGTATTTGCTGCGCTGCCCCAGTCGATCCGGTCGTGGGGGCTGAAGGGCCTCTGGGCCAACAGGGGCGTCCTCCCTTAAATTCACAACAAAGACCCCTAAGTCTCTAAACTAGGAAGAAATTAAAATATAGTCAACAAATTAAACTGAAGATCAAGATCAGACACATAAGTCTTTAAGCTAGCATAACTCTAGCTGCAGTTTAAAAATCCAAATTCAAGATGGACCACTAAGTCCTTAAAATAGAAATAGAAAAATGCAAATCCAACACCAAGTTGCAGAATGAAGAAAAGATACCTAAGTCTCTAGACTAGAAAGAAAGTTAAATTGGTCAAACACAAATTAAGACTAAAGAACGGACCCCATGTTCCCTAGACTAAAATGAAATCAAATATTAAGTCAAATACAAATTAAAATTGAAGAGCAGACCCTAAGTTTCTAATCTAGAATGAAATCAAATCTTCAATCAAATACAAAATAAAACTGAGGAAAGGACCCTCAAGTCCCTAAGCTAGAATGAAATCAAATCTTCAGCAAACTCAAATTCCAAATTAGTGTCAAAACCCACATATCAAGACAAACCTCATATTCAAACAAAGGATCATCAAACATTTGAGGCAAAATCAACTTATAGTCTCAAGATTTAGTTGGATCAATATATAAATTCAAGATGTTATCAAATGTAAACTCGGGGTATGCGGCTGGTTAAGCCTTGTAAAGTGAATTGCAATGATTAATATTTTTCTTTTCTTTGTATGAGTATTCTTTTGATATATTGACCCTTACTCAAAGAATCCTCCTAAATAGAGGGTAACTAAGATAGACTCTTGAGTTTATTAGAAGTCTCATTTCAATTTTATGCACCTCTTTGCATCTGAGAGATGGATCATTTGGACCATACAAAGATGTCAGAAAGTGGGTATTGGCCAATAGCGGCAATGATGCAAAGGGGTGTCTGCACCCTAGATTTAAAAAATGCTAGAATACAAGCACAATTGGTTCTTGCTGAATTTGTAGCTCGTAGCTAACAAAGGGTGTTACTTTTGGACACAAATGTGTCAAGAATGCACATGAAAATCAGAATCATTAGGTTACTTTAATGACGGCTCTAATTTGGGCTCAAGGTTAACCAATTGTCATTGGTGTCTCTAAATGACTTGAGAGTTTGAAGGTAGAGTACAATGCACATGCACGGTTGTCAGTGAAGGCCTATTATGGATACAATAAAAACTTCTAGTAAGATGGAGGTAGGAGTACTCCATGCGAGGTGGAGACATGATGGTGTCACATGACATCACCATAAAGGGTGGACATGTTCATGTTCACATAAGGTGTGGTTTGTAAAATGTTCAATGTTTAAAAATGTATTACGTGTTTGAAAGGTTTGAACCAAACTAAGGCGGAGATTGTTTTAATGTGTGTTCTTCCTATTTAGGATGGTACTATATGTGGATCTCTTTAATATTAAATTGAAGCCTATCGTTTGGAGGCTTTCTCAAGAACTAATTAGAAGTTATGGAGGCTATAATGATTATATAACCAACGGAGCTTCTGGGAACTTGATGTTTGGTCTCACTTTTGCTTAGTTCGTAAAACCTCACCCACAATCACAACAATTTATGCTCATTATATAATGTACATATAGCATATTCATCTATGGTCACTCTTCCATCACAAAGGCTAGTGAACTTTCTAATGACAGCAGAAAATCCTATCTTTAAGAATTCTTTTCAATAAATCTATTGATAGCTAATATAAATGTGATAGCAATTTGTTTGCATACAAAGATTAGTGTACTGGTGTTATCTATTTAGTATTTACTACTATATCATTGGTCTTTCCAATTTCTTCTGCCTATCATGGTTCCTATCTTTTCTGAACAAATTTCATATATTTCAAGATTCGTAATCTATAACTTGGAATCGATATGCAGAAGCATACCTTGATGTTTGCTAGGGTTTATCTCCCAAAAGAATCTCTTCTTGCTGGTGGAGTATACTACGACGAATCCCATGCGATAGATACTTGTCACTATCCACGAACCACTCGAAATGAGCTAATGCCTTGGTAGAGAAGAGAGGGACTAAAAGGCGGAGTTTTTGGTGGCTTGCATTTGAAAAATAAGTCCATGTCATACCCCTCAAAATAGAATCACATATTCACATCTTCGGGTCGAATATTCTCAACCCCTCAAATAATCTAGGAGAATATTCATCCTCCATGGAAACAATCCGGCAAGATCCACACTTCGCCTAAGCGAAGTTTCGAATAAAGACACTCTATCAGAAGATGCGTATGTAATCTTTCTTTCGCATTGCTGCCATTCCAAATAAAAGCAACTGCTTTCTTTTACGGTTTTGTTTCCAGATTGGATTGGATTGGATTCAGATTTTCATCTTTCTCTGAGATGGCGCTGATTGATAGTAAAAGTTCAGGTTCGACTAGGATCATCCTAGGGCCTATATAAACCCCTTGGGGTGGCCTCTTGAAGGCAAGTCAAGGGGTGCCAAGCATCAAAGTGATTTCCATCATTAAGAGTTGTAAGAGAGGGGTATTCTTGTAACTCTTGTATTTTTCTTCTTTGTTTTAATAAAGATTTCTGCCCTCCTCCCTGGGATGTAGGCACTCATACCGAACCACGTTAAATCTGATATTTTTTATTGTGTGGTGATTTAGTCTCAATTACTTGCTAGTTGTAAATCTTCTATGCTTTCGCTTCTGCTGCCGAGTCTTCAACTCGGTGTTTCTCTATTGTTATCTCGGTATTGATAAACAACAATTGGTATCAGAGCCAGGTTTAGCACGACGATCACGATAATCAAGTTCGAGGTGAAGAAATTCGACAGAAAGTCTAACTTCCTATTGTGGACGATGTGAGTAACATCATTGCTAATGAAGGAGGGCCACACACAAGACCCTACTTGATATTAAGAAGAAGCCATTAAAGATGGAGAATAATGAGTGGAACGATATCAACTTCCGTGTAAAGGTGACAATCATACTATGCCTATCAGATGAGGTCCTCTGCAATGTCATGAATAAGAAGACAACTACTGGTCTTTAGTATAGGCTGGAGAGCCTTTACATGAAGAAGAGTTTGTCAAACAACCTCTTCATGAAGAAGCAATTATATAGCCTTTGAATGAAGGAAGGTATGCCTATCTTGCAACATCCTAATGTTTTTAATAGAATTTTAAGTAACTTGTTACTCTAGAGGTTAAGCTAGAAGAAGAAGAAGACAAAGCTCTTCTATTGCTCTCTTCTCTTCCATCAAGTTTTGACCACTTGACGAAAGCCATCATGTATGATAATGAGACTTTAGAGTTGAGGATGTTAGGTAGATGCTCCAGAACAACAAATTGATGAAGAAGATTGATTCTACAGAGAAGCTCTCAAGATTGGTTGTCAAGAGTCAGAGGTGGAGATCACAGAGTAGCGAACCCAAAAGGGATCCAGATGCTTCTAACTGTTTTGCTTGCATTATGCAAGAAACCAGGGCACACTAAGAAAAATTAAATGAAATACACAGAGATACTGAAGAAAAGAGGCAACAAGGATTTTGATAGGGATAGTAACAGTGGAAAGTCAGATCAAGTCGGTGTTGTCGAGGAAGCAGATGAGAATCTATGTGATGTCTTGACAGCTGAGTCAAGAAAGGAAAAAATACTCAGATGTTTAGTTACTTGACTCAGGGTACACACACTACATGTGCTCAATAAGAGAGTGGTTCAGTACTTACAAGCCTTATGATGAAGGCTCTTGTCCTGATAGGTAACAACACTGTGTGTAAGACGATTGGCATTGGTATTATCTGTATGAGGATGTTTGATGGACATGTTCGAACCCTCACAAACGTACGTCATGTTCCAGCCTTAAGGAAGAGTCATCTCTCATTGGGAGCTTTGGAAGCTCAAGGGTGCAAGTTTACAGGTGCAGATGGAAGTATAAAAATTACCAAGGGCTCCATGATGATTCTCAAAGGAGAACAAACTGCAAATTTGTACAAGTCAGGAAGCATTATTATTGGTGATGCTTCAGCAACAACAGAGAAGGAGGATACTACAATGTTTTAGCACATGTGTCTTAGACACATGAGAGAGAGAGTTCTTTAAGTCCTACATAAAAGGGTGCTCTACCAGGTGTCAAATATTGCAAACTTGATCTTTATAAATTTTGCATCATGAGTAGGTAATGTAGAGTAGCTTTCTCTCCATCACAGCACAAGACAAAGGGCTTGTTAGATCTCATACACACAGATGTGTCGGGACTTTCGCCAGTAGCATCCATCGGGGTGCTAGGTACTTTGTTATATTCATAGATGATTTTTTCAGGAGAGTTTTGGTATACTTCTTGAAGCAAAAATTGGAAGTATTTTAAAAGTTCAAGAAGTGAAAAACTATGGTGAAAAATCAGAAGGGACGAAAGGTGAAAGTCTTGAGGTCTGACAGTGGAGGCGAGTATACCTCCACGGAGTTCAAAGGTTACTTAGCTGGCAAGGGTATCAAACACTAGCTAAGTATTTCAGGGTGATCAGAACAGAATAAAGTAGCAAAGCGCATGAATCAGACACTTACAGAGCGTGCTCACAGTATCAGGTTATAGGCTGACATGTCAGAAAGATTTTGGGTAGAGGCGATGAATCATGCGAATTATCTTGTAAATAGGTCAGCATCAACTATCATTATTCTTCAGATCTGAGAAGAGATATAGCAAGAAGAGTCTGTAGATTATTCAACCTTACGAATTTCAGGCTGTCCAATGTATAGCTTGGTTGATAGTCAGAAAAGAGTAAACTGGAGTCAAAGTCTAAGAAGTTTATGTTCATTGGGTCACCAAAGGAGTCAAGGGTTTCAGATTTTAGGATCCCAAGACAAGAAGTGCCTTTATCAGCAGAGATGTGGTCTTTGACGAAGAATTAATATTATAAAAAAGTCAGAGACGAAGGATAAACCGCAAGGTGGAGCTCCATACAGTTCAGCAGACACTTAGAAAAATGGAGTTAAGTTCTCAGAGAACCCTAAAAAGTCTGACGGGTCAGAAGAAGACTTCTTAAATTCAGATGGAGATGAACATGAGGCTACTCAAGAGCAACTTAGACTGTTGAGGCAGTCAGTCAGATTTATGGTGCCTCTAGTAAGGTATGGGAAGATGAGCATGTGTCCATCGCATTAGTAACAGAAACTGGGGATCCCAGTAGTTATAGGAAAGCGATCGAGGCAGATAACCATGGCAAGTGGATTACAACCATGGAACAGGAGATGAAGTCTTTGGATAGAAATCAAATGTGAAAATTGGTAGATCTTCCAAAGGACTTCAAGGCAATGGTTACAAATGGGTCTTTCACAAGAAAGACAATAAGCAGTACAAGGCAAGATTAATTACTAACGGATATGCTCAGAAGGAGGATATTGACTACAATGAGATCTTCTCTCCTGTAGTCAAGCATACGTCTATTCGGATGTTATTGACGATAGGAGCTCTGTTTGATCTAGAGTTGGAGTATATGGATGTCAAAGCAACATTTCTGTACGGTGAGCTGGAGGAGATATACATGAAGTAACCTGAAGGTTATATTCAAGAAAGTCAAAAAAACAAAGTGTGTCTTCCAACTAAGTCCCTCTATGGACTTAAGCAGTCTCTCAGGTAGTGGTACAAGCAGTTCGATTCTTTTATGATCAAGTCCAGATTTAACCGATGTGAGTATGATAATTGTGTCTCTTTCAAGTAGAATAATGATCTAACATATTTGCTGTTATATGTGGATGGTATGCTGATTGCTGCAAGAAATAAGGCACATTTTCAGAAGCTTAAAGCTTAGCTAAAGAAGAATTTGACATGAAAGATTTGAGAGAAGTCAAGAAGATCTTAGGTATGGAGATCATTCGAGACAGAGGCTTAGGCAGACTTTGGCTATCCCAAGAGAACTATATTGTCAAGGTGTTGAAAAGATTCAACATGACAGAAGTAAGATCAGTCACAACTCCGTTGGCAGGTCACTTCAAATTATTCTTCAAGCAGTATCCACAATCACCAAAAGTAAAGGAGATATCTCGAGTACCATATGCTGGTGTGGTGGGATCACTCATGTATGCTATGGTCTGAATTAGGCCTGACTTAGCCGATGCAGTTGTACAGTAAGTCAGTTCATGTCACATTCAGGAAAGTAACATTGAGAAGCAGTGAAGTGGATGCTACAATATCTGCGAGGGACAACGAGACAAGGTTTGGTGTTTTAGAAATTGGAAACGGGGAAACCTAGGGAATTATATGGCTATGTTGATGCAGATTATGTAAGAAATCTTGATCAACGAAAATCTACGATGAGATTTGTGTTCACGGTAGCTGAGTGCGTCATTAGTTGGAAGGCAGAGTTGCAAGATATGATTGCTCTTTTAACGATAGAGGCAGAGTACATGATTGTAGTTGAGGCATCAGAGGAAGCTTTGTGGTTGAGAGGATTGTTCGAGATTTTTGGTATAATGCATGATTCAGTTTGGGTTCATTGCAACAGTCAACGTGTTATTCATCTTGTAAATGATCACATATATCACAAGAGAACGAGCACATTAATATGAGGTATCACAAGAAATGTCAGTGGGTCATGGATGACATGTTGATCTATTTAGTGAAGATCAACATGGAAAAGAATCCAACGGATATAATGACGAAGACCATCCCGATAGAGAAGTTCAGAGCATCTCTGAACTTCATCAAGGTTCTCCAAAGATAAAGTGGAGAATGGGCTCTTGGGATTAAGCCATGTGAAGTCACAAAAGGGGAGAGAAAGTAAGACGAAGAAAGCAGAGGCCAATTTCTTTGAAGAGACTCAATGAACAATGAGTCAAGGTAGAAATTATTAGTATTTTAAGTGTCTCATATTCATTAGAGAAGAATCAAGGATCAGGTGGATGTGTTACAAACTTCAGAAATCATGTACGAACATGTATAAACTTTGTGCATGTTATTAGTCGACTAGGTTCTAAGCTAGTCGACTAATACTTGGGTGTAGTCGACTAGGCCTCGCAACAGAGAGTTAGGGTTTCAGATTTTGTCAGAGTAGCCGACTAATTATTTTGTAAAGTCGACTAATACTTAGTATTAGTCGACTAATACTTGGCCCTAGTCGACTATTGTCAGGATCTGGCAGTTTTCTTTCACGGTTTTGTTTCCAATTTGGATTGGATTCGAGTTTACTTCTTTTTCTGAGACGATGATGATTGATAGTAGAATTTTGTGTTAGACTACGATTATCCTAGAGCCTATATATACCCCTTGGGGTGGCCTTTTGAAGGCAAGTCAAGAGGTGTCAAGAATCAAAGAGATTTCCACCACTAAGAGTTGTAAGAGAGAGAGATTCTTGTAACTCTTTTATTTTTCTTCTCTATTTTAATAAAGATTTTTCTTTTCCTCCCCGTAGACGTAGGCACTCTTACTGAACCACGTTAAATCTAGTGTTCTTTGATTGTGTGGTGATTTAGTCTCAATTGCTTGCTAGTGGTAGATCTTTTACGCTTCCACTTCTGTTGCCGAGTTTTCAATCCAGTGTTTCTCTATTGTTGTACTAACATTGATAAGCAATAATTAGAGAGCAAGGTTGGTTTCTATCCAAAGGCTCCATCTCCTGCTCTATGGCTGTAATCCACTTGCCGTGGTCATCTGCCTCAATCGGTTCCCTGTAACGACCTGGGATCCCAGTTTCTATTACTAATGCCATGGAGACATGCTCATCTTCGCAGCCATACTTTGCTGGAGGCACTATAACTCGTAACTCTGACTGACTACCTCTCTAACTTATGATGCCATTGTAGTGAGTATTAGAAGGAGAAATAATAGCTAAAGCAGAGTGGAGTATATAATCATCCAAGTAATAAAGGTCGTCATATTCATGACCCGAGCCAATCCCAGTCTACAAATCTCAGAATACAGAATAAGAAGGATAAAATATAGCATGATAGCGATTATGTATAGTAATTTTGCTGATAGATAGTAAAGCAACAGAAAATTTAGGGGCAAAAAGATATTACTTAGTGACAAAGAAGATGTAGCATGAATAACTCCTTTTCCATTAATAGTGAAAGAGATACCATCAACAATATTAACTAGAAAAGAGAGCGAATTTTTTTTTGATATCTATTATATGAATGGAAGCTCCTGAATCTAATACACAAGGATTATCAAAGATGAATAAATGCACTTCTACCTAAAGTAGATCCATGCAAGTAGTATTAGCTGTCTGGGATGCCTTAGCAGTCTATAGCTGAAGGAATGAGTAAGAAGTCTGCATAGTAGAAGCAACAATGGAGGAGGTAGAAATTGAAATAGATGTAGACGTAGTGTCAGTCGCAATCTGAGCTACTCAGGTTTATCAAACTTGTCTCAGTACTTATCAAATGTATGATTGTTTCTACCATAATGAGCACAATGATGTCGTCCTTTATCTTCGTGTCCACGTTCTTCCCCTGAATCGCGGTCACAACCGTGTCCATGTCCTCCACGTCTGCCATGGCCTCCAGTAACTATAACAGAGTTCTCAACACCAGAAGAAGAATCACATCCCATAAAACATGACAAACTTGAGATAGAGTAGTAATGAGAGATGGAATTGTATCACCACCAAGAATCTGTCTTCGAACTTGGTTGCCTAAGGAGGTATCCAGTTCAGAGAGAAACTTAGCCACAACTAGCTTATCATGATGTAAGTCACCTAGGGGGTGAATAGGTGACTAGCTAATCTAATGTAAAACTAATACAGAATTAAATCTAATTATGCAAAGTAAAAACTATTAAGAAAACACACAACGTATAACCACAGAGTGTAGCTGACTTCCCGGTGAAGGGCTCTGGAATATCTCCTCAAGATTCTTCTAAATTAAGAGTTGAGGTGCCACTATAGCTCTCTTGGTTGAATACAAGTGTGAGCAAACAATTCCAAGTATATATTCAATTGAGCACAAGTATATCAAGTATATAAGGATGTTAACAATAAAAGCATAGAAGATATATAAACACAAGTGAGAGAGATAAGTAACCGCAAATACATGAGATTTGTTTCGAGGTTCGAGCACACTTGCTCTGCGTCCCCGCCTTCACCACTATGAAGGATTTTCATTATAACGATCCCACAAGATCACTCGGTGTCGCAACACCTGCAACGAGCTCCCTCATGAACTCTTGGACTCGAAGTCCCTCACTTGTTCCTGCAAGAACAACACACGCGAACCCGCAAGCTCGCCGAGGTCGCAACCTCTATAACACTTCAAATTCAAGGGGTGGAACACTTGTGATCACTTCTCTTGATCACAAAAACAAACTCTAACAAACAAGAATCCCTAGTAGATGATATAGTAATAGATAGCTCAAGCTTGTGTGAGAAAACAAGATAGACGTGGAGGTGAAAACTTAAAGAAAAGATTTTAAAAACTCAAGAGAATCACTCTTGATAAACTCTCTTTTGATATAGCAATGAAGCTCTTAAAACTTGTTGGGATAACTCTATTGAAGATGAAAAAATAAGCTCTTGAAAAATTTGGTGAATAGGTGACTAGCTAATCTAATGTAAAACTAATACAGAATTAAATCTAATTATGCAAAGTAAAAACTATTAAAAAAACACACAACGTATAACCACAGAGTGTAGCTGACTTCCCGGTGAAGGGC
This sequence comes from Agave tequilana, assembly GCA_038442645.1. NCBI lineage: Eukaryota > Viridiplantae > Streptophyta > Magnoliopsida > Asparagales > Asparagaceae > Agave > Agave tequilana. The sequence continues at coordinate 219,051 of JAVJIF010031541.1, read as the reverse complement.
TCTGGAATATCTCCTCAAGATTCTTCTAAATTAAGAGTTGAGGTGCCACTATAGCTCTCTTGGTTGAATACAAGTGTGAGCAAACAATTCCAAGTATATATTCAATTGAGCACAAGTATATCAAGTATATAAGGATGTTAACAATAAAAGCATAGAAGATTTATAAACACAAGTGAGAGAGATAAGTAACCGCAAATACATGAGATTTGTTTCGAGGTTCGAGCACACTTGCTCTGCGTCCCCGCCTTCACCACTATGAAGGATTTTCATTATAACGATCCCACAAGATCACTCGGTGTCGCAACACCTGCAACGAGCTCCCTCAAGAACTCTTGGACTCGAAGTCCCTCACTTGTTCCTGCAAGAACAACACACGCGAACCCGCAAGCTCGCCGAGGCCGCAACCTCTATAACACTTCAAATTCAAGGGGTGGAACACTTGTGATCACTTCTCTTGATCACAAAAACAACTCTAACAAACAAGGATCCCTAGTAGATGATATAGTAATAGATAGCTCAAGCTTGTGTAAGAAAACAAGATAGACGTGGAGGTGAAAACTTAAAGAAAAGATTTTAAAAACTCAAGAGAATCACTCTTGATAAACTCTCTTTTGATATAGCAATGAAGCTCTTAAAACTTGTTGGGATAACTCTATTGAAGATGAAAAAATAAGCTCTTGAAAAATTTGTTTAAAACTTACCCAAAAACCTCATATTTATAGGCCAAGAAAAACTAGCCGTTATGGTTAAAAAACTGGTTAGATTGGCCTGTTAGTCGACTGGACGGTCGACTGGCCAACAGTCATAGTTGTAACTGTTGGGGTTGCTGATCGACCATCCGATCGACCGCACCCAGGTCTTGTCCTGTCGGTCGATCGGTCAGTCTACTGAGGCAAGAACCAGAGAGCACTGTTCTCGGCCGATCGATTGCTCTAATCAGAAACGGTCAGTCTACCGAGGCAAGAACCGAGGCAAAAACCGTCCGATCGACCAGGGCCAGATCCAGAGAGCAAACTCTTTGGATCGGTCAACTGCCCGATTGGCAGGCCCTCAAGTCAAGGCTGTCTGCACGTTTTTTGCACATCGGTCGACCGCCTCAACCGGTCAGTCGACTGCCAGAAGTTCATGTCAGGATTTTATAGGAACGAAAACTTGGTCTTTTGAAACCCTATAAATTTTAATAAAATATCATAAATTTCACAAAAATAAGTTCTTATTAATAGTTTGAAATATAAATATGTGTGATCAAAATCACCATATATTTTAAACAATTTGAACTACTTTTGCGATATAGAAATTTAGCTGTAAACAAAAATCGGTATTTTTCAAAATCAATCTTTTAAATTAAAAACTTTTTTCTTAAAACTTATCCAAATACAAAAACAAGATATTAAAATACTTTTGAAGCATAGTGTGTATGAATATGATCCAATACACATATAAGATAAAATATCTTTATTTTTGACAATAAGCTCTAAATAAAGTTTTGACTTAAAACACACGATATAGAAACATCAAATAAGTTTTTCTAATATTTGAACCATCAATATGTATGGATGAAAGTCAAAACACATATAAAACATGTAAACTTATTTTGATGAACTCTATTCATGAAAACAAAATATGTATGTTCTTTGAAGCTCAAAACCAAAAGCGAAGCTAAACTTCTTATGAAAATGCTATAGAAATTTTGTGTGTGTGTATATGAGCTTGAGCAATCCACAACTAATCTATCCTTTACATCTGATCTAAAACACAAACTCTTAACACTTACAAATATGACCCAAGTTTTGAAAATCTTCTCTTGAGAATCTTCTTTTCCATCTTGACTTGGTTCAAACCTTGATTCATGAGGTAGACTCCTCTTTGAGTATTTGATGCGATCTTGAAGCGCGAGCTCTTAAATCAACACGCGCTAGTTTCAAAACTTGACTTCAAATTTTTGTTGAAGCTAAACCCGACTAAGATCTTGATAAATATCTGAAACTTAATAAACATAAGATCATTAGTACTATAATTACATGAGTTAATTATCATCAAAACTAGAGTGATGAGCTTTTGGGCCAACAATCTCCCCCCTTTTGATGACAAAACTCATGAATTTATATATGCATGGATTAAAGATAAGCTTCATAGAAGCCCCCCTTAATTCATGCACAACAAAAACAATAAAGATATTCAATGAAGTACACAACTAAACAAATATATATGCATAAACAATAATATTAAACATGCATATATACACTCTCTAAATTCTTCTCCCCCTTTTTGTCAATTTATCAACAAAGGGGCAAAGAAAAAACAAGAAAAAAGTATATGTGATATACATTTATGAAGAGGAGAGACGTTAAGTTAACTTCTCCTGCATATATGCATTACATGAAGAAGGAATGACTAGACCCTAACCCACATAAGCATAATATACAATGTATAGATGGAGATGTTAAACTCTATCTACACACGTGTATCACATAAAGAAGAGAGGTCAAACTTCTCAATATGTAAACTACACTCAATATGAATTTATATATAGAGGAGATGTTAAGCTTCCCTTGTATATAGGCAATACATGTCAAACAAATTTTGAATTTTTTTGATAATACTTAAAACAAAAAATTTAAAATTTCTTGAAGTTAACAATACAAATTTTGATACCAATTGAAATCAAATTGTAGCTGACAAAACAAATGTTGATACCACTTGTAGATAAACAAAATTATTAAGATACCAATTGTAGATATCAACAAAATAAATTTTGATTCCAATAGAAAATAAAATTATTTTCTAAAATAAAATCATTTTCTCAAAAAGAAAGAATTTTCCTACCAATGAAATCAATGCATAAGCTTGTAAAAATACCAATTAACATTTAGAATTAAGTCAAGCTTAGTATAAATAGTTTGTGCTTTAAAAAATGTAAAGATATTGTAAAACAAGTATAATAAAACACACACACACACACACACACACATATATATATATATGAATGAAAATGAAAGTACTACTTAAAATTTGAAGCATACATATATAGAAAACAAATATGAGTATACAAAAGTGAAATAACATGAAAATCATGTGTATAACTCTTATCAATCCACCCTTATTATGCACATGATAAAAAGATGTTCAATAAGGCACACAAGGTATGATCGTCTAACTAACTGCCTTTGGAAGAATATGATTTTAAAAATAGTTATAGATTGAAAACACCATCAATGAAGAATAAATAACTAGTTTAAGATAGTTTTTGAAAAAAACTAGTTAAAAATCCTTCAAATATGAAATCAAATCATATATACCTCATGAAACATGTGTATTACACAAAAATTGACATTCGAAATCTATAAACTCATAAGTGCTCATGAAAATAAAGTGATGAGTAAACAAAAAGATGTGAGTGTACAAGCATCATGTAATCAACATATGCATGGAGATAAGTTAATAAAACTTAACACAAAAAACTTATATAAATTCTTTTTCTCAAAATATGATATATCATATAGTTATACATGAATCATCAAAATTAGGACATATGATGTACAATCAAACAAATAATTGAGTACATAAAAGAAATAGAGCATGTAAAGCATGTATCTCAAGAATTGTACATGTATAACACAAGTTTTAAATAAAATATGCATATGAACATGATATAGGCATTTAAATCAATATATGATTTAACTAAAGCATATAAAAACATAAATTAATCTAAAAGAAATAAGCATGTAAATCTATTGAAAATATACATAAAGTTTTTCACGTACAACCGCCTCCCCTTTGTATAAAGCAGACCTCATTCTAGCCAGAACCTCTGAGTCTTACCTTAGCATACTCCATCACGTTCTTGATCATAGGGTCATAAGCCAAGCCTTCTTTAATGCGGTTAAGTAAGGGACTCTGAGGATGACTCAGCATAGCGGCAAACTCAGCCTTTCGACTTAGTGCATCTGCTACTAAGTTGATTCTTCTTGGCTTGTACTTGAGCACATAGTCGAACTTGGCTAGGAAGTCTTACCATCGCGCCTGCTTGGGAGACAACTTCTTTTGGGTTCGGAAGTAGCTGATGGCCACGTTGTCCGTCTGCACCACGAATCTCGATCCAAGTAGGTAGCGTCTCCATACCCGAAGACAGTAAACCACAGCTATCATCTCCTTCTCTTGTACGGTATACCGCCTCTCGGTATCGTTGATCTCCTGATTCTCATAGGCCACAGGGTATCCTTCCTGCATTAACACCCCTCCAATCGCGAAGTCACTCGCGTCGGTGTGCACTTCATACGGTTTGTTGAAGTCGGGTAGTGCGAGAACTAGCTCTTCTGTCACAGCTCTCTTTAAGGCCTCGAATGCCCCTGGCACTTCGAACTCCAATCCCAAGCCTGGTTCTTTTTTAACAAGTCCATGAGTAGAGCAGCTATCGCCGAATAACTCTTGATGAATCTCCGATAGTAGTTCACCAAACCAAGGAAAGATCACATCTCCGTCACCTTGATGGGAGGTTCCCACTCCAATATGGCCTGGATCTTGCTTGATCCATCCCAATCTTGCCTCTTTCAATGGTGTGACCGAGGAACATCACTTCCTCTTATGCGAACGAGCACTTCTCCCTTTTACATAAAGCTCGTTGTTTCTGAGGGCCTGGAACATTTGCCTCAAGTGCTCTACATGCTCATCCATGGTTTGACTATACACCACAATATCGTCCAGGTAGACCACCACAAAATGGTCCAAGAAGGGCTCCAACACCTTATTCATCAGAGTATAGAATGTAGCCGGTGCATTGGTGAGACCAAATGGCATAACTAGGAACTCATACGATCCGTACCTGGTCACGCATGAGGTCTTCGATTCATCTCCTTCCGCAATCCGCACTTGATAATACCCCGAGCGTAAGTCAAGCTTGGTAAAGTATCTTGCTTGACCTAACCTGTCGAACAAGTCCGCTATCAGAAGAATAGGATACTTATTTTTTACCATGACCTTGTTTAGCGCTCGGTAGTCGATGCGAAGCCGCAACGAACCATCATGCTTCTTTTGTAGAGCACTGGTGCACCATAGGAAGCCTTTGACGGACGAATATATCCAGCATCCAATAACTTCTTCAGCTGCTTTCGAAGTTCTTCCAGTTCTGGTAGCGCCATGCGATAAGGACCCATGGCCGAAGGTCTAGTTCCTGACTCGAGCTCGATTTTATGGTCCACCTCTCTCCTAGGTGAAAGCTTGCTTGGCAGCTTGGCGGACATAATGTCCTGGTACTCCTCGAAGACGCCTGGGATCTCCTTGGGCACGTCCTCCCCTGCTTTGAGCCTTCCTCCACCTTAATGGTAGCAAGAAAGGTCGGCTCATGACGTCGAACTCCCTTGGATATTTGCAATACCGAGAGCATTTTGGATGATACATTCTCCCGCTTGATCTGAACTGTGCACGCCTTCCCCTCAAGGATGCACATAGTGTTGGTGTAGGGAACCAACACGACCTTCATCTTGTCCAAAAACTCCAAGCCAAGCACCACATCGAAGTTGTCCATGGTCACGACTGTCAGGTTCTCTTGGCCATGTCACTCCCCTATGCTCGCTTCCACCTTGTGAGCTATGCCATCGATAGGAGTGGGACTAGAGTTGACAGCCTTAATGGTGCCTCCTCCCTTAGAGATCTTAAGGCCCAGTTTGCTAGCAATATCGGTTGAAACTAAAAAATGAGAAGCACCAGTATCTAGAAGGGCCTTGAAGGTCTTACCGGAAATGGTTGTCTCGACGAACATTGCCCCTCGAGACCTTTCATTCACCTTTGCCTTGATCGCATTGAGGAGACGAAGTGAGTGGAGCCTAGTCTCCGCCGGTTGCTTCTCTTTTTCTCTTTGGACAAGAGCAGGGAGATTAGCCTTCTTGGGACAGTCCATGGCTTTATGGGATCTCCGCAAAAGTAGCATGCTAACTTTTTCAGACGATCGCCTCCTCCATTGGTGTTGCCACGGAATTTTCCCTTCTTAAATGCCGGCTTTGGTAGGAATTCTTTAGCTGGTTTCTCCCTTTCTCCCCCACCTTTTAGCAGGCTTGCCCTTCTTGTCTTTTGGTTTGGATGAATCTCCTATCTTCTTGAACTCGATAAGAGACTCAGCCACTTGTATGGCTTGGGCAAGGGTTTGGACCCCTCGCCATTGTAGTTCCATCTTGGCCCACCCAGTGAGCCATCTATGAACGAGAATAGAGAGTCCTTCTCGCCCATGTCGGGGATCTCCAGCAACAATTCTAAAAATTCTTTTACATAATCACGAATTGAACCTTTCTGAATAAGGCGTCAGGGTTTACCTCGGGCCTCATTCTTGGCATTCTCCAGATAGAACTGCCACTTAAGATCTGCCTTGAACTCTTCCCATGTGTTGATGGAACATGTGCCCTTCTTCATATCTTAACATCGCCTATGCCACCACAATGTAGCGATGTCTTCAAGATAAAGAGCCACAACTTAAATCTTGGATGCATCGTCTCGAAATCTGGCAGCATTGAAGTAGACTTCCATGCTCTAAAAGAAGTTATCAATCTCCCGAGCATTCCGAGACCCCCTTGGGCACATCTTTAGCCATAAAAGGATATGACACCATGCCTTGAGTTGCTAATGCAACGTCACGTTGGTTGATCCTCTCCTTGAGCTCGGCCAACTCCTTCAAGAGTACCTCCACGTGGTTCCGCAGAATCACGTTCTCCTCCCTCAAGGAAGTGTTCCCTTGCTGCAACATGTCGACAGTAGAATTCAAGGCCGACTGCATCTCCTCCTGAAGCTCGTCTCCCGCAGACTCTAGCTTCTTGATGCGCTCGTCGTAAGCCTCCAGCTTGTCCGCCACGGTAAGCTCCATCTTAGCTAACCGTACCTCCAGCGTCACCATGACATCTCGGGATTTCTCCCTACGAGGCTTGGGGGCATCCTTTGGATCTGCAACTTCAACCACCTCGGAATAAAAATCGGGGATCGACATTATCACTCCCAAATCTAGGCTCTGATACCAATTATCACGAGCGGATTCTTTTAATTTCGAACCAGTCAAACCCGCACGACACTTAACTGGCTCTTTTCCCTTAGAGGCGAAGCTAAGTCAGCGTAACCCTCACACTCACTCAAGAGAGAGAGAGAGAGAGAACACTTGGAGAAGAAGTGGAACCTTATATTGCTTACTCTTGCTTTTCTTGATGATTACAAATGAGCACCCTTGGCCCCTATTTATAGGCAAGGACTTGTACAAGAATTCTCTAAAATTAGAGGATTCTAGAATATGTAGAAGCTCTCATATATTTATCCCTAAATATCTTATTTTAGAATTCTCTAGGAATCTTCTATGGAATATCCATCTAGGGAAATCTTCTAGGGAATATCCCTCTTTATATGACATTTACAATATTATCCTAGAAGACTCTAGAACCACTCTACCACATGGGATGAGCCTAAGTGCACCAAGATGGAGCGGTTCGTGACATATGGATGAAGTCCAAAACACATATAAAATATGTGAACTTGTTTTGGTGAACTCTATTCATGAAAACGAAATATGTATGTTCTTTGAAGTTCAAAACCAAAATCAAAACTAAACTTTTTCTTATGAAAACGCTATAGAAATTTTGTGTATATGAGCTTGAGCAATCCACAACTAATCTATCCTTTACATCTTATCTAAAACACAAAATCATAACACTTGCAAATATGACACAAGTCTTGAAAATCTTCTCTTGAGAATCTTCTCCATCTTGACTTGGTCCAAATCTTGATCCATGAGCTAGACTCCTCTTTGAGTACTTGATGCGATCTTGAAGCGCGAGCTCTTAAATGAACACGTGCTAGCTTCAAAACTTGACTTCGAATCTTTTGTTGATGCTAAACACCAACTAAGATCTTGATAAATACTTGAAACTTAATAAACACAAGATCATTAGTACTATAACTAATCATCATCAAAACTAGAGTGATTGGTCTTTGGGTCAACACACAATACTGTTGAAGCACGTTAAAATCGAATACAAGGGGCTGATAGAAATTCAACTCATCAAGAATCTCCTTCAATTCAGAGTAGTATTCTGATAGAAAACGATCATCCTATCACAGTGAGAATAACTTCTCATACCGATCAGCAACAGAAATATTCTGCTCGTAAGAATATATCCCCTTCAAAGTATCATATATCTCTTACATTGTTTTTAGAAATGACAATAGCACTGACCTTCTCATGCATATTGCTGAGTAGCCACCTCATTACTCTATAGTCACTAGCCACCCAATCATCTTAAGTAGTCATACCCTTTGTTAGAAGATCCTCTGTAAGTTGTTTCAGTTTCTTCAGCAAGCCAACAAAGAGACGGAAAGATTGAGCCCAAGGAAGGTAGCTAGCGCTATTGAGTTTTACGTAGTAGCAAGAAACTATTTTGAAGTCATGGAATCAAAAGTGTGCTTGATGTCTTCAGAAGACATAGTAGCCAATAGTCAGTAGTCAAGTAGATACGAGCAGATACGAGCAGGTAGGTAGAAACGTAGTAGTAGTAGTCACAAAAACGTCCAGATAAATGTTTAAATTAGATAACAGATAGTAGTAGAGAAGATTGATAACCTTAACAAAGTTTATAGGGGCATTAAGAGGTCATTAGCAGTGACAAAGGAACATTAAGAGCCTCAACGAGGTCACGAACATGTAGCAAGGCATCGGCGATGTCATATAGACAGGGAGAAGAGATATGGTGGCGGCAAGATCAAGGAAAAAGGCTTTTGTGGTAGCAATGACAAGAAGGCTAGGGCAAATCAAAACATTTTTTTTGGCAAGATCAAGGATTTGGTTTTGGGAAAAGAAATGAATCAGATAACTCGATTCTAGATTTTGCTTTATCATATGATTTTAATCTTAGCGAATACTTGGTTTAGGAAGAGAGAGTATCACTTGATCACTTTTAGAAGTTGATCAAGTGCGAGCCAAATAGATTTCTTTTAAACTAGAAAAGCAGATAGAGGTTGTTGTATGGATTGTAAGATAGTGCCGGGTGAGAGTGTAGTAACCCAACATAGACTCTTAATTTTAGATGTCTGGATTAGAAGGAGATTTATAAAGATTAAACGTAAGTTAGATCCTAAGATAAGTGGTGGCGGTTAAAAGAAGGTAACCAAGGAGTTTTTGTAGATCGAATGGTACATGAAGCAGATTGGAAATCCCAAGATGATCCCAATACAACATGGAATAAAATTGCTAGCTGCATTAAAAGAGTAGTTAGAGATGTACTTGGTGAGTCACGGGGTGGTGCTCCACCTTGTAAGGACACATCATGGTGGAATGAAGAGGTAAAAGCTGTCATTAAGATCAAACGAGACTCTTATAGAAATTTGAAGAAAAATTGTGATAGAGTGAGTTTTGAGAGGTATAAGCTTGCTAAGAAGGAGGCTAAGAAAGATGTTCAGAATGTAAGAGCTAACGTGTACAAAGAAGTGTCTGAGAAGTTGGACACCAAAGGTTGAAAATGATATATATAGAATTGATCGAATAAGGGGGAGAGAGACTAGAGACTTATGTGCTGTGAGGTGTGTCAAAGATGCGGATCAGAAGGTTTTAGTTTGAGATGAAGAAATCAAAGAAAGATGGAGAGAGTATTTTGACAAATTATTCAATGGTAGTTCTACTCAAGACTTGGATCACCTTACTATTCAGTGCCAGAATATGAATCATAATTATATGTGCAGAATTAACGAATCTGAAGTTAAAGAAGCTTTGAAGAGGATGAAGTCAAGGAAAGCTGTTGGCCCGAATGGAATTCCTATTGAGGTGTGGAGATACTTAGGAGAGGTGAGCGTGAGATGGCTGACAAACCTCTTTAATAAGATCTGACTAACTAAAAAGATGCTAAATAAGTAGAGAAAGAGTACCTTAGTACCTCTCTATAAGAACAAGGGTGATATGCAGAGTTGTTCAAACTATCGTGGAATGAAACTCATGTGTCACACCATGAAGCTTTGAGAAAGGGTAATTGAACACAGGTTAAAGCATAATGTTACAATATTAGAGAACCAGTTTGGGTTCATGCCGGGACGATCGATAACAGAGGTTATTCATTTACTTCGTCAACTTATAGAGCGATTTCGAGAGAGGAAGAGAAATTTACATATGGTCTTTATTGATTTAGAAAAATCCTATGATAAGGTGTCAAAAGAGGTATTATGGTGACATTGATGAAAAGGGAGTCCCCATCAAATATATTGACATAATCAAGGATATGTACGTGGAGTAGTGGCAAATATCAGAACTTGTGGAGGCATGACAAGTGATTTTTCTATCACAATTGGATTGCATCAAGGATTTGCATTGAGTCCATTCTTATTTGTCATAATGATAGATGAACTTACTAGAACTATTTAGGATGAGATACCGTAGTGTATGCTATTTGCTGATAATATTGTCCTATTCGATGAGACGAGAGCTGGGATAAATACCAAATTGGAGTTATGGAGGCATACTCTAGAATCTCAAGGTTTTAGATTAAGTAGGGCCAAATCAGAGTATATGGAGTGTAAATTCAGTAAACAAGAAATCCGAAATTATAGTATTATGAGACTAGATGGACTATAAATACCGTTAAGCAGTCATTTTAAGTACTTGGGTTCTATTATCCAAAAAGATGAGAAAATTGATAGTGATGTCAACCATAGGATCTAAGCCGGCTGGTTGAAATGGAGTGCAACAAGAGTTTTATATGATCATAACATTCCGTTATGGCTAAAGGAAAAATTTTATCGGACTGCTATTAGGCCAGCTTTGTTATATGACACAAAATGTTGGGCTATAAAGAGACATCATGCCCAGAAGATGAGCGTAGCAGAGATGCGCATGCTTCATTGGATGTGTGGTAACACGCGGAGAGATAAGGTGAGAAATGAGAAAATTCGTACTAAGATAGGTGTAGCCTCTATAAAAGAGAAGATGAGAGAAAATCGCCTACGATGGTTTGATCATGTGCGACGTAGACCTACAAATGCGCCAGTCCGACGAGTAGAGCGTATCAATTTAGGGCAAATTAAAAGATCGCAGGGGAGACCGAAGAAAACATGGATGGAGGCCCTGTTTTAAATATCGGCCGAGTCGGCCGAGATATCGTCTGATATCTCCTTTTTTGCATGTTGTCGATACGATATGGGAAAATCGTTCGCCATATCGTTTGTAGCAAAAAACGACCGATATTTGAAATATCGGCCGATAAATTGCCCGATATATCGCCCGATATGAAATAACTTATTTATTGCACGACTGCGTGCGAATGTACATTATTTTTTACTGTCTTTGCAAGCATATTACATCATTTTTATTAGATAGATGATATCTATGACTCTAAATGAACTGTTAGTTATCAATATTTCATTATATATAGTGTCTGATATGAACGCCCGATATGCGCGCGTATTCCCGATATCTCCCCCTTATCCGATATCCGATATGAAAAACCCCCATCCGACACGATCTTGATATCCGATATTTGGAACCTTGGATGGAGGTAATACGATAAGATATAGAGGCTAAAGGTCTTAGTGAAGCCATATTGCTCGATAGGAATGAGTGGAGAAAGCTGATCCATGTGCCCGATCCGGTGTAATTTCTTTTGGTTCATGTAGCCTATCCCAAATACTTGGGACAAATGGCTTAGTTGTTGTTGTTGTTGTTCACGATGAACAGTTTGCAGTACTGTTCATCGTGAACAGTAATTTTTTTAGAGAGGTGGATTCGAATTACTAGTTCTAGAGAAAAAAGAAAAAGAAAAGAAAATAACAAGAAATTGGTGTAGATGGCTAGGGTTAGGGTTTTTGAAGAAGAAGAGGGTAGGGTTAGGGTTTTTGCTCTGATACCGTATAAGAATTTTAGAAAAAACAATTTGAGAGAGATGATGATTCCTCCCTCAGCACTTATTATTTATAGGCAATTACAAGTACAACTCATAATATGAGTATGACTCCTAACAATATAAAAAGTCCTAATAAAATAAAAACTAAAATAAAGACTCCTAATAGGAAACTAACTAATCAAGAGTTTAACAATATTAACAACCTCTGAGTTACATTGAAAAGGGACATGTTGATTAAGTTTCAAAATTATAAAAAAGGCTTTATATATCTTGAAGAAAGCACTACATGCATGGAATAAGTAGAATTGATAATTATTTCCAAGATCATGGATATATCAAATGTTTACCTATACATTCTCTTTATAGGAAGAATGAATATGGAGCAAGGAGACAATATTTGGGATTTTGAAATGGACATTGGGCTCAAGTCATATTTTCTTAGCACTGGACTAAAGCAAGTTGATGATGGAACTTTCATCTCCCAAAAAAAGTATGCGAAAGAAATTATCAAAAAGTTTAAGTTGGTGAATTGCAAGCATACAAGCACACTTGTGGATTATGATATTAAATTGTCTGAGAATGATAATGAATGCTCAGTGGATCGAACACTGTTTAAAAGTTTAGTTGGAAGTCTTTGCTATTTGACATGCACAAGGTCAGATATTCTCTATAAAGTTGGACTTGTTAGCAGATATATGGAGGAACCAAGTCATCACACTTCAAGCAACCAAAAGAATTTCTTGATACATCAGAGGTTCATGCAATCATGACTAATTTTACTGATCATGTAACAAACTTCAATTTGTGGGCTATTATGATATTGATTGGGGAGGTGACTTGGGTGATAGAAAGAGCACCTTCAGATTTGCCTTTTTTATGGGAATCTCCACCTTCACATGGTCATCAAAGAAGTAACTGATTACTTCTCTTCACTTGTAAAGTTGAGTATGTTACCGCGTTATTTGGTTTGTCATGCACTGTGCTTAAGGAAATTACTTATTTAATGAGATCTACATGGTGCAAGAGGGAAGGAAATTACTTATTTAATGAGATCTACATGGTGCAAGAGGGATCAATGAAGCTTTGCGTTGACAACAAGTCTGTTAGTCCCTTAGTAAAGAATCTCTTTCCTAATTGAAGTAAACACGTTGACAGTCGCTTTCTCCTTGTCTGAAAGCATGTGAAGAAAAAGGAGATTGAGCTCATTTTTGTGAAGTCTACGACTAAGTCGTCGAGATCTTCACCAAACCGCTCAAAGCTGAAAAGTTCAACAAGTTGATGACTCTCTAGCAAAATTAAGTTTAAGGGGGAATGTCGGAAAGTAAACTTAATCTTGTAAGGTATTTTTGAACAAATGATAGAAGTTTCTATTATGTGATATTTGTACAGAAAGCCTAATGTCTAAGTAATGGTAGCTTCTAGAAGACTCTTTAGAAATATCTTAGAGAGATGTTAGAAGAGTGTAGAACTTTGAAAGTGTGTAGAAAGTCTCTTTGATAACTATATGTAACACCTCAAAATCAATATTAGGCATAGCCGAAAACAATCATCCGTTTAACTAAGCGAACTGCAAGGCCTTACCTGTTTTCTCAGCCAATAGACTATATATATATATATATATATATATATATATATATATATATATATATATATATATATATATATATATATATATATATATATATATGGAATTGTGTCCTTCCAAAAAGATTTGAGGCCCTTCCCACTCAAATACCAGCATCTGACATTCGAATACAAGATTCACTCTATTGAAGTTGATTTATATTATTTCAAGTATCTATAAATCAAAAACCAAGTATTTTAGATACTTTTTGCTCATGCATCAAATAAGAAAAAACAGAACGGCCTAAATAGTGAGTTGGTTACTTTAACGGTATAGAACATTTGAAACCTAACAAAAATTGGTATGTATGGGTTTTTAAATGTTTAGATCATAATCTAATGGCCGGATCGAGAATTTGTATGTCTAAAGACATAGATCTAACCAACTCATTACTTTCGGCCGTCCATTTTGCGCCGCTTGATGGATGGGCATAAAGTATTCAAAATACTTGATTTTTGATTTATAGATACTTGAAATAATTTAAATTAGTTTCAACATAGTGGATTTTGTATTCGAATGTCAGAGGTTTGTATTTGAGTTGGAAGAATTTGGGCTCAAATCCTTTTAGAAGGACACAATTCTATCTCTCTCTCTAGATATACATACACATACAAGCAATAACTTGTTAAATAGATTTCATACATAAAGTCCAATGGTCGCATATTTAAATATTACACATTTATTCGTATTAAGAGTACGAGTTTCAGCGAACTCATGATAACCTTAACTTACATACTTTTAACATTACTACTACTAGTACTAGCGATGACTCATAACTTGATCTTTAACTTTATAACTTGCATACGAAATCTTTGAAGTGGGTTCACTCAAGTCAAACTGGTCTGTATAGATTATAACTAATGGGATGAGCCCAATAGTAGAGAATTATGCTAAATAGTTAACATTTTTAAAACAACAAAATAATGCATCATGATTAATAACAATAAGCTAAACTTTTCATAATCCATAAGCAGCAGAAAACCAACAAAATTACAAGTATATGACGATTATACAATGATTTGTGCACATAAGAATTAGAAAATTAGGCAAGATCATCACTCAATGGGTCAACACTTTATCCACGGTTGACATATGGTAACCACCATATTTTCTTGCAGCTAGAAATATTTGATCAAAACGCTACACAACTAATCATCTTCTTTAAGAAGACTTCCATGATGCAATGTGAATTGCTTAATTTCATTTGTTATAAATCAATATCTTTGACCTAAATGCAAATAATTTGAGTGCAAGTGAAATGTATACAATTATGAGCTTAACCAAAATTACCAGAAATAACATTAGCGTCTTTCGTACGTAACAACTTCGGTGTTTCTAAATATAATCCAAATTCAGTCATTTGGCCCATGAGTATACAACTCAAATTAACACAAGTCATGTAAACCATATCCATGTGATATTAGCAATGTAACACTAGAAATATGCTAAGAAAAATCATGTGTATCATGCATTATTTTCACAAAAAAATGGTTCTTAAGTACCATAAATAAATATGAAATTCATAAAACAATAGCTAAGAATAGTTTAAAATATCGTAGCCTATAAAGCATAAATCTCCCACTTGCAATGAGCTTTAAGAGTCGGGTTATGCTCTACGAGTCTTCCTAAAACAAACAATGACCATTACAAGTGATAAATTTCTAATTTCTAATGGTCTCCAAACAAAGAATTTCAACCCAAATCTATGTATTTTATTGTAAGTACTCTTAAAACATGTCTATAATAGCTCATAGATTTTTAGTAATTTTCTAGATATTTTATAAATTTTTATAATGTATTTTAGAGCTTGTAGGACTTATTTTGTAATTTCTGAAAGTATCTTGGGAACATATGTAATTTTTAGGGGTTTGAAAATAAATATTTTGATCATCGGGGGGCTGGGAATAATGTTTCAGCCCTTCTTCTTCCTTAGGGTTGCTATTGTTGTTGCAATACTTAACACATTTTTTAATGGGTTTAAGGCAGCACAGAGGCGCCCCCCATGGCCGGCAGGGTCGCCGATGACTGAAAAACAACAAATTTCTTTTTTTTTCCCCCTTTTTTCTTCCTTCAATCAAATACTAGGTCAATCTTGTTCCTATCCATGATTCTAATCAAACTTGTTTCACTTTTCTTCTTTATAAACTTATGAGAAATTTGACAAACTATAGGTTAGATATTTACCTTAAAGGAAAACCTCTTCTTTTTTTCATTCCCCTTCTTTTTCCTTCTCTCTTTTCTTCTCTCTTTTCTGTGTTTCAGCTGAGGTTAGTTTAGTTTGGGATGGGGAATAACCAGGAGAGAAGAGGAGAGTGGGTTTATATGTATATTATTTTAAAGGACACATGTATCTCTTTGTTTTTTTCTCCTTTGGACAACACAGAGGGCAAGTGTCCATCTTTGAATAATTTTGTCATCCAATAGAATGAGGGTAGCCATGTTACCTTTGTACTCTCCTTCGCAACATTCTATATTTGCAAAATAATGCTCAAAACATCATAACGTAATATATTGATTTTAGTTGTTAAATTAGTTTTAAAAAATTTTGGTTCTACACTATATATACCCTCGGGGTCTTCTCCGAGTTGTTTCAAGTAAGAAAAAAATATAATAAAGTTGAGTTTTAGTCTCTCTAAATTCTTTCAAATGTTCCTTTGAAATGTGTCCCTTGCATAAATTGTTTGGCCCATCACTATACTCTCCTGTGATGAAACTTGAATTAAACAATAAAAGAATTTGATCTACAATAATTATTCTTAGAATAAACAAGATCAATGATCATAACTTTATCATAGATCAAACTCTAAAAATATAGACTAGTCTCCATGAAGATTTAAAAATATGAGAAAATTAAATAATGAAGGCAGAAGCGTACCTTGATCCATTACCGAATTCCTTGAATTGTTGGGATGGAGAAGGCCTTTCAAAAGATCCGTATTCCTCTAGAGTTTCTCTCTGCTTGAATAGATCTCAAAGAGAGAAAGATGATTCGTTCTTTTGGGATCCCTTAAATAATAACTGAGTTATTTCTTTTTTCAATTTGGTCCTTCATCAAATTAGAAATTACATAATTATATCTACACATTAAATTCATGATAATTTAATACCCATTAGTCTAATTATTAACTTTATTAAATCACAATTAATTTGGACTATACTTTAAGATAGCCATACACATTAAATTCATATGTGAGCCTACACATGTTGAATTATTTTCAACAATCTCTCATTTGGGCCACATATGTTACCTTATAAATGTGTACACCTTATGAGCTCAAAATATTGCTATCATATAATCAGGTATTCTTAACAATATCGTCCATTTACTATACTAATATAGAACTAAAGGAATTTTTATTACATTTAGCGTAACTAAACCCACCATAATCACATATACCAATACAGCCAAACGAAATAGATCAATCGTGGATGTGTAGTATGAAAATTACATGTAATGTGATCTGAATATGCCTATTTCTAACTGGTCTTCCCTTAAACTTTATTGAGATCAAAGTTTAACATAATAAAAAAAAGAGTGTATAAACTGAATACTTTATTTCTGCAGAAAATGTCCAAATATATAAAATGTGTCTAAAATATAAAATAGAGCAATGAAACATATATGCAAACTCCCACTTAACCATAATATTCTTAAGTGATATAACACCTATTGAAGTAGTGTGCTCATGAAAGACCTTCGGTGTTAATCCTTTAGTAAGCGGATCCATAATAATGAAGTTTGTTCCAATGTACTCTATGAAAATCTATCCACTCTGTATCCTTTCCTTCACAACCAGGAACTTTATGTCAATGTATCTTGACCTGGACGAGCTCCTGTTGTTGTTGGAATATAAAACTGTTGATTTATTGTCAC
Organism: Agave tequilana; assembly: GCA_038442645.1. Lineage (NCBI taxonomy): Eukaryota > Viridiplantae > Streptophyta > Magnoliopsida > Asparagales > Asparagaceae > Agave > Agave tequilana. The sequence goes on along the minus strand of JAVJIF010031541.1, from coordinate 201,704 downwards.
AATATAAGTTTAGTGATTTTTCAATACCACTTAGAGTGCGCAGCCCAGTGACAAAATTTCGCAGCCATAATCTATGATTGGATGCCTCATAACATGCTACAAATGCTACTGCTATGGTGGAGGAGTCTTTGAGTGTTTATTTAGCACTCTTTTAGGAAACAGCTCCTCCAGCTAACAGATAAATTAGCCCGATGTGGATCTCTTACTGTCTTGGCGTCCAGTAAAGTCAGAATCTGAAGACTCAATGATCTCAATCTGATCTGACCTCTTATATGTAAGCATGTACTGAAGACCCTTTGACTGCTCTTCAGTGATCCATCCCAGGGTTACTTAAGTATCTGCCTAGCATTCTAACAATGAATGTTATGTCTGGACGTGTGCAAACTTGAGTATACATTAGACTCTTTATAGCTGAAGTATAGGGAATCTTATGCATTTTTTAACTTGAAGGTCATTTTTAGGGCATTGATTTAGACTGAATTTATCACCTTTTGCGACTGGGGTGTCATCTTGGTTTACAATCTTGCATACCATATCTTTCGAGCACCTTTTCTATATAGGCCTTTTGTGACAATCCAAGAATACGTCGAGAGCGATCTCGATATATCTGAATTCTTAAGATAAAAGATACCTCACCAAGATCTTTCATCTCAAATTTTTTCGATATAAATTTTTTGATTTCGTGCAAAATTTTCTTATCATTGGTAGTAAGGAGTATGCCATCAACATACAAACTTAAAAATATATACTTACTCCCACTGAACTTGTGATACACACAATCTTCAACAACATTTGTCTCAGAACCAAACTACTTGATGAAACTTGTAGTACCATTGACGAGAATCTTGCTTGAGTACATAAATGGATTTCTTTAGTTTACAAACCATATTCTTTGGATTTTCAGACACAAAGTTTTCTGGTTATATCATATATATAGTTTCATCAATATCACCATTAAGAAAGGCTGTCTTAGCATCCATCTGATGTAACTCAAGGTCAAAATGTGCAACAAGAGACATAATTGTCCTAAAAGAGTCTTTTGATGAAACACGAGAGAAATATGTGAAATCAATGCCTTCCCTTTGAGTAAAGCTTTTAGCTACAAGTCGAGCCTTATATCCCTCCACATTACCTTCTGAATCCCTTTTGGTTTTAAATATCTATTTGCAACTAATGAGCTTCTTACCTTTAGGTAATGGAATAAGGTCCCAAACTTGATTGTCTTGCATAGACTTATGCTCTTCATTCATGGCATCTATCCATTTTTTAGAGTTAGAATCATGTATGGATTGATGGAAGTTGATTGGATCACCTTCCACCAATCCATCAGTGTCCTCATATTCTTGGAGGAATACTATGTAGTCATCTGGAATAACATTCCTCCTCTCTCTTGTGAATCTCCTTAATGGCATATGTTCTTGAGATTGTTGAGTTTGTTCTTCGGCAACAATTGCCTCAACTTGAGTGGAGAGTTATTCAATATTGTCTTATTGAGATTCCATATCCGCTTCTTAAACAACAACAGGTATAGAAGCCTGTACACTGTCAAAAGCAGTAGTAGAGATCGAAACCGTTTCCTCCTCAAAAACAATATCTCTAACCTTATTTCTCCCCCAAACTCAGCACCCTCAAAAAATATTGCATTTTCCATTTCAAAAATTGACTAATAGTGAGATCATAAAACTTGTAACCCCTCGATCGCTCAGAGTAACCAATGAAGTAACTGTTCACTGTTTTGGAGTCTAATTTCTTTTCATTTGGCCTATAAGGCCTAGACTCAGATGGACATCTCCAAATATGAAAGTACTTTAGGAGTTTTGTTTCGTTTTTCAACCATACCATCCATGCTAGGTGAGACTGGCATGGTGTACTATGGGACGATTCCATATCCCTCTAGGAAGTTAGCAAATGGTCCTGGACGTTGTTCTCCTAAATCGTTATATCTGCCGTAGTACTCACAATCACGGTCAGATTTATCACACTTAATTTTCTTCTTGAGTTGAGTTTCAATTTCAGCTTTGAATATTTTGAACATGTCCAAAGACTTTGATTTCTCATGAATGAGATATAGGTACCCATAGCGTGAGCAATCGTCTATGAATGATTTAAAGTATCGTTATCCATTCTAAGAAGCCGTAGGGAATGATCCACAGATATTCGTGTGTATCAGTTCTAAGATGCCTGAAGATATGTGGACATCTAATCTTTTATGTTAGGTCTGTTTTCCCTTAGTACACTCAATACAGACATTTATGTCTGAAAATTAAGGGAATCTAAAATACCTTCTGTCACAAGTCGTTCTATTCTAGATTTGGATATATGACTCAAGCGCTTGTGCCATAATCTTATTGAATTTTTTTTATTTAGTTTACGTTTTGTACCACGTGAATCCACATGCAAGGTTTCATTATATGATGCAATCATGTCAAGCAAATAAAGGTTGTCATAAATATTCAATGAACCAGCACCAACAATATTTTAATTTAATGAAAGACTAAACTGATTATTTTCAAAAGAATAATGATAACCAAATTTGTCCAATAAAGAAGCAAAAACCAAATTCCGTCTAAATGACGGTGCAATGAAAGTGTCTTTCAAATTCAAATATAAACTAGTTCCTAACTACCACCTAAAATGCCATATTGCCTTAACTTCTACCGACTTTTCATCACCTACAAAGATGTGTCTTTCACCATCACTTGGCTTTCAGTATCTCAGGCAACCCTGCATAGAAACACTTATGTGTGTAGTAGCACCAGAGTCTAAACTGAAACCAAATTAACTTGAGAACAGACCAAAGTAAAGAGCATACCTTTCTTGGCACGCCAAGCATGATATTTTATACATTCTTTCTTTACGTGTTCAGGTTTCTTACAAAAGAATCAGTCTTCACTTTCCTTAGGCTTCTTTTGATCTGGACCTTTAGCAGCTTCAACTTTCTTTCTTTTCTTGCCCTTTTCCTTTGAGGTACTAACAAGATGAGTACTTTCAGATTTCTCATGCTTAAGTCTTTCCTCTTCTTGCACACAAAATGAAATAAGCTCATTCAAGTCCATTTCTTCTTCTGACAGTTATGACTGACTTTAAATTGATTGAAGTGTGCAGGAACCGAAATCAATCCAAATGCACGAGCAACTCCTCAGACAACTCGAGCTTTAGTGCCTTAAGCTTGGAAGCAATATGAGACATCTGCATGATGTATTCCCTTATTTTTCTCTTGCCCTTGTACTTCATATAAATCAAGCTAGCTAAAAGCGTGTTTGTTTCTGCCTTATCGTTCTTTGCAAAATGTTTCTCAATTTCGGTAAGAAAATCTTTGGCCAAAGTTATCTCATCAGATACGACACCTCGAAAGGCTTCCAGAATGTCCGCTTTATGATTATTAAACTCATGCGATTAGAGTATTCTCACTTCTCAAAAGTTCTTCCTATTATCAGAGGAACTTTCTACTGTAAGAGAAGTAGGTTGCTCTATCCTTAGTGTAAAATCTAGATCCATGTAGCCAAGAACGATTAAGACATTCTCTTTCCATTTCTTGAAGTTTGTCTCATTGAGCATGAGAATACTATTTATTTTTCCAGATATAGTAGCAGCAAATATAATTGTTATACAGAGAATAAATCAAATAAGCATGCATGTTCACATCATAATCAAATAAATGACTTTTAAATTTAAACAATTATAAAATCTCAAGATACCTAGCACAACATTAATATTAAGTCTTTGTACAGTAATATTAACTTGTAAGTGATACTCTTGGTGTAGCAATCAAATGTTGATAATAAATCCTGTCAAATAATAAATTTATCTTTGGATTAACTTATTATTCACATGAAAACCTTAAAATTGTCACATATATATCACCACAAGTGCATATGCAATTCGGCCAAATATTATTCTTCTTTTAGGCTGGTTAACACTCGCATGAATTCACACACACAAACATCTTAATATTCTCATGAAGCTAATCTATGAAAGAGAGGTCACTTTGGCGACATTTTGGTTACTTTAGTTTTTTATTAAATGTTAGACAATTTCAACAATTTATTAGATGTACCCAAAAAATTCATTTAAAATTTTGAAAAGTCCCAAAATTGCCCAAAAAAGGACCCAAAGTTGCGTGACGCCTGGGCGCAGGCCCAGGCACTGCCAGACGATCTGTGGCGCCCTAGGGCGTCGCGTCCTGTGCTTGGGTGGGGCCCGCGCGTCTGGCCAGCTTGGGCCACCTGGCCCCAAATTTTTTTTAATAAACTGAACTCAGATTTGAAATTCTTATATCTATAGATCTGGAAATTTTTTTTACCAAAACCAAAGTAATCATGCAATATGATTCATAAGATCTAAATTGTATATTTCAATCTCATGGAAGTATCAATAAAAATCCCAAAATTTTGAAATTTAATTCCCAAATTTAGAAATTCTCAGTAGAGTGACTCTGATACCAATTAATAAAACTTGAATTAAACAATAAAAAGGTTCGATCTATAATAATTATTCTTAGAATAAACAAGATCAAAGATCATAACTTTATCATAGATCAAATCTTAAAAAATAGATCTAGTCTCCATGAAGATTCAAAAATATGAGAAAATTAAATAATGAATATGGAAGCGTACCTTGATTTATGACTGAATTTCTTAAATTGTTGGGATCGAGAAGGCCTTCCAAAAGATCCGTATTCCTCTTGGATTTCTCTCTACTTGAAGGGATCTTAAAGAGAAGAAGATACGTTCTTTTGGAGAGCATGATCTCTTAAATAATAACTGAGTTATTTATTTTTCCGATTTGATTCTTCATCAAATTAGAAATTGCATAGTTATCTTTGCACATTAAATCCATAACAATTTAATACCCATTGTCCAATTATTAACTTTATTAGATCACAATTAATTTGACTATACTTTAAGATGGCCATACACATTAAATTCACATATGTGAGCCTACACATATTGAATTATTTCCAACATCCTATGCCAACAACCATGACGAGCTATCGGCCTATGTCTATGGTTTGGTTGCTTCTAAGGTCATTATTGGCAATCTACCTGTCATTAAGGGCTTTCATCATCATCGTCGTCATCATTGGTGAGCCCTGCGGCTTCTCTCACCCTTGCTGCCCCACCATTATCATTATGCATTGGCAATTTTTGCAAACATTCGAATGTCACCATCGGAGAAGATTCCTTGTCATGCCTCGCTGACCCTAATGTTGTTAAGCACACATGGCATTTGGTCCCGAATTTAAATATCTACTTTCCTGAATTAAAATAATTCTTTCCAAATAACAATAATTTGGATTTTGTATTCCATATTATGAAATTCCTTTAGACTGTTACTACATCGCTTAAAAATAGAATGTTTTGTCTATGAGAAAATAGTTCAGATGTTTTGCTGATTTTAATTTCCGTGTCTATCTGAAGTTATTTTGAGTTCTGATAGAGGCATCTAAATGTCTAAGAACTAAATACATTTAAATATTTAAAATGATGATGCTTATAAGTTTTCACAGACAGGAAAGGCATCAGTATATCTTGCTTCTAGTCACCAATGACAACATCAAATCTAAGAAATGGAAAGATTAGGGATCCCAAAGCTTTGGTACTGTTGCTGAGCTATTCTTGGAAATGTATTCATTTGATAAACATAATGAAGTTTCTTTCTTTTTACTAACCATGCAATTAGATGTGTTTATTTAATAGTTTCTATAACAATCATCAAGTTCCTCCTCAGTTTTTTTTTCCTCTTTCTGATTATTGATTATTTTAAGAACTAAACAATTCTTAGGTGCATGCTTAAATGCTTAGAACACTGGCTAAAATCCTATCAAGGCTCAGTGAGCATTGCTCCTGTGGCCTATACTCATAGCCAACCAAAGCCTTTTGTAAAGTTTCTGTATGTTACACCTGTATTTTTTTTCTTGAGTCAGGCTAACTAGGCTTTCTAAAATTATCAAGAAACACTAACAAATTTCTCAAGAATTGTGCGAGAATATTCTTTTAGTAGCAAGAGGCTGACCTGAGAGAACATGCCACTGTTTCTTTGTGCTTGATTAATTGAATGCATGGTTCTCCAAAGTCTGCAACAACGGATAATTGGTATTAGTTAGGTGATAACCAAAAAATTTTTGTTTTTTTTTCCCTGAATACATTATTTTTTTCTTTTTATGTTAAGATATTTGCCCATCACTGAAACTGATCTTTATTTATAAATTTTTTTAGCAGAAATCTGATCAATCATCCAGCTCGAATTCACGCTCAGGTTTTGGCAGAGGAAGGAATACAAACAGGAATGGATCTCGGAAGCACTGAGTCTTCTGTTTTGAAACTTTTGCTTCAGATTCAAGGTGAGTGTTAGTCGACCTAGCCCCTTTCAAGTTAACCCTTAATAAGTTGATCTTGATCTTTTCATCTCCTGATTTTAAATTATTAGATCAAATACTTTATACAATCATATCTTCTCTCTCTCTCTCTCTCTCTCTCTCTCTCTCTCTCTCTCTCTCAACAGGGGGAGAATGATCCCTCCCTTACTATATCTCCATTTAATCAACTTGCCCAAATGTCTTTTTTGGGAACTTTGTTCGAAAAGAGCATGTCCAAGTTTTTGCACATGGATTGATGTCGTGTGGAGAGGTCACTTTTTTGCATGCAGCAGGAGAATGACCTGCTGCTGTTTCATAGCTGTCCTGAATGGGAAAAAAAAGTTCTTTAAAGAAACAGCAGCAGATCATTTCTTGTTTGCACTGTTTAGCTGGTCATGGATTTGAGCATTTAGCTTAATGCAGTAGCATTCTTGACAGATAGGTATAATATCTTTGACAATTAAAGAGCTTATAGCCTAACAAGGTATAAATTATAAATTAGGTGGAATTGACAAGGACAGCACAAGGATAATGAAATGTAATTTGCATCCATGAGTATAAAAACAACAAAGATGAACAGGAAGAGTTGATTCACAATACATTTATTCATAGACCAATGCTGTGAGTCACCTACCATGGTCACAAATAAGGGGGGCTCACACGTGCACGAGGACTTTGTTGCATTTCTTAGTCTTCCTCAACGACAAATAGAAAGGAGAGGTCTACAGACCAACTGTCTATTTAGTTTTTTGAATGAAGAATGATGCGTCCTTCACTAATCTTTCATATTTTGTTATTTGTTGCGACAGGGAAACAACCCAACGGAACATCTTTTTAGCTAGTTTAGACAACAATGAATCCTACCATGCCTGATTGTAGTTCTGGGGAGGCTCATCAGTGGTCCAAAGGCCGCATATTATGCTGGCCAACATATCTGCTGCAATGTCTAACTGCATCATCATAGACATGATAAGAGATTTACACTGAGCAAATTGAACAAGCGGTAGATTGGCCGTAACAAACTAAGAGCTTGGATATTTGAAAGTGTGTGAGAAAGGAATTTATATGATGGCTTTCACATATATACACTTATTTATTAAATGCTTGTGTGACAGAGAATAATATGTATGGACCTGGTTTACTTGCATGATGAGTTGTGAATATTCGTTTTGACTGATTATGCTTGTTTGAGTTATATTGCTTGGTTGACATAAATTGTAATGGTTTCATGGATAAATTGCTAATATAATTGTTACTTGTTGGTGAATTGAGGTAAGACTCTTTATATATGTCAATTGCCCATGTGGCGTATTAATATCTGTGTTAAACATGCTTTATTTACTATGCAATTAGTTTACCATTGTGTGTGGTTGCATTATCCATGCAGGAGCTAATGGAACAAGGGTAGCGACATGAGCAGGATGATCAATATATCTTGACTTTCGGCATGTAGATATGGGTGTATGAATCTTTTGATGAACATGAGAGTACTCCACTAAGTCGGTTACTTGTTCTGATGGATAACCTGATGTAAGGTTACACATAAAAGTATTAACTTTCATATGTAAAGGTGCGTAATGCTTCTACTGCACGAAATTAGAGATGGCATTCTGTGAATAACCATTTGGCTTGCTTTAAACTTTATATTATGACTTATGAACGTTATGCCAAGCCAATATTCTGGTGTGAGCTTTATTATCCATTTTTGGCTGGGGTGTGACATGTATGTGCTAATTCGAGAGCATCATGGATGAATTATGAAAACAACTGGCATTATCATGTGGTAGAGAATTTTTCAAATGTCAGTGATTCAGTTTTTACTCCCCTTGCAAAGAAAAACATTTACTGCAGAAATTGGAAGACCTTCATAGTTATTTCTCTTTGCAGGAATTCTGTGTCGTTCAGCGAGTAGTTATTGCACACCAGTTTTATGACGTATCAAGTTCCCTCAAAGAGCATAGCTTCTTTGACAAAAGATTTCAGTATGCAAAGTTGGTTGGAAGCTTAAATCAGTTCCACTCTTTCTGTTTCAAACATTCTTCCCGTTAGATTGTCACATGTCAATGACTTTAAAACAGCTGGGTCCGAATGGTAATCAGTTTGAGCCTATGAAAATTGCAAGAGTACTAGTTTTTTTTTTGCTAGCTCGAGAATTGGGATACCAACTGTACCGGGAATCTTTCAAAATCATGAGCAGAGACTTTTCATGGAGATGTTTGCTTCAGCAGCATACCACTCCTTTGGTTGAAAAGTTCCGGGCACTGTCAAATTTGGACCTCCAAAGCCAGTTATTGCTTCTTGAAAATGTTATCTTCTGCGCATTGTTCTGCCAAATAGGGAGAGGTTGGTTCATCACATCAAGTTCTAGTTTATCAATGTTCTCTAAGATGCATGCAGCATATTTCCATTTATTGAGAGCAGCGGACATCCAGTCCTTGCAGCATGTTTACGAATCTCCTAGTTCCATGTATGATTGTATTCTTGCCCCTGCTCAAGAGCTTCTACATGTGTCACATCTCCTAAGGGCTACAAAGCGTAGGGTAATGGTTCTACATTTGTTCTACTGATCGTTATATTGATCAGCACTGTCTGTCTGAATTAACTGGAGCACCTTCTAAAGGATAAGGAGATGTTAAGAGCGAACAATAGCATTCTTTTGGGTTACCACATCAATTTCTTCTGACCTTCTGGAGCTAAGAAATGCTAACTATGGTCTTTAAAAGTCATTGGTGTTTCCTTCTCCAAATCAATGAGAGATGTTCACACATCAGCTGGTTGTTGATGTAATACATGATCAGAATCACTTTCAATTCAAAGAAAAGGAAAAAATTAGAATTTTGAGAAAAGAGGAATTAGAGTTTCAGAAAAGAATCAGATAAATTTAGGCTTCACATCCTTTACACCATGGGCTTCACATCTCTTACGTCATGGGCTTCATACCCAAAACTCAAGAGTACACTCAAGAATTTTTAACTGAAAAAAATTTTCATTTAATCATTGCTTATTTTATTCATTGAGTTGAGTTTCTTTAAATAGGCTTCTACAAAGTAAACTTTCCCATCACAACCGATGTGAGACTAAATTTCATGATAAAATAAAATAACTAAATTCAAAATAAACTAAGACATGAAAATAACTAGCAACTGAACGTGATGTCCTCATCATTTCCCCCGGGGTGGGAGAAACTCGACCCCATCGAGTGAGGGTTTCCCCCTTAAAGCATCTCAATCGGGTCATGGAGGTAATCGTGACAGTAATACTAGTGCATAACATCGAGACCAAGGGGGTGGAGATGGAGCCGGCTTCCGTGACAAACAGGTATCCGTTGACGGAGCTCGAGTAAGATACACGCAGTATGACAAGTCAACTCTGCTCAATTGAAATCTAACACGCATATCAAATTATTAGTCTTCTCTGAAATTGACACCTGGAGAAAGATTTGCAAGGGATCATACACATCATGCGATTTTAAAAAAATTGAAACTCTCATAACTACGAAAGGTGGTACTAACTTTATGGTAGACTCTGCTGGAAGATCTACAAGGATCTGAATAGACAACTCTACAACTTCCGTGGGCTGTGAGGAAATCTCTTCTTGCAGTGACATCAACTCAGTAACAACTTCTGGCCCTGGCTTATTATCAACTTCTGCCTCTGGTTCTGGATTTTTAACAATTTCTACCGCCTTTCTTTTGTATCATCTTCATTATACCAGTGAGAATTTTCTTACATTCAGCGATCAGATCATTGAATTGTGGCCTTTCGAGGTGTGGAGCATACCTAGTATAAAGAAGCTCTTGTAAGATAAGCCAATCTCGACAGTTGATATGATTGTCTTTCCATCACCAATAAGCTTCTTCAGTTAGCTTCAATTGGGCATAGTGGCACTTCTGCGTAGGTATTAAGAAGAAATACCTGAAGAAATTCTCTAGATGGTTTTCCTACTTTTCATACCCATCCTGATCATTCGAACTCTGAAAATACGGGAAAGCTGCATACATGTCCCATTCAATCTCCTTCTCATCACCATCAGTATATATGTATTTTATATATGTATTTGCTACAAAAGTAAAATCTCATGAATAAAACTCAGTGCATAAAGATCAGAGGTTACCTAAGAATCTCAATGGCTCAAACTGAACTCAAATCGGGCTGAAAATGTGACATGAAATGCTGATTTTCTTATGTAGAGACAGTACCGGCACCAAATATATGTTGGAACTTGTTTTGATGAAGACTTTTGTGAAGCATTTCATTTAGAGCTCTAACACACGACGAATCAAGAGTTCTTCATGATCAAGATGTCCCAAAGAGAGTTGATATGATGTGGTTTGTAATTATGAAATAGCATGTCAAAAGCCTTAATGCACACACACATATCAGAGTCAATTAGTCGACTAATACCTCTTATAAGTCGACTAACCCATAGTGTAGTCGACTTGACCCAACTCCTAGTCGATTAATTCTGTGTATCAATTTTGACCCCACTCTTTGTTTGAGCATTAGTCGACTTGACAGACAAACATAGTCGACTAATAGTATTTGTAGTCGACTAATCCCTTGCCCCTAGTCGACTAATAACTGGTCCAGTCGACTTATTGGAAGTTGCAGTCGACTTGATTCAGTTATCCAGAAAATTGTCACTCGAACTTGACTTGACCTAGTCGACTTATAGTCAAACCTAGTCGACTAACCTTTGAAAAATTGCCTAGTATAGTCGACTAACTCAAAAGGCAAGTCGACTATAGGCAGTTTCTGACTGTTGGACAGTTTCTGTTATCTGGTCTTTTGTGCAACGTTTTCCAACGTTCCAATCATTTGAATTGCATCTATAACTACCCTAACTTACCCTAGTCTTCAGCTATATAAAGGATAGTTAAGCCAAAGGCCAAATACCAATCCAAATCTTCAGTTTTCAAGATTAAAAATTCTGCCAAACCTGAAAACTGATTCCAACTTCTGTTCTTCACTAAAATTCAATTCCTTTGTGAAGTTCTCTGAAGTTTCTCCTATACTAGACCTTGTCCACGTTCATACACAATACCAAGGCTTATAGGAAAGTGTTGTAATACTCAAAGCAATCATTGTACACGGGTGTCTTCTTGGTGTAGAAGCAGTTGTACAAGGTGAAGTTTGTTCTCTTGGTGGAAGAGAAGGTGTTCTCTTGGTGAAAGAGAAGGTGTACACATTTGGCAAAGGGGATTTATCAAGTGGTGTGCATGGTTGTGATTTGGGTGTACAAAATCAAGGATAAAGGAAAATCTCAAGCGGGTGGCTTGGGGACTGGATGTAGGTCACGAGGACCGAACCAGGATAAATCTCTCGTGTTTGCGTTTGTCTAAACTTTTCTGAGATTTGATTTCCTTTACTGCAAGTTTATTTATTTGTTTAACTTAATTCTTCTTTGTTTAGTATTTGTGTTGACTTTGTAGTTTAGATCCATAAGTGCCAACAGAGAAAGTTCCGCATTTGGCATCATCTCGGGACCAACAATTGGTATCAGAGCGGGTCTCACATTTGGTACCTAGTCAACAACAAGGATGGCAACAAAGTTTTCATCATCCCAATTCAAAGAAGGACATTCTACACAACGTCCACCGCTATTTGACGGATCCAACTACAACTATTGGAAGTGTAGAATGAAGATCTACTTGCAATCGCTTAACTACGAACTTTTGAACATCGTAGAAGCATCGTACACCAAACCATCAACCAACTACAACGCTTGGAGTGATGATCAAAAGAAGAATGCGAACCTTGACGCCAAAGCAATGAATGCCTTATTCTGTGCCTTAACCAAAGAAGAGTTCAACCGTGTTTCAACAGCCACTTCTGCACATCAAATATGGCATACTCTTCAGGTAACACACGAAGGCACAAATAAAGTTAAAGAGTCTAAAATATCTGTTCTTGTCCACAGGTTTGAATTATTCAAAATAGAGGAGAATGAAACCATATCAGAAATGGTTACAAGATTCACCGACATTACCAATTCCTTAGCATCCCTTGGAAAGGACTACACCCAAGTCAAAAAAGTTTGCAAGATCCTTCGTGCACTCACACCAGAATGGGAGAAGAAGACAACAACAATTGAAGAAGCCAATGATCTCTCAACTTTGTCGTTAGAAAACCTAATCGGTAATCTAATGTCATATGAAGTGCAATTGGAAGAAAGAAAGAAGGAGGAACGGCAACACCACTCAAAGAAGAAAGAACTTGCCTTCCATGCATCCTCCGACATGGACGATTCCAATGACGATGAAGAGGAGATGGCAATGCTTTCAAAGAAATTCGGGAGATTTCTAAAGTAAGGTAAATTCAAATGCTTTAATTGCAATAAACCAGGTCATATGAAGATGATTGCCCATTGCTCAAGAATAAAGGCAAATACATGAGCAAAAAGTTCAGAAAGAAGAAAAACTATGAAGCATCATCAGAAAACAGTGATTTCTCTTCCTCTGATGAAGAAGAAACCACTAAACGTGTCAACCTATGTTACATGGCTATAGAAGATGATGAGGTATCATTTACTGAACTTTCTGATGCATTTCTTGAATTATTTAATGATCTAAAGCATGAAAAACTAAAAAATAAAGTTTTATCAAAAGAAAATGAAAAACTTTTAAATGAAAATTCATGTTATGCTTTACAAGTATCTTCTATAAATTCTCAACAAGATGAGTTTGAAAAAGTCATATCATCTTTGAAAAATGATAATGAGAAGTTTATAAAAGAGAACATTTTTCTTAAAAAGGAAACTGAGTCTTTGAATAAAAGGATTTCTATTTTAGATAAAGATATTTCAGTTTTCAAAAAGAAATATGAAGATATTTTGCAAAATGTGACTAAGTTCAATCAAGGAAAAGAAAAATTGAATGATTTATTATCTTTTCAAAAGTTGTCACATAATCATTATGGTATTGGATATATTGAAAATTCTTCATATTGTTGTAATCCATATGCTTCTTTTGTAAAAAGAAAGTCTAAGAAAATAAGTTTATATGGATTCCTAAGAATTTAAGTATTCATGATAAAAATACCTATATTGCATCATACATTCATGATATATGTAATTCATACAATTATGTGTATACTAACAGGTGGAAACTAAATTCTAAATGGATTTGGACTCCTAAAGGTTAATTGTTCTTTTATGTTTGGTACCATCTAACGTTTATCTTGCAGGTACCATATAAGAAAATTGATGAGAACATATATATGTATATATTCTAATTATATATTTGTTTCAGGGGGAGAACAAAGTATTTCTCTATTTGTTATAACCCAATTTCTGCAGGGGGATGAAAATATAACCTATTTTCTGCAGGGGAGCATTTGTGCACACAAAGCGTCATCATCAAAAAGGGGGAGAATGTTGGAACTTGTTTTGATGAAGACTTTTGTGAAGCATTTCATTTAGAGCTCTAACACACGACGAATCAAGAGTTCTTCATGATCAAGATGTCCCAAAGAGAGTTGATATGATGTGGTTTGTAATTATGAAATAGCATGTCAAAAGCCTTAATGCACACACACATATCAGAGTCAATTAGTCGACTAATACCTCTTATAAGTCGACTAGCCCATAGTGTAGTCGACTTGACCCAACTCCTAGTCGACTAATTCTGTGTATCAATTTTGACCCAACTCTCTGTTTGTGCATTAGTCGACTTGACAGACAAACATAGTCGACTAATAGCATTTGTAGTCGACTAATCCCTTACCCCTAGTCGACTAATAACTGGTCCAGTCGACTTATTGGAAGTTGCAGTCGACTTGATTCAGTTATCCAGAAAACTGTCACTCGAACTTGACTTGACCTAGTCGACTTATAGTCAAACCTAGTTGACTAACCTTTGGAAAATTGCCTAGTATAGTCGACTAACTCAAAAGGCAAGTCGACAGGCAGTTTCTGACTGTTGGACAGTTTCTATTATCTGGTCTTTTGTGCAACGTTTTCCAACGTTCCAATCATTTAAATTGCATCTATAACTACCCTAACTTACCCTAGTCTTCAGCTATATAAAGGATAGTTAAGCCAAAGGCCAAATACCAATCCAAATCTTCAGTTTTGAAGATTAAAAATTCTGCCAAACCTGAAAACTGATTCCAACTACTGTTCTTCACCAAAATTCAATTCCTTTGTGAAGTTCTCTGAAGTTTCTCCTATACTAGACCTTGTCCACGTTCATACACAATACCAAGGCTTATAGGAAAGTGTTGTAATACTCAAAGCAATCATTGTACACGGGTGTCTTCTTGGTGTAGATGCAGTTGTACTAGGTGAAGTTTGTTCTCTTGGTGGAAGAGAAGGTGTTCTCTTGGTAGAAGAGAAGGTGTACACATTTGGTAAAGGGGATTTGTCAAGTGGTGTGCATGGTTGTGATTTTGGGTGTACAAAATCAAGGATAAAGGAAAATCTCAAGCGGGTGGCTTGGGACTGGATGTAGGTCACGAGTACCGAACCAGGATAAATCTCTCGTGTTTGCGTTTGTCTAAACTTTTCTGAGATTTGATTTCCTTTACTACAAGTTTTTTATTTATTTAACTTAATTCTTCTTTGTTTAGTATTTGTGTTGACTTTGTAGTTTAGATCCATAAGTGCCAACAGAGAAAGTTTCGCATTTGGCATCATCTCGGGACCAACAATATAGGCTCATGGAGGTCGAGTCTACTGCTCAAGTGCACATATTCTCTTCCAGAGTCCAGTCACGAACCCAATGCTTCAGACGAAACTCAAATCAGGCTCCGAACTGGTCTGAAATGGGGTCCGGAATGAGACTTTGCAGGCGCAGGAACAGACAGTGAGCTGCTGACATTAGCAGTGGAGCCGCTGATGTCAACAGGCTCTGGGTTGGCTCAGGGTCAGAGTCATGGCTTTGCCTCGACTCGGCTCGAAGCCGGTTCGAGCCGATGTCATTAGCGATGGAGCAGCTGACGTCAGCAGCTCGTAAACAATGGGTTTTTTCTTTTTGTTTTTTTCTTTCTTTCTTTTTTTTCTCTCTCTCTCTCTCTCTCTCTCTCTGTGAAAATAGATCTAGATCTGGAGTTTGAAGTAGATTTAGGGTTTGGAGGAGATGAAAATGGAGAAAAAAATTGAAGGAGATTGAAACCAGAAGCTCTGATATCAAACTGATGTAATACATGATCGCAATTGCTTTCAATTAAAAAAAAAGAGAAAAACTAGGGTTTTGAGAAAAGAAGAATTAGGGTTTAAGAAAAGAACCAGATAAATTTGAGTTTCGCATCCCTTACACCATGTGCTTCACACTCCTTACGGCATGGGCTTCACACCTAAAACTCAAGAGCACACTCAAGAATTTTTAACTGAAAAAGCTTTCATTTAATCATTGCCTACTGTATTCATTAAGTTGAGCCTCTTTAAATATGCTCCTACAAAGAGAACTTCTCCATCACAATCGATGTGGTACTAAATTTTATAATAAAATAAAACAACTAAACTCAAAATAAACTAAGACATGAAAATAACTAGCAACTAAACGTGATGTCCTCATCAATTGTAGTCTGATTGGATGATTGTACGAAGGCATTTGACCATTTGTCACCTTTGTATCTGAAGTTCAGTTCTTTTCAACAAGGGCATGGATTGGTGTAGCAGTGTTTTTATGTAAATTTCATGTATAGAGATTTTTTGAAGTTGTGTTTTGAAGCATCATTGGTTAGTATGTTTTGAGCTATTACTTCCTCTTTATTTATTCTTTAGTATTTTGATTCATGGTGGTCTTCAGCATAGTCCTAAAAGATATTTTTAACTCGCCAAATTCTATGAAAATTAAAGTATTTGCATTTGTGCATCAAATATTCTTATGAGAAACTTGTCTGCTTGTCATCTTATTTGGTTAATGAAAAAAAAATCTCCAGCCTTATTTTGTATTTCTAACTTTAAAGGCAAACATCAAATGAGTAGGGATAATGGTTTTAGGCAAAGAAAAGAGAGCTGAACCATTGATTTTTCCCTAAGGATGTTGTACACTATGTATTGGCTACAATTGCGGGGCTTTGCAGTGACTGTATCACTACTTTTATCATATTATGTCTTTGTTAGGATTTTGCCTTATTTTCAAGAGGAGAAGATGGTCCAAGAAGATCCAATCGAGTTGGAGAAGACAGTGGCTTGAAGCAAAGAGCCAAGTAGAGCAGATTAGTCTACTATATAGTCGTCTAATGCTCATATTAGTTGACTATACAATCGACTAAATAGATACAAAGAAAAAGCATTATACATTAGTCGACTAATAAGTATTATCAGTCGACTAATGAAAGAGATTAGTCAACTAATTAGCATGACAAGTCGACTAATCAAGACATTCTGGAGCATATTCAGAGGGGATTCGAGTTTCCTTTTCTGGAGGAGTTCAAATAGGATTCAAATTCTATTCAATGAAGGTTTATTTCAAAGTTTAAAAGATTTAAAATTCTTCTATATCAAGGAGATCAACTCCTAACAGGATTGATCAAGATTCTTCAAGCATCCAATGGCGAAGACCACTCAAAGTCCAAATAGGAGGTGCATTGTAAAATCTTATTAATAAAGATTGTAACCCAGTATTTTAAGGAAGAGGAGAAGAAGAGATGAAAGACGTAAAAAAGCCAAGAAAGAGAAGAGTAAGGTGAAGGTGCATAAGAGAATGTATACACATGTAATCTAGGTCTAAATTCAAAAGGAAGGCAAATACTCATGTGAGATCAAGAGGAAGGTTAGATCTCTTTGTATCAAGTTTATTAATAAAGCTCTCTCAAGTTTTCTCCCCGTGAACATAGGCCAAATTTAGGCTGAACCACATTAAATTGTGTATTCTTCTTATTGTATCTTTTAATATTCATCTTGTGTGCTTGAGGTAATCGATCTCATGACGTGCTTGGGGTCATCAGTGAAGATCTCTGTATCTTTCAATAATTGGTATCATAATAACATGATCTCAAATTATGCACGCAATAATTGGTATCAAAGCTGATGGTGTTCGTTCAAGACTCGAGCGCTCAGATGGAGAAGACGATGTCAAGTTGATGGAGTTTGACGGAGGCATCAAGATGAAGAAGGTAACAAAGAAAGTTCAGATTTGTTATAATGCAAAGATCAATGACTTTTAGAGTATATTGATCAAGGTGAAGTCCTCAAGGTTCAATGATGCTCAGATCTGAACGCAGAAGACACGAAGGCGATGATCAGATCATGACCAATGACAGATGACAATGCCAGCTCGATAAGCTGTAATATCTCTAGTCTAATAATACTGTATTTTTATTTTTCTATAAGAAATTATTTTATTTTACTAGTTATTTTAGTATTATTTGCTAACTTGATTTATTATCATTATTAGTCTTAGTATTATGTATGACTTGTAGACTCTTATTGCTTATATTTAATTATTTTAAATTATTATTAATGGGTATTATTATTATTTTCATTCCAAACCCAATAAGCTCAAGCCCATTATCCTTTTCATTTCATTTTATTTTCTTTTTATTCTAAGCCCACATGAGCTAAGCCCACGTGCCCAATATCTATTTTCTTATTTCTCCATATTTCTTATTTCTTTTAATTAAAGCCCAAAACCCATTATCATGAGACCCTTACCCATTAACCCTAAATCCAATCTTAATCCTAATTCAAATCTATAATTTCAAATCTAAACCAAATCTCTTTGAGATTTTTAACAACCTTCAATTCTTATCCAATCTTACTAAATTAAGCCATTTAAATCTAATTAGAATTCATATTTATAAAATATCTTATATCCTATATAAACACCCAAACCCCTTTTTCTCTTCTTCCTCAAGAGAAACCCTAATCCAACTCTTTCCACTTTCGTCTTTCTTTTCTCCTCATGAACAAAAGATCTTGAAGTACAAATTGAGGAGCATGTTAGGGGATCACAAATCAAGTAAGTAATTTATTTTATCAAAATTTATTTTATCAAAATTTATTTGATATAAATTGTTTATTAAAATCATGTCTCACTATAATCTCCATGAATATGTTTATATATCAAAACTCAACATTAAAATCCAATCTAAAATCCCACTAAAAATTTGATGAAGAGATGAAGATCAAATAATTTATATTTACATACTTTTTAAAGCTTTTATAAAGGATTAAAAGAAAATTAAATAAAAAAAAAGATTTACTCCAGCCGCCTGGCTGGGCCAGGACCGGCCTGGCTTGGCCCGGGCAAGGCCGTCTGGGCTATAGCATGGGCCAAAGGCCCTGTTATATTAAAAAAAAAAAACAAGAGAAAAAGAATTCAGGACCAGGCCTGGTCCAGTCCGGCCTGGACTGGGCCTGGACTGTAGGAAAAAAAAAAAAAGAAAAAGAAAACATGGGCCTGGGCTTGGGCAGTTGTCCTAAAAAAAAGAAAAGAAAATAAAAGAAAGGAAGAAAGAAATAGATAAAGAGAGAAAGATGAATTTGTATTTAGAATAATTAATAAAAAATATCAGAAAAAAATGGAGAAAAATATAAATAATAGTTTATAATACTTCTACTTTCTATGACAAAAATCTTAATCTAATACCAACATAAAATCAACCACTTTAAAGCCATTTTCCTTACTTGTAAATTCAAACTCGTTAAATATTTTAAAGATTAAGTTTATTAAAAATTCAACAAAAATTAGAAATTGGTTTAAATTAAAAACCTACTAAATTCACTAAACCTAAAGAATCATATTTCTAACCCCTAAACTAATTAATCAAGATTAAATCCCTTATAACTCCCAAGTAAAATATCTTTTTAAAAATCTAACAATTCCTATTGAATAATTCATGTAGATTTATCAAGGCCTTGTAATCTCAGTGCTTCAGACTTGGGATGGATCTCAGGTGAGTGTTTCTCTCTCCTTCTCTCTTTATTCATTTAGTGATTATAGATATGTTGTGCTTGTGATATGATTTGATGTGTTACATGTTTATGTGTTGAGATCACCGAGCATGAAGAGGGACGATCATCTTCCGTTTATTTTACATGTTAGATGCATAGGAATATGATATGCATGATTCTTGATACATGTTAGAACCCCCATGTTTGTTCTATGAATATCTAGATGATTATTGTAGACATATCAGGATGTAGCATGAGAGTAATTGAGAGGATGGGGAGATTGAGTATATTGTGCAGGTTTTATTCAGTATCAGGTTGCAGGTAGGTTAGTCGACTTGCCCATGATTATAGTCGGCTAACACCTCTATTAGTCGACTAACCCCAGATCCCTAGTCGACTAGTATAGCTTCTAGGAGATATTGGACTCTCTGTATTTCCACTGTTAGCCAACTTGATACATATAGTAGTCGACTAATAGTTAGTGTAGTCGACTTATACCTTGCCCCTAGTCGACTAATAGGCTGACCTGAAAGTTGTATAGCTTTCTGTATCTCGGTTAGTCGACTAGTCTTACCTGTCAGTCGACTTGGCCTAGGTGTAGTCGACTTGGCCCACTTGATTAGTCGACTATACCTTCTTCTAATCGACTTGTATATAGCCCTAGTCGACTAATACCTGTCTGTCAGCTGTGCATGGTTCCTTGATGGATTGTGGACTTCACCCATGGATTATGTATTGGTTATTGATAGATGTATATGATATCGAGGGATAGATATTAGATGGAATGACTTGACTTATCATGATAGATCTTATATGCATGGATTGGATATGTTGTCAAGTGTTGGGATCTGATGTTGACCTTAATAGAAATGTGAACCCTTGAGAACTTGGGAATCCGATTAGATTGTTAGAGTGAGAGAACTAAACTTGATGATTGATATATGTTAAAACAGCAGTTTATGTATCAGATTACTCGATGTGTATTGATACTCGATTGTTATGGAACTATTGGAAATCATGAGTTGGTTGTAATGACTTGGATTCATAGTTGGGTATTTGAGGACATATTAGACATGATTGAATTAGTTGAGTTGTGACTTAGATTGATCTTGAGTTAGTAGTTATCCAGAATCTATATTCTTTATGTTGGAGTCTGACTTGTATTGAGATGAGATTGACGTAGTCAGTTTATTGTTGTGACCAATTGGGATTTGTTTAGATGATATGTTGTTGATGTTGAGTACCAAGAATAGATATTCTAGACCACATGTTGGAGGATATTTCATTTGTAATTATGATTATAGAGTATGTTGACTTGTTGATATTGAGGACATACCGTGTGCTTCATGTATAGTGACTGATCAATTTAGTTAGGGAGATAGAGTTGTTATGAGAGTGATCTCATTGATATTGGTGATCATAATATATGTTCAGAGTTTCATGATAGCTATTGATCGACTTTACTTATTGGTGACTTTAAGAGTGATGTATGGATGGTCTTGAGAATCTGAGTTATAGTATACTTTGACTGGATTGTTCTATTCTTGACAGTAGGTCATTACTCAGCCTGGATATCTTGTCTTACCTGTGAAACCTGACTGGTTATTCTTTATATATATACCTGACAACTATCATGTTCATGTTACTGAAATTTGCTGGGAAAATATTATTACACGGTAACAACACCCGCATGTTCACTTGTTATATATATTCCTGTTATGTCGGTATCATGTTCCTTGATATTATATACTCCTGTTATACCGGTACCCTGACTTTCACATGTTGATATTGTTACCGTGACCACCACTGAGTCATCCCAGAGATTTAAGTAACATGTATACTAAATAATCTTGATAAACTAAAACATGATAATAAACAACTTGCACTGGGATTGGGGAGATTGATGGAGGAGACAGCGTCCGTATTTTGGGTGGACCTAGGATTTAGGTTGCGCAGCCGAAAGAGGGTTCCACTGCAGGGTTCCCGTGAGGTGACTGGCACCCCGTCATGTTTCCTGTTATACATGTTATACATGTACCTGTTCCTGTTTACATGTTCCTGACTACCTTGCGGTAGGTCCTGGTTCAGCGCCAGGAGTCTGGGCCGTGGTCCCGGGTATGCACGGGACCCACCTAAAGCATGGACAATGTCTCCAACCGATCAGTTTCAATAACTTAAGGGCATCGATTGGCATGTGTGGTAGGCGTAGTATGGGATGCGTCTATTACATGTGACAATTGGTGTTCGCTGACATAATTAATAATAAACTGTTGATGTATTGTGACTGACTGTAATCACCTGATTGTATATCTATATATATAAATCATTATGATAGACACATGATTGTAACCAGGACTAGATTTATGACCAGACTTGGATACCAGCCTAGTGACATGTAATAGGTTACATATTTTGCCACTAGTTGCTTGTTTACTATTGTGACAGTTGTCTTTTATCTTTATTCGTGTTGTTATCATATATATTACAGTTCAGTTATTTATCATATTATTTAGTCTTTTATATTTGCAGTTGTTCTTATTATTATTTATGCACATTGTTTCTTCTGCACGAGCTCTTTCCCCTTTACACACACGCTCACCATGGTCGCGTTCTGACGACCCTGGATTTGCACGTCCAGATATTGGACGATTGTTCTAATGTGCAGGTGTTCGACGAGACTGTACATCTTGCGAGGAACTGGACGCTCATTCTTCCGTTTCTGGTATCCTCATCTCTTTTATATTTCTGCCATCTTTGATTCTACCTTTATCGCTTTCAGCTGCCATCTTCTTGTCATTATTCATCTGCTATCATTGTGTAGTCTTATATGTATTATTGCAGTGACCATTGATTATTATGCTTCTGATTTATAGCTTGATCAGGTTACATTTAGGCTTAGCGTGTATACGTGGGGCATTTTCCCAAATGTCTTTTTTGGGAACTTTGTTCGAAAAGAGCATGTCCAAGTTTTTGCACATGGATTCATGTCGTGTGGAGAGGTCACTTTTTTTGCATGCAACAGGAGAATGACCTGCTGCTGTTTCATAGCTGTCCTGAATGGGGGAAAAAACATTCTTTAAAGAAACAGCAACAGATCATTTCTTGTTTGCACTGTTTAGCTGGGCATGGATTTGAGTGTCTAGCTTAATGCAGTAGCATTCTTGACAAATAGGTATAATATCTTTAACAATTAAAGAGCTTATAGCCTAACAAGGTATAAATTATAAACTAGGTGTGGAATTGACAAGGACAGCACAAGGATAATGAAATGTAATTTGCATCCATGAGTATAAACACAACAAAGATGAACAAGAAGAGTTGATTCACAATTCATTTATTCATAGAGCAATGCTGTGAGTTGTTGTGACTCGGTGACAACAACCAACTGAGAATCTCACAAATCTCCAAGCACAAAGAACACCCAACAGCACAAATAATCACCAGAAGAAAGCACAAAACGCAAACAATAACTTTAACGAGGTTCGGCCTGAATGCCTACGTCCTCGGGGCAATCCAATGGAAAGATTAATTACCAGGAAGATGGTTACAATTGCTAACAGCCTCTTTGAATGCAAGAGAGCTCCAGCAAAATCCCTTTTTCGCAGGTACAAACCCTAGAGTTAAACAACAGCCTTAAATACACAGATTTCTGAAACAGAAGATTTTCACCCGAACCCGACTGTCGGTCGACCGGGCGGTCGACCGACCTCTTCTACCAGTCGACCGGTCGGTCGACTGGGTGCCCAACAGAGAGTTGGGCACTTACAGTCAGGTTCTACCTGTCGACCGGGCGGCCGACCGGGTGCCCAACAGAGAGTTGGGCACTTACAGTCAGGGACTGCGGTCGACCGGTCGGTCGACCGCCTTCTGATCCTGTGCACGTTGTGCATGTCGGTCGACCGGTCCGTCAACCGACCAGCCTGTTTTCTGCTGCTGCTGCTATTTCCTGCTGCTGTTCTCTTTCGCCTTTCGTCGTCGACTTCATTGGCGATCTCCTCGACGACCCCTCGGCAATCCATGTCAACTTCCTTAGCAATGTTCTCTCTTTCCAACAATTCTCCACCTCGGTGAAGATTTTTCAAAATCTAAGCCGATCTCCAACAAACCCCAGTCTTTCACCTGGCGAAATCGACACACGATCTCGGCGAAATCGACACACGATCTCGGCTTGCGCGCACCGGACGAAATCAACACACGATCTCGGCCAAATCGACACACGATCTCGGCTTGGAATCTTTAGCTCAGCTATCCCTAGAAAAACATCGCACATGCTTTCCTTGCACTTCACCTTAGGAGAATTTTCATACATGCCGATCAGTAAACTGTGGCTTCCACTCTGCAACTTCACGACCTCACGAAGACTTCTCATGAGCCAACACTGACTCTCCAACTGACTAGCTCTATCTAGTCTACCTGTCTTCCACTGACGGTCCACCAAGTCTGTGTAGAGCACACCAAACAGCATCGGCTTCAACTGGATGCACACCACTCCTTATGCAAGCTCAACATCTTCTCACCGGAAGATCACCTGTTCATTGAGACCACAACACCTCACTTCTCCGTGAAGTCCAACTAGCCACAACGCTTCACCTCTACGTGAAACCTCTCCACCTCTACGTGAAGTTCCATCGGCCACACCTCTTCACCTCTACGTGAAGATCCAAAATAGCTTCTCGAGAACCCAAATAGCTCCATAAGAGTTGCATCACTAAATGGCTGCGCCTTTACGGCTGCCTACGTACCTTTGCCCAAAAGGATCAAGCCAACCGTAGTTCATTAAGATGATCTTCATCAAGCTCAAGCACTTGCACCTCTATTTGCAGCAGTGAACCTGTCTGACTGAGTCATATGAACCTCTTTCCGACCATCATGGAGGACAACGACCTTCAACTTCAGCTTGTCACGATCACAAGCTTGAGATTCATGCTTCTTTCCCCACAAGCGTGGTTTCACCTTTGTTCCTATAGCTGCAAACAACTCGACATCCTCAACAATGTCGTCAACCTGTTCAGCATCACCTTTGGTATCATGATCTCCACCCGGTGTCACATCCGGTGAAATCTCCTCTAATGCCGAACCAACTGGAGATGATGGAGTAGCATCAACCTCCACCCGCTGCGATCTTCCCTTGGTCTCCGTCCTCTCCACCTGCTGAGAGACGGTGGACTTCAACACTGAAGTCTCTCCAAAAGTGACATGCCTGCTCATCACTATCTTCTTGTCTTCGGGGTCTCATAACCTGTAGCTGTTTCCTTTGACGCCTAAATAGACAAACCTCTTTGCTCGCGGATTCACCTTGCCATTCTTGACACTAAAGTAGGCCGGACTTCCAAACTCTCGCAGCAAACAATGATCTTGAGCAGCTTCCCCAGACTAAATATCCAGTGGAGCTCTACCTCCAATCGCAGTCGACCTGTTCATGAGATGGCTAGCATACTCAGTCGCCTCAGCCCAAAACGACCTGTCTAATCCTGCATTAGACAACAGCCTCCGAACCTCTTCTAGTAAGGAACGGACTACATCTTTAGCCAACCCATCTGTACCTGTTGTGAAGTGAGTTGCAATACCTGTGTTCTGACCAAATCGTAGGAACTGGTACATGTCCTTTCCAACATTACCAATATGAAGCTCCTTTATCTTCCTACCTATCTGCTTCTCTATTCTTCCTCTCCACTTCACCAACACATCTAGGGCTTCACCCCTTTGTCTCATGGGATATATCCAAACCTGCCTAGATGAACCATCAATAAATGAGACAAAGTACCTGTGACCTCCAAGCGATACCGTCTTAGCAGGTCCCCATATGCACACGTGAACACAATCAAGAAGACCTTCATTACGGTGAGTACTGGTGCTGAATCTCACCTTCTTCTTGTCCAGAACGCTGTGTCCACCTTCCAAATTGCAGGTAGCAGCACCTTCCATTTCCTTCTTTGCAGGAGCTTGCAAAGATTCTTCTTCTTCCTGTCCGACCTTTCCCTGCCAGACCTCTGGGCCACCATCATCTGAGGAACTCGAAGTCTCCACCTGACCTGTCATCGTACTACCCTTCAAGTAGTAGAGGTTGCCTTAGCGAACGCCCTTCATCACCACCATCGAGCCCTTGATCATCCTGAGATCGCCATCTCGAACAGATATCACCATGCCCGATGCTTCCAAAGTGCCAACTGAGATAAGATTCCTTTTGAGCTGAGGTACATACCTCACCTCCTTCAACTCTCGAACTATCCCATCATCCATCTTGATGCGAACTGTACCCATCCCTTCTATATTACATGGATGGCCATTCCCCATAACCGTGTAACATCCATCCAGCTTCTCAAAGCTAGAAAACCAGGCCCTGTTCGGGCACACATGATAGGTGGCTCCGCTATCTAAGATCCACTCAGCACTATCTGAGTTACTAATAGTAGGGGTAGTAACCGAGAGAGAGAACACTGAAGAGTCATCATCCGATTCATCCGCCTATGCGAGATTCGCCTCGGTTTTTGACTCCACCTTCTTACCTTTGGCCTTCGGGCATTCTACTTTCCAGTGTCCTAATTCCTTGCACAAGACACACTGATTCCTCTTCAGATTTCTGAAACCCGGCCTGGATTTAGATCTTCCTCTAACCTCCTTGCCCTTCCGTGATGAACTTCTACCTCTTACTTCCAGTGCCTCCGCCGATGAGCTTGACCTAGAAGGATGTCTCTCCTTCTTCCTCGTCTCATAGCTAGTCAGTGCAGACGACACTTCATCATAATCCAAGTTCTGCCTTCTATTGATGAAGGTTAGAGTGAATGTCTCATACTCCTCC
Source organism: Agave tequilana (assembly GCA_038442645.1). Classification (NCBI taxonomy): domain Eukaryota; kingdom Viridiplantae; phylum Streptophyta; class Magnoliopsida; order Asparagales; family Asparagaceae; genus Agave; species Agave tequilana. The sequence continues at coordinate 175,706 of JAVJIF010031541.1, read as the reverse complement.
ACCGGGAGTGAGTTCAGAAAGATGATCGCCTTATCTTCCTCTTCTATCGTGACATCCACGTTTACCAAGTCTGTAAGAAGCTTAGTATATCTGTTGACCTGTTCATTTACTGTGCTCCCCTTCTTCATTTGAAAACTGTATAGCCTACTCTTAAGCTGCAACCTGGACTCCACACTCTTAGTCAGGTATTTCTTAGCAAGGGTTTCCCACAGTTTCTTCGCCGACGTCTCATGTTGCGTAAGGTATTTTATGTCTTGCGACAAACATGAACGTATCAATCCACATGCCGACCTGTTCATCTTTGCCCACTCTTCATCAGTGGTCGTGCTCTTCTTCTTCTCCAATAGGAGAGTGTCCTCGAGGTTCGATGCATTCAGCGCATCCATAACCTCGCATCTCCACATCCCGAAGTTATTAGTGTCATTGAACTTGACAACTTCAATCCTTGGGTGAGAATTCATTGTCTTAGCCGAAACTATTTCTTCTGCCATTGTGATTTCTCTGATCCTCTAACTATGCGGAAAATCAACCAACTGAAATAGATCTACACTCTGATAAAAAATTAATTTTTACCTTTCCCTTGAAACCCTAGATCGAGTTTCACTTCTGATCTCCTTCAACACAGATTCCACGAGCCCTTCTAGCGTCCTCCTGAGATCGACACACGATCCCACGAACACCAATACCTCTGATCTGAGATCGACACACGATCTCCACCGGATCAGATCTCAAGCCCTCCGAATCCTCAGAAATCCCAAGCGCAACCTGGATGGCTCTGATACCACTTGTTGTGACTCGGTGACAACAACCAACTGAGAATCTCACAAATCTCCAAGCACAAAGAATACCCAACAGCACAAATAATCACCAGAAGAAAGCACAAAACGCAAACAACAACTTTAACGAGGTTCGGCCTGAATGCCAACGTCCTCGGGGCAATCCAATGGAAAGATTAATTACCAGGAAGATGATTACAATTGCTAACAGCCTCTTTGAATGCAAGAGAGCTCCAGCAAAATCCCTTTTTCGCAGGTACAAACCCTACAGTTAAACAACAGCCTTAAATACACAGATTTCCGAAACAGTAGATTTTCACCCGAACCCGACTGTCTATCGACCGGGCGGTCGACCGACCTCTTCTACCAGTCGACCGGCCGGTCGACTGGGTGCCCAACAGAGAGTTGGGCACTTACAGTCAGGTTCTACCGGTCGACTGGGCGGCCGACCGGGTGCCCAACAGAGAGTTGGGCACTTACAGTCAGGGACTGCGGTCGACCGCCTTCTGATCCTGTGCACGCTGTGCATATCGGTCGACCGGTCCGGTCAACCGATCAGCCTGTTTTCTGCTGCTGTTGCTACTTCCTGCTGTTGTTCTCTTTCGCCTTTCGTCGTCGACTTCATTGGCGATCTCCTCGACGACCCTTCGGCAATCCATGTCAACTTCCTTAGCAATGTTCTCTCTTTCCAACATGAGTCACCTACCATGGTCACAAATAAGGGGGGTTCACACATGCACGAGGACTTTGTTGCATTTCTTAGTCTTCCTCAGACAAATAGAAAGGAGAGGTATACAAACCAACTGTCTATTTAGTTTTTTGAATGAAGAATGATGCGTCCTTCGCTAATCTTTCATATTTTGTTATTTGTTGCGACGGGGAAACAACCCAAAGGAACATCTTTTTAGCTAGTTTAGACAACAATGAATCCTACCATGTCTGATTGTAGTTCTGAGTTCAATTACAGTAATACTGGGGGAGGCTCATCAGTGGTCCAAAGGCTGCGTATTATGCTGGCCAACATATCTGCTGCAATGTTCAACTGCATCATCATAGACATGATAAGAAATTTTCACTAAGCAAATTGAACAAGCGGTAGATTGGCCGTAACAAACTAAGAGCTCGGATATTTGAAAGTGTGTGAGAAAGGAATTTATATGATGGCTTTCACATATATACACTTATCTATTAAATGCTCGTGTGACAGAGAATAATATGTATGGACCTGGTTTACTTGCAGATGACTTGTGAACATTCATTTTGACTGTTTATGCTCGTTTGAGTTATATTGCTTGGTTGACATAAATTGTAATGGTTTCATGGATAAATTGCTAATATAATTATTACTTGTTGGTGAATTGAGGTAAGACTCTTTATATATGCCAACGGCCTACGTGGCGTATTAATATCCATGTTAAACATGCTTTATTTACTATGCAATTAGTTTACCATTGTGTGTGGCTGCATTATCCATGCAGGAGCTAATGGAGCAAGGGTAGCGACATGAGCAGGATGATCAATATATCTTGACTTTCGGCACGTAGATATGGGTGTATGAATCTTTTGATGAACATGAGAGTACTTTACTAAGTCGGTTACTTGTTCTGATGCATAACCTGATGTAAGGTTACACATAAAAGTATTAACTTTCATATGTAAAGGTGTGTGATGCTTCTACTGCATGACATTAGAGATGGCATTCTGTGAATAACCATTTGGCTTGCTTTAAACTTTATATTATGACTTATGAACGTTATGCCAAGCCAATATTCTGGTGTGAGCTTTATTATCCATTTTTGGCTGGGGTGTGACATGTATGTGCTAATTCGAGAGCATCATGGATGAATTATGAAAACAACTGGCATTATCATGTGGTCGAGAATTTTTTCAAATGTCAGTGATTCAGTTTTTACTCCCCTTGCAAAGAAAAACATTTACTGCAGAAATTGGAAGACCTTCATAGTTATTTCTCTTTGCAGGAATTCTGTGTCGTTCAGCGAGTAGTTATTGCACACCAGTTTTATGACGTATCAAGTTCCCTCAAAGAGCATAGCTTCTTTGACAAAAGATTTCAGTATGCAAAGTTGGTTGGAAGCTTAAATCAGTTCCACTCTTTTCTGTTTCAAACATTCTTCCCGTTAGATTGTCACATGTCAATGACTTTAAAACAGCTGGGTCCGAATGGTAATCAGTTTGAGCCTATGAAAATTGCAAGAGTACTAGTTTTTTTTTTGCTAGCTCGAGAATTGGGATACCAACTGTACCGGGAATCTTTCAAAATCATGAGCAGAGACTTTTCATGGAGATGTTTGCTTCAGCAGCATACCACTCCTTTGGTTGAAAAGTTCCGGGCACTGTCAAATTTGGACCTCCAAAGCCAGTTATTGCTTCTTGAAAATGTTATCTTCTGCGCATTGTTCTGCCAAATAGGGAGAGGTTGGTTCATCACATCAAGTTCTAGTTTATCAATGTTCTCTAAGATGCATGCAGCATATTTCCATTTATTGAGAGCAGCGGACATCCAGTCCTTGCAGCATGTTTACGAATCTCCTAGTTCCATGTATGATTGTATTCTTGCCCCTGCTCAAGAGCTTCTACATGTGTCACATCTCCTAAGGGCTACAAAGCGTAGGGTAATGGTTCTACATTTGTTCTACTGATCGTTATATTGATCAGCACTGTCTGTCTGAATTAACTGGAGCACCTTCTAAAGGGTAAGGAGATGTTAAGAGCGAACAATAGCATTCTTTTGGGTTACCACATCAATTTCTTCTGACCTTCTGGAGCTAAGAAATGCTAACTATGGTCTTTAAAAGTCATTGGTGTTTCCTTCTCCAAATCAATGAGAGATGTTCACACATCAGCTGGTTGTTGATGTAATACATGATCAGAATCACTTTCAATTCAAAGAAAAGGAAAAAATTAGAATTTTGAGAAAAGAGGAATTAGAGTTTCAGAAAAGAACCAGATAAATTTAGGCTTCACATCCTTTACACCATGGGTTTCACAGCTCTTACGTCATGGGCTTCATACCCAAAACTCAAGAGTACACTCAAGAATTTTTAACTGAAAAAAATTTTCATTTAATCATTGCTTATTTTATTCATTGAGTTGAGTTTCTTTAAATAGGCTCCTACAAAGTAAACTTTCCCATCACAACCGATGTGAGACTAAATTTCATGATAAAATAAAATAACTAAATTCAAAATAAACTAAGGCATGAAAATAACTAGCAACTGAACGTGATGTCCTCATCATTTCCCCCGGGGTGGGAGAAACTCGACCCTATCGAGTGAGGGTTTCCCCCTTAAAGCATCTCAATCGGGTCATGGAGGTAATCGTGACAGTAATACTAGTGCATCACATCGAGACCAAGGGGGTGGAGGTGGAGCCGGCTTCCGTGACAAACAGGTATCCGTTGACGGAGCTCGAGTAAGATACGCGCAGTATGACAAGTCAACTCTGCTCAATTGAAATCTAACACGCATATCAAATTATTAGTCTTCTGTGAAATTGACTCCTGGAGAAAGATTTGCAAGGGATCATACACATCATGCGATTTTAAAAAAATTGAAACTCTCATAACTACGAAAGGTGGTACTAACTTTATGGTAGACTCTGCTGGAAGATCTACAAGGATCTGAATAGACAACTCTACAACTTCCGTGAGCTGTGAGGAAATCTCTTCTTGCAGTGACATCAACTCAGTAACAACTTCTGGCCCTGGCTTATTATCAACTTCTGCCTCTGGTTCTGGATTTTTAACAATTTCTACCGCCTTTCTTTTGTATCATCTTCATTATACCAGTGAGAATTTTCTTACATTCAGCGATCAGATCATTGAATTGTGGCCTTTCGAGGTGTGGAGCATACCTAGTATAAAGAAGCTCTTGTAAGATAAGCCAATCTCGACAGTTGATATGATCGTCTTTCCATCACCAATAAGCTTCTTCAGTTAGCTTCAATTGGGCATAGTGGCACTTCTGCGTAGGTATTAAGAAGAAATACCTGAAGAAATTCTCTAGATGATTTTCCTACTTTTCATACCCATCCTGATCATTCGAACTCTGAAAATACGGGAAAGCTGCATACATGTCCCATTCAATCTCCTTCTCATCACCATCAGTATATATGTATTTTATATATGTATTTGCTACAAAAGTAAAATCTCATGAATAAAACTCAGTGCATAAAGATCAGAGGTTACCTAAGAATCTCAATGGCTCAAACTGAACTCAAATCGGGCTGAAAATGTGGCATGAAACGCTGATTTTCTTATGTAGAGACAGTACCGGCACCAAATATATGTTGGAACTTGTTTTGATGAAGACTTTTGTGAAGCATTTCATTTAGAGCTCTAACACACGACGAATCAAGAGTTCTTCATGATCAAGATGTCCCAAAGAGAGTTGATATGATGTGGTTTGTAATTATGAAATAGCATGTCAAAAGCCTTAATGCACACACACATATCAGAGTCAATTAGTCGACTAATACCTCTTATAAGTCGACTAACCCATAGTGTAGTCGACTTGACCCAACTCCTAGTCGACTAATTCTGTGTATCAATTTTGACCCCACTCTTTGTTTGTGCATTAGTCGATTTGACAGACAAACATAGTCGACTAATAGTATTTGTAGTCGACTAATAACTGGTCCAGTCGACTTATTGGAAGTTGCAGTCGACTTGATTCAGTTATCCAGAAAATTGTCACTCGAACTTGACTTGACCTAGTCGACTTATAGTCAAACCTAGTCGACTAACCTTTGAAAAATTGCCTAGTATAGTCGACTAACTCAAAAGGCAAGTCGACTATAGGCAGTTTCTGACTGTTGGACAGTTTCTGTTATCTGGTCTTTTGTGCAACGTTTTCCAACGTTCCAATCATTTGAATTGCATCTATAACTACCCTAACTTACCCTAGTCTTCAGCTATATAAAGGATAGTTAAGCCAAAGGCCAAATACCAATCCAAATCTTCAGTTTTCAAGATTAAAAATTCTGCCAAACCTGAAAACTGATTCCAACTTCTGTTCTTCACTAAAATTCAATTCCTTTGTAAAGTTCTCTGAAGTTTCTCCTATACTAGACTTTGTCCACGTTCATACACAATACCAAGGCTTATAGGAAAGTGTTGTAATACTCAAAGCAATCATTGTACACGGGTGTCTTCTTGGTGTAGAAGCAGTTGTACAAGGTGAAGTTTGTTCTGTTGGTGGAAGAGAAGGTGTTCTCTTGGTGGAAGAGAAGGTGTACACATTTGGCAAAGGGGATTTGTCAAGTGGTGTGCATGGTTGTGATTTTGGGTGTACAAAATCAAGGATAAAGGAAAATCTCAAGCGGGTGGCTTGGGGACTGGATGTAGGTCACGAGGACCGAACCAGGATAAATCTCTCGTGTTTGCGTTTGTCTAAACTTTTCTGAGATTTGATTTCCTTTACTGCAAGTTTATTTATTTGTTTAACTTAATTCTTCTTTGTTTAGTATTTGTGTTGACTTTGTAGTTTAGATCCATAAGTGCCAACAGAGAAAGTTCCGCATTTGGCATCATCTCGGGACCAACAATTGGTATCAGAGCGGGTCTCACATTTGGTACCTAGTCAACAACAAGGATGGCAACAGAGTTTTCATCATCCCAATTCAAAGAAGGACATTCTACACAACGTCCACCGCTATTTGACGGATCCAACTACAACTATTGGAAGTGTAGAATGAAGATCTACTTGCAATCGCTTAACTACGAACTTTGGAACATCGTAGAAGCATCGTACACCAAACCATCAACCAACTACAACGCTTGGAGTGATGATCAAAAGAAGAATGCGAACCTTGACGTCAAAGCAATGAATGCCTTATTCTGTGCCTTAACCAAAGAAGAGTTCAACCATGTTTCAACAGCCACTTCTGCACATCAAATATGGCATACTCTTCAGGTAACACACGAAGGCACAAATAAAGTTAAAGAGTCTAAAATATCTGTTCTTGTCCACATGTTTGAATTATTCAAAATAGAGGAGAATGAAACTATATCAGAAATGGTTACAAGATTCACCGACATTACCAATTCCTTAGCATCCCTTGGAAAGGACTACACCCAAGTCGAAAAAGTTTACAAGATCCTTCGTGCACTCACACCAGAATGGGAGAAGAAGACAACAACAATTGAAGAAGCCAATGATCTCTCAACTTTGTCGTTAGAAAACCTAATCGGTAATCTAATGGCATATGAAGTGCAATTGGAAGAAAGAAAGAAGGAGGAACGGCAACACCACTCAAAGAAGAAAGAACTTGCCTTCCATGCATCCTCCGACATGGACGATTCCAATGACGATGAAGAGGAGATGGCAATGCTTTCAAAGAAATTCGGGAGATTTCTAAGGCAAGGTAAATTCAAATGCTTTAATTACAATAAACCAGGTCATATGAAGATGGATTGCCCATTGCTCAAGAATAAAGGCAAATACATGAGCAAAAAGTTCAGAAAGAAGAAAAACTATGAAGCATCATCAGAAAACAGTGATTTCTCTTCCTCTGATGAAGAAGAAACCACTAAACGTGTCAACCTATGTTACATGGCTATAGAAGATGATGAGGTATCATTTACTGAACTTTCTGATGCATTTCATGAATTATTTAACGATCTAAAGCATGAAAAACTAAAAAATAAAGTTTTATCAAAAGAAAATGAAAAACTTTTAAATGAAAATTCATGTTATGCTTTACAAGTATCTTCTATAAATTCTCAACAAGATGAGTTTGAAAAAGTCATATCATCTTTGAAAAATGATAATGAGAAGTTTATAAAAGAGAACATTTTTCTTAAAAAGGAAACTGAGTCTTTGAATAAAAGGATTTCTATTTAGATAAAGATATTTCAGTTTTCAAAAAGAAATATGAAGATATTTTGCAAAATGTGACTAAGTTCAATCAAGGAAAAGAAAAATTGAATGATTTATTATCTTTTCAAAAGTTGTCACATAATCATTATGGTATTGGATATATTGAAAATTCTTCATATTGTTGTAATCCATATGCTTCTTTTGTAAAAAGAAAGTCTAAGAAAAATAAGTTTATATGGATTCTTAAGAATTTAAGTATTCATGATAAAAATACCTATATTGCATCATACATTCATGATATATGTAATTCATACAATTATGTGTATACTAACAGGTGGAAACCAAATTCTAAATGGATTTGGACTCCTAAAGGTTAATTGTTCTTTTATGTTTGGTACCATCTAACGTTTATCTTGCAGGTACCATATAAGAAAATTGATGAGAACATATATATGTATATATTCTAATTATATAATTGTTTCAGGGGAGAACAAAGTATTTCTCTATTTGTTATAACCCAATTTCTGCAGGGGGAGGAAAATATAACCTATTTTCTGCAGGGGAGCATTTGTGCACACAAAGCGTCATCATCAAAAAGGGGGAGAATGTTGGAACTTGTTTTGATGAAGACTTTTGTGAAGTATTTCATTTAGAGCTCTAACACACGACGAATCAAGAGTTCTTCATGATCAAGATGTCCCAAAGAGAGTTGATATGATGTGGTTTGTAATTATGAAATAGCATGTCAAAAGCCTTAATGCACACACACATATCAGAGTCAATTAGTCGACTAATACCTCTTATAAGTCGACTAGCCCATAGTGTAGTCGACTTGACCCAACTCCTAGTCGACTAATTCTGTGTATCAATTTTGACCCAACTCTCTGTTTGTGCATTAGTCGACTTGACAGACAAACATAGTCGACTAATAGCATTTGTAGTCGACTAATCCCTTACCCCTAGTCGACTAATAACTGGTCCAGTCGACTTATTGGAAGTTGCAGTCGACTTGATTCAGTTATCCAGAAAACTGTCACTCGAACTTGACTTGACCTAGTCGACTTATAGTCAAACCTAGTCGACTAACCTTTGGAAAATTGCCTAGTATAGTCGACTAACTCAAAAGGCAAGTCGACAGGCAGTTTCTGACTGTTGGACAGTTTCTTTTATCTGGTCTTTTGTGCAACGTTTTTCAACGTTCCAATCATTTAAATTGCATCTATAACTACCCTAACTTACCCTAGTCTTCAGCTATATAAAGGATAGTTAAGCCAAAGGCCAAATACCAATCCAAATCTTCAGTTTTGAAGATTAAAAATTCTGCCAAACCTGAAAACTGATTCCAACTACTGTTCTTCACCAAAATTCAATTCCTTTGTGAAGTTCTCTGAAGTTTCTCCTATACTAGACCTTGTCCACGTTCATACACAATACCAAGGCTTATAGGAAAGTGTTGTAATACTCAAAGCAATCATTGTACACGGGTGTCTTCTTGGTGTAGAAGCAGTTGTACAAGGTGAAGTTTGTTCTCTTGGTGGAAGAGAAGGTGTTCTCTTGGTAGAAGAGAAGGTGTACACATTTGGTAAAGGGGATTTGTCAAGTGGTGTGCATGGTTGTGATTTTGGGTGTACAAAATCAAGGATAAAGAAAAATCTCAAGCGGGTGGCTTGGGGACTGGATGTAGGTCACGAGGACCGAACCAGAATAAATCTCTCGTGTTTGCGTTTGTCTAAATTTTTCTGAGATTTGATTTCCTTTACTACAAGTTTATTTATTTGTTTAACTTAATTCTTCTTTGTTTAGTATTTGTGTTGACTTTGTAGTTTAGATCCATAAGTGTCAACAGAGAAAGTTTCGCATTTGGCATCATCTCGGGACCAACAATATAGGCTCATGGAGGTCGAGTCTACTGCTCAAGTGCACATATTCTCTTCCAGAGTCCAGTCACGAACCCAATGCTTCAGACGAAACTAAAATCAGGCTCCGAACTGGTCTGAAATGGGGTCCGGAATGAGACTTTGCAGGCGCAGGAACAGACAGTGAGCTGCTGACATTAGCAGTGGAGCCGCTGATGTCAACAGGCTCTGGGTTGGCTCAGGGTCGGAGTCATGGCTTTGCCTCGACTCGGCTCGAAGCCGGTTCGAGCCGATGTCATTAGCGATGGAGCAGCTGACGTCAGCAGCTCGTAAACAATGGGTTTTTTCTTTTTGTTTTTTTTTCTTTCTTTCTTTTTTCTTCTCTCTCTCTCTCTCTCTCTCTGTGAAAATAGATCTAGATCTGGAGTTTGAAGTAGATTTAGGGTTTGGAGGAGATGAAAATGGAGAAAAAAATTGAAGGAGATTGAAACCAGAAGCTCTGATACCAAACTGATGTAATACATGATCGCAATTGCTTTCAATTAAAAAAAAAGAGAAAAACTAGGGTTTTGAGAAAAGAAGAATTAGGGTTTAAGAAAAGAATCAGATAAATTTGAGTTTCGCATCCCTTACACCATGTGCTTCACACCCCTTACGGCATGGGCTTCACACCTAAAACTCAAGAGCACACTCAAGAATTTTTAACTGAAAAAGCTTTCATTTAATCATTGCCTACTGTATTCATTAAGTTGAGCCTCTTTAAATATGCTCCTACAAAGAGAACTTCTCCATCACAATCGATGTGGGACTAAATTTTATAATAAAATAAAACAACTAAACTCAAAATAAACTAAGACATGAAAATAACTAGCAACTGAACGTGATGTCCTCATCAATTGTAGTCTGATTGGATGACTGTACGAAGGCATTTGACCATTTGTCACCTTTGTATCTGAAGTGCAGTTCTTTTCAACAAGGGCATGGATTGGTGTAGCAGTGTTTTTGGGTAAATTTCATGTATAGAGATTTTTTGAAGTTGTGTTTTGAAGCATCATTGGTTAGTATGTTTTGAGCTATTACTTCCTCTTTATTTATTCTTTAGTATTTTGATTCATGGTGGTCTTCAGCATAGTCCTAAAAGATATTTTTAACTCGCCAAATTCTATGAAAATTAAAGTATTTGCATTTGTGCATCAAATATTCTTATGAGAAACTTGTCTGCTTGTCATCTTATTTGGTTAATGAAAAAAAAATCTCCAGCCTTATTTTGTATTTCTAAATTTAAAGGCAAACATCAAATGAGTAGGGATAATGGTTTTAGGCAAAGAAAAGAGAGCTGAACCATTGATTTTTCCCTAAGGATGTTGTACACTATGTATTGGCTACAATTGCGGGGCTTTGCAGTGACTGTATCACTACTTTTATCATATTATGTCTTTGTTAGGATTTTGCCTTATTTTCAAGAGGAGAAGATGGTCCAAGAAGATCCAATCGAGTTGGAGAAGACAATGGCTTGAAGCAAAGAGCCAAGTAGAGCAGATTAGTCTACTATATAGTCGTCTAATGCTCATATTAGTTGACTATACAATCGACTAAATAGATACAAAGAAAAAGCATTATACATTAGTCGACTAATAAGTATTATCAGTCGACTAATGAAAGAGATTAGTCAACTAATTAGCATGACAAGTCGACTAATCAAGACATTCTGGAGCATATTCAGAGGGGATTCGAGTTTCCTTTTCTGGAGAAGTTCAAATAGGATTCAAATTCTATTCAATGAAGGTTTATTTCAAAGTTTAAAAGATTTAAAATTCTTCTATATCAAGGAGATCAACTCCTAACAGGATTGATCAAGATTCTTCAAGCATCCAATGGCGAAGACCACTCAAAGTCCAAATAGGAGGTGCATTGTAAAATCTTATTAATAAAGATTGTAACCCAGTATTTTAAGGAAGAGGAGAAGAAGAGATGAAAGACGTAAAAAAGCCAAGAAAGAGAAGAGTAAGGTGAAGGTGCATAAGAGAATGTATACACATGTAATCTAGGTCTAAATTCAAAAGGAAGGCAAATACTCATGTGAGATCAAGAGGAAGGTTAGATCTCTTTGTATCAAGTTTATTAATAAAGCTCCCTCAAGTTTTCTCCCCGTGAACATAGGCCAAATTTAGGCTGAACCACATTAAATTGTGTATTCTTCTTATTGTATCTTTTAATATTCATCTTGTGTGCTTGAGGTAATCGATCTCATGACGTGCTTGAGGTCATCGGTGAAGATCTCTGTATCTTTCAATAATTGGTATCATAATAACATGATCTCAAATTATGCACGCAATAATTGGTATCAAAGCTGATGGTGTTCGTTCAAGACTCGAGCGCTCAGATGGAGAAGAAGATGTCAAGTTGATGGAGTTTGACGGAGGCATCAAGATGAAGAAGGTAACAAAGAAAGTTCAGATTTGTTCTAATGCAAAGATCAATGACTTTTGGAGTATATTGATCAAGGTGAAGTCCTCAAGGTTCAATGATGCTCAGATCTGAACGCAGAAGACACGAAGGCGATGATCAGATCATGACCAATGACAGATGACATTGCCAGCTCGATAAGCTGTAATATCTCTAGTCTAATAATACTGTATTTTTATTTTTCTACAAGAAATTATTTTATTTTACTAGTTATTTTAGTATTATTTGCTAACTTGATTTATTATCAGTATTAGTCTTAGTATTATGTATGACTTGTAGACTCTTATTGCTTATATTTAATTATTTTAAATTATTATTAATGGGTATTATTATTATTTTCATTCCAAACCCAATAAGCTCAAGCCCATTATCCTTTTCATTTCATTTTATTTTCTTTTTATTCTAAGCCCACATGAGCTAAGCCCACATGCCCAATATCTATTTTCTTATTTCTCCATATTTCTTATTTCTTTTAATTAAAGCCCAAAACCCATTATCATGAGACCCTTACCCATTAACCCTAAATCCAATCTTAATCCTAATTCAAATCTATAATTTCAAATCTAAACCAAATCTCTTTGAGATTTTTAACAACCTTCAATTCTTATCCAATCTTACTAAATTAAGCCATTTAAATCTAATTAGAATTCATATTTCTAAAATATCTTATATCCTATATAAACACCCAAACCCCTTTTTCTCTTCTTCCTCAAGAGAAACCCTAATCCAACTCTTTCCACTTTCGTCTTTCTTTTCTCCTCATGAACAAAAGATCTTGAAGTACAAATTGAGGAGCATGTTAGGGGATCACAAATCAAGTAAGTAATTTATTTTATCAAAATTTATTTTATCAAAATTTATTTGATATAAATTGTTTATTAAAATCATGTCTCACTATAATCTCCATGAATATGTTTATATATCAAAACTCAACATTAAAATCCAATCTAAAATCCCACTAAAAATTTGATGAAGAGATGAAGATCAAATAATTTATATTTACATACTTTTTAAAGCTTTTATAAAGGATTAAAAGAAAATTAAAAAAAAAAAAGATTTACTCCAGCCAGCCTGGCTGGGCCAGGACCGGCCTGGCTTGGCCCGGGCAAGGCCGCCTGGGCTATAGCATGGGCCAAAGGCCCTGTTATATTAAAAAAAAAACAAGAGAAAAGAATTCAGGACCAGGCCTGGTCCAGTCCGGCCTGGACTGGGCCTGGACTGTAGAAAAAAAGAAAAAGAAAAAGAAAACATGGGCCTGGGCTTGGGCAGTTGTTCTAAAAAAAAAGAAAAGAAAATAAAAGAAAGGAAGAAAGAAATAGATAAAGAGAGAAAGATGAATTTGTATTTAGAATAATTAATAAAAAATATCAGAAAAAAATGGAGAAAAATATAAATAATAGTTTATAATACTTCTACTTTCTATGACAAAAATCTTAATCTAATACCAACATAAAATCAACCACTTTAAAGCCATTTTCCTTACTTGTAAATTCAAACTCGTTAAATATTTTAAAGATTAAGTTTATTAAAAATTCAACAAAAATTAGAAATTGGTTTAAATTAAAAACCTACTAAATTCACTAAACCTAAAGAATCATATTTCTAACCCCTAAACTAATTAATCAAGATTAAATCCCTTATAACTCCCAAGTAAAATATCTTTTTAAAAATCTAACAATTCCTATTGAATAATTCATGTAGATTTATCAAGGCCTTGTAATCTCAGTGCTTCGGACTTGGGATGGATCTCAGGTGAGTGTTTCTCTCTCCTTCTCTCTTTATTCATTTAGTGATTATAGATATGTTGTGCTTGTGATATGATTTGATGTGTTACATGTTTATGTGTTGAGATCACCGAGCATGAAGAGGGACGATCATCTTCCGTTTATTTTACATGTTGGATGCATAGGAATATGATATGCATGATTCTTGATACATGTTAGAACCCCCATGTTTGTCCTATGAATATCTAGATGATTATTGTAGACATATCAGGATGTAGCATGAGAGTAATTGAGAGGATGGGGAGATTGAGTATATTGTGCAGGTTTTATTCAGTATCAGGTTGCAGGGTAGGTTAGTCGACTTGCCCATGATTATAGTCGGCTAACACCTCTGTTAGTCGACTAACCCCAGATCCCTAGTCGACTAGTATAGCTTCTAGGAGATATTGGACTCTCTGTATTTCCACTGTTAGCCAACTTGATACATATAGTAGTCGACTAATAGTTAGTGCAGTCGACTTATACCTTGCCCCTAGTCGACTAATAGGCTGACCTGGAAGTTGTATAGCTCTCTGTATCTCGGTTAGTCGACTAGTCTTACCTGTCAGTCGACTTGGCCTAGGTGTAGTCGACTTGGCCCACTTGATTAGTCGACTATACCTTCTTCTAATCGACTTGTATATAGCCCTAGTCGACTAATACCTGTCTGTCAGCTGTGCATGGTTCCTTGATGGATTGTGGACTTCACCCATGGATTATGTATTGGTTATTGATAGATGTATATGATATCGAGGGATAGATATTAGATAGAATGACTTGACTTATCATGATAGATCTTATATGCATGGATTGGATATGTTGTCAAGTGTTGGGATCTGATGTTGACCTTAATAGAAATGTGAACCTTGAGAACTTGGGAATCCGATTAGATTGTTAGAGTGAGAGAACTAAACTTGATGATTGATATATGTTGGAACAACAGTTTATGTATCAGATTACTCGATGTGTATTGATACTCGATTGTTATGGAACTATTGGAAATCATGAGTTGGTTGTAATGACTTGGATTCATAGTTGGGTATTTGAGGACATATTAGACATGATTGAATTAGTTGAGTTGTGACTTAGATTGATCTTGAGTTAGTAGTTATCCAGAATCTATATTCTTTATGTTGGAGTCTGACTTGTATTGAGATGAGATTGACGTAGTCAGTTTATTGTTGTGACCAATTGGGATTTGTTTAGATGATATGTTGTTGATGTTGAGTACCAAGAATAGATATTCTAGACCACATGTTGGAGGATATTTCATTTGTAGCTATGATTATGGAGTATGTTGACTTGTTGATATTGAGGACATACCGTGTGCTTCATGTATAGTGACTGATCAATTTAGTTAGGGAGATAGAGTTGTTATGAGAGTGATCTCATTGATATTGGTGATCATAATATATGTTCAGAGTTTCATGATAGCTATTGATCGACTTTACTTATTGGTGACTTTAAGAGTGATGTATGGATGGTCTTGAGAATCTGAGTTATAGTATACTTTGACTGGATTGTTCTATTCTTGACAGTAAGTCATTACTCAGCCTGGATATCTTGTCTTACCTGTGAAACCTGACTGGTTATTCTTTATATATATACCTGACAACTATCATGTTCATGTTACTGAAATTTGCTGGGAAAATATTATTACACGGTAACAACACCCGCATGTTCACTTGTTATATATATTCCTGTTATGCCGGTATCATGTTCCTTGATATTATATACTCCTGTTATACCGGTACCCTGACTTTCACATGTTGATATTGTTACCGTGACCACCACTGAGTCATCCCAGAGATTTAAGTAACATGTATACTAAATAATCTTGATAAACTAAAACATGATAACAAACAACTTGCACTGGGATTGGGGAGATTGATGGAGGAGACAGCGTCCGTATTTTGGGTGGACCTAGGATTTAGGTTGCGCAGCCGAAAGAGGGTTCCACTGTAGGGTTCCCGTGGGGTGACTGGCACCCCGTCATGTTTCCTGTTATACATGTTATACATGTACCTGTTCCTGTTTACATGTTCCTGACTACCTTGCGGTAGGTCCTGGTTCAGTGCCAGGAGTCTGGGCCGTGGTCCCGGGTATGCACGGGACCCACCTAAAGCATGGACAATGTCTCCAACCGATCAGTTTCAATAACTTAAGGGCATCATTGGCATGTGTGGTAGGCGTAGTATGGGATGCGTCTATTACATGTGACAATTGGTGTTCGCTGACATAATTAATAATAAACTGTTGATGTATTGTGACTGACTGTAATCACCTGATTGTATATCTATATATATAAATCATTATGATAGACACATGATTGTAACCAGGACCAGATTTATGACCAGACTTGGATACCAGCCTAGTGACATGTAATAGGTTACATATTTTGCCACTAGTTGCTTGTTTACTATTGTGACAGTTGTCTTTTATCTTTATTCGTGTTGTTATCATATATATTACAGTTCAGTTATTTATCATATTATTTAGTCTTTTATATTTGCAGTTGTTCTTATTATTATTTATGCACATTGTTTCTTCTTCACGAGCTCTTTCCCCTTTACACACACGCTCACCATGGTCGCGTTCTGACGACCCTGGATTTGCACGTCCAGATATTGGACGATTGTTCTAATGTGCAGGTGTTCGACGAGACTGTACGTCTTGCGAGGAACTGGACGCTCATTCTACCGTTTCTGGTATCCTCATCTCTTTTATATTTCTGCCATCTTTGATTCTACCTTTATCGCTTTCAGCTGCCATCTTCTTGTCATTATTCATCTGCTATCATTGTGTAGTCTTATATGTATTATTGCAGTGACCATTGATTATTATGCTTCTGATTTATAGCTTGATCAGGTTACATTTAGGCTTAGCGTGTATACGTGGGGCATTTTCCCAAATGTCTTTTTTGGGAACTTTGTTCGAAAAGAGCATGTCCAAGTTTTTGCACATGGATTCATGTCGTGTGGAGAGGTCACTTTTTTTGCATGCAGCAGGAGAATGACCTGCTGCTGTTTCATAGCTGTCCTGAATGGGGGAAAAAAACATTCTTTAAAGAAACAACAGCAGATCATTTCTTATTTGCACTGTTTAGCTGGGCATGGATTTGAGTGTCTAGCTTAATGCAGTAGCATTCTTGACAAATAGGTATAATATCTTTAACAATTAAAGAGCTTATAGCCTAACAAGGTATAAATTATAAACTAGGTGTGGAATTGACAAGGACAGCACAAGGATAATGAAATGTAATTTGCATCCATGAGTATAAACACAACAAAGATGAACAAGAAGAGTTGATTCACAATTCATTTATTCATAGACCAATGCTGTGAGTTGTTGTGACTCGGTGACAACAACCAACTGAGAATCTCACAAATCTCCAAGCACAAAGAACACCCAACAGCACAAATAATCACCAGAAGAAAGCACAAACGCAAACAACAACTTTAACGAGGTTCGGCCTGAATGCCTACGTCCTCGGGGCAATCCAATGGAAAGATTAATTACCAGGAAGATGGTTACAATTGCTAACAGCCTCTTTGAATGCAAGAGAGCTCCAGCAAAATCCCTTTTTCGCAGGTACAAACCCTAGAGTTAAACAACAGCCTTAAATACACAGATTTCCGAAACAGAAGATTTTCACCCGAACCCGACTGTCGGTCGACCGGGCGGTCGACCGACCTCTTCTACCAGTCGACCGGTCGGTCGACTGGGTGCCCAACAGAGAGTTGGGTACTTACAGTCAGGTTCTACCTGTCGACCGGGCGGCCGACCGGGTGCCCAACAGAGAGTTGGGCACTTACAGTCAGGGACTGCGGTCGACCGGTCGGTCGACCGGTCCGGTCAACCGACCAGCCTGTTTTCTGCTGCTGCTGCTATTTCCTGCTGCTGTTCTCTTTCACCTTTCGTCGTCAACTTCATTGGCGATCTCCTCGACGACCCCTCGGCAATCCATGTCAACTTCCTTAGCAATGTTCTCTCTTTCCAACAATTCTCCACCTCGGCGAAGATTTTCCAAAATCTAAGCCGATCTCCAACAAACCCCAGTCTTTCACCTGGCGAAATCGACACACGATCTCGGCGAAATCGACACACGATCTCGGCTTGCGCGCACCGGACGAAATCGACACACGATCTCGGCGAAATCGACACACGATCTCGGCTTGGAATCTTTAGCTCAGCTATCCCTAGAAAAACATCGCACATGCTTTCCTTGCACTTCACCTTAGGAGAATTTTCATACATGCCGATCAGTAAACTGTGGCTTCCACTCTGCAACTTCACGACCTCACGAAGACTTCTCATGAGCCAACACTGACTCTCCAACTGACTAGCTCTATCTAGTCTACCTGTCTTCCACTGACGGTCCACCAAGTCTGTGTAGAGCACACCAAACAGCATCGGCTTCAACTGGATGCACACCACTCCTTATGCAAGCTCAACATCTTCTCACCGGAAGATCACCTGTTCATCGAGACCACAACACCTCACTTCTCCGTGAAGTCCAACTGGCCACAACGCTTCACCTCTACGTGAATCCTCTCCACCTCTACGTGAAGTTCCATCGGCCACACCTCTTCACCTCTACGTGAAGATCCAAAACAGCTTCTCGAGAACCCAAATAGCTCCATAAGAGTTGCATCACTAAATGGCTGCGCCTTTACGGCTGCCTACGTACCTTTGCCCAAAAGGATCAAGCCAACCGTAGTTCATTAAGATGATCTTCATCAAGCTCAAGCACTTGCACCTCTATTTGCAGCAGTGAACCTGTCTGACCGAGTCATATGAACCTCTTCCCGACCATCATGGAGGACAACGACCTTCAACTTCAGCTTGTCACGATCACAAGTTTGAGATTCATGCTTCTTTCCCCACAAGCGTGGTTTCACCTTTGTTCCTATAGCTGCAAACAACTCGACATCCTCAACAATGTCGTCATCCTGTTCAGCATCACCTTTGGTATCATGATCTCCACCCGGTGTCACATCCGGTGAAATCTCCTCTAATGCCGAACCAACTGGAGATGATGGAGTAGCATCAACCTCCACCCGCTGCGATCTTCCCTTGGTCTCCGTCCTCTCCACCTGCTGAGAGACGGTGGACTTCAACACTGAAGTCTCTCCAAAAGTGACATGCCTGCTCATCACTATCTTCTTATCTTCGGGGTCTCACAACCTGTAGCTGTTTCCTTTGACGCCTAAATAGACAAACCTCTTTGCTCGCGGATTCACCTTGCCATTCTTGACACTGAAGTAGGCCGGACTTCCAAACTCTCGCAGCAAACAATGATCTTGAGCAGCTTCCCCAGACTAAATATCCAGTGGAGCTCTACCTCCAATCGCAGTCGACCTGTTCATGAGATGGCTAGCATACTCAGTCGCCTCAGCCCAAAACGACCTGTCTAATCCTGCATTAGACAACAGCCTCCGAACCTCTTCTAGTAAGGAACGGACTACATCTTTAGCCAACCCATCTGTACCTGTTGTGAAGTGAGTTGCAATACCTGTGTTCTGACCAAATCGTAAGAACTGGTACATGTCCTTTCCAACATTACCAATATGAAGCTCTTTTATCTTCCTACCTATCTGCTTCTCCATTCTTCCTCTCCACTTCACCAACACATCTAGGGCTTCACCCCTTTGTCTCATGGGATATATCCAAACCTGCCTAGATGAACCATCAATAAATGAGACAAAATACCTGTGACCTCCAAGCGATACCGTCTTAGCAGGTCCCCATATGCACACGTGAACACAATCAAGAAGACCTTCATTACGGTGAGTACTGGTGCTGAATCTCACCTTCTTCTTGTCTAGAACGCTGTGTCCACCTTCCAAATTGCAGGTGCAGCACCTTCCATTTCCTTCTTTGCAGGAGCTTGCAAAGATTCTTCTTCTTCCTGTCCGACCTTTCCCTGCCAGACCTCTGGGCCACCATCATCTGAGGAACTCGAAGTCTCCACCTGACCTGTCATCGTACTACCCTTCAAGTAGTAGAGGTTGCCTTGGCGGACGCCCTTCATCACCACCATCGAGCCCTTGATCATCCTGAGATCGCCATCTCGAACAGATATCACCATGCCCGATGCTTCCAAAGTGCCAACTGAGATAAGATTCCTTTTGAGCTGAGGTACATACCTCACCTCCTTCAACTCTCGAACTATCCCATCATCCATCTTGATGCGAACTGTACCCATCCCTTCTATATTACATGGATGGCCATTCCCCATAACCGTGTAACATCCATCCAGCTTCACAAAGCTAGAAAACCAGGCCCTGTTCGGGCACACATGATAGGTGGCTCCGCTATCCAAGATCCACTCAGCACTATCTGAGTTACTAATAGTAGGGGTAGTAACCGAGAGAGAGAACACTGAAGAGTCATCATCCGATTCATCCGCCTATGCGAGATTCGCCTCGGTCTTTGACTCCACCTTCTTACCTTTGGCCTTCGGGCATTCTACTTTCCAGTGTCCTAATTCCTTGCACAAGGCACACTGATTCCTCTTCAGATTTCTGAAACCCGGCCTGGATTTAGATCTTCCTCTAACCTCCTTGCCCTTCCGTGATGAACTTCTGCCTCTTACTTCCAGTGCCTCCGCCGATGAGCTTGACCTAGAAGGATGTCTCTCCTTCTTCCTCGTCTCATAGCTAGTCAGTGCAGACGACACTTCATCATAATCCAAGGTCTGCCTTCTATTGATGAAGGTTAGAGTGAATGTCTCATACTCCTCCACCGGGAGTGAGTTCAGAAAGATGATCGCCTTATCTTCCTCTTCTATCGTGACATCCACGTTTACCAAGTCTGTAAGAAGCTTAGTATATCTGTTGACCTGTTCATTTACTGTGCTCCCCTTCTTCATTTGAAAACTGTATAGCCTACTCTTAAGCTGCAACCTGGACTCCACACTCTTAGTCAGGTATTTCTTAGCAAGGGTTTCCCACAGTTTCTTCGCCGACGTCTCATGTTGCGTAAGGTATTTTATGTCTTGCGACAAACATGAACGTATCAATCCACATGCCGACCTGTTCATCTTTGCCCACTCTTCATCAGTGGTCGTGCTCTTCTTCTTCTCCAATAGGAGAGTGTCCTCGAGGTTCGATGCATTCAGCGCATCCATAACCTCGCATCTCCACATCCCGAAGTTATTAGTGTCATTGAACTTGACAACTTCAATCCTTGGGTGAGAATTCATTGTCTTAGCCGAAACTATTTCTTCTGCCATTGTGATTTCTCTGATCCTCTAACTATGCGGAAAATCAACCAACTAAAATAGATCTACACTCTGATAAAAAATTAATTTTTACCTTTCCCTTGAAACCCTAGATCGAGTTTCACTTCTGATCTCCTTCAACACAGATTCCACGAGCCCTTCTAGCGTCCCCTGAGATCGACACACGATCCCACGAACACCAATACCTCTGATCTGAGATCGACACACGATCTCCACCGAATTAGATCTCAAGCCCTCCGAATCCTCAGAAATCCCAAGCGCAACCTGGATGGCTCTGATACCACTTGTTGTGACTCGGTGACAACAACCAACTGAGAATCTCACAAATCTCCAAGCACAAAGAACACCCAACAGCACAAATAATCACCAGAAGAAAGCACAAAACGCAAACAACAACTTTAACGAGGTTCGGCCTGAATGCCAACGTCCTCGGGGCAATCCAATGGAAAGATTAATTACCAGGAAGATGATTACAATTGCTAACAGCCTCTTTGAATGCAAGAGAGCTCCAGCAAAATCCCTTTTTCGCAGGTACAAACCCTACAGTTAAACAACAGCCTTAAATACACAGATTTCTGAAACAGCAGATTTTCACCCCGAACCCGACTGTCTATCGACCGGGCGGTCGACCGACCTCTTCTACCAGTCGACCGGTCGGTCGACTAGGTGCCCAACAGAGAGTTGGGCACTTACAGTCAGGTTCTACCGGTCGACTGGGCGGCCGACCGGGTGCCCAACAGAGAGTTGGGCACTTACAGTCAGGGACTGCGGTCGACCGCCTTCTGATCCTGTGCACGCTGTGCATGTCGGTCGACCGGTCCGGTCAACCGACCAGCCTATTTTCTGCTGCTGCTGCTATTTCCTGCTGCTGTTCTCTTTCGCCTTTCGTCGTCGACTTCATTGGCGATCTCCTCGACGACCCTTCGACAATCCATGTCAACTTCCTTAGCAATGTTCTCTCTTTCCAACATGAGTCACCTACCATGGTCACAAATAAGGGGGGTTCACACATGCACGAGGACTTTGTTGCATTTCTTAGTCTTCCTCAGACAAATAGAAAGAAGAGGTATACAGACCAACTGTCTATTTAGTTTTTTGAATGAAGAATGATGCGTCCTTCGCTAATCTTTCATATTTTGTTATTTGTTGCGACGGGGAAACAACCAAAGGAACATCTTTTTAGCTAGTTTAGACAACAATGAATCCTACCATGTCTGATTGTAGTTCTGAGTTCAATTACAGTAATACTGGGGGAGGCTCATCAGTGGTCCAAAGGCTGCGTATTATGCTGGCCAACATATCTGCTGCAATGTTCAACTGCATCAACATAGACATGATAAGAAATTTTCACTAAGCAAATTGAACAAGCGGTAGATTGGCCGTAACAAACTAAGAGCTCGGATATTTGAAAGTGTGTGAGAAAGGAATTTATATGATGTCTTTCACATATATACACTTATCTATTAAATGCTCGTGTGACAGAGAATAATATGTATGTACCTGGTTTACTTACATGATAACTTGTGAACATTCATTTTGACTGTTTATGCTCGTTTGAGTTATATTGCCTGGTTGACATAAATTGTAATGGTTTCATGGATAAATTGCTAATATAATTATTACTTGTTGGTGAATTGAGGTAAGACTCTTTATATATGCCAACGGCCTATGTGGCGTATTAATATCCATGTTAAACATGCTTTATTTGTTGGGTATTCTGCTTAACAAGAATCAATCTGACAACTAATCAAGATCACTGAGATATTAACAATCTAATTGGCCAGGTCGGCAAATATCAGGTGGGAGGTTTTCCGTTCAATAGAACGTTCCTTAATTTAAGAACCACTTTTCAATTTCCTTCCTTGGTTTAAGCACCAATTAGATTGAATCCAAGTCAGTCTCGATATACTGTAAAGCATATCCCCTGTATAAAGGACTTAATCCACTTATACAGTATCACTTAGACTGAATCTAAGTCAATCTCGATATACTGTAAAGTATATCCCCTGTATAAAGGACTTAATCCACTTATACAGTATTTAGAGTGAGGTACGCTTAAAGCGAATCTCCTTAAGACAATTACGTCCCCCGCACCGGTGCTAACGGGATAATGGACGCTGGTCTCCCAAGATACAACACTCTTTCACGGTATTTGGATAGCACTACCAAATCACCGTACGGTCGAACCGTAGTCAACCAGTACCTTCCACAGGATCGTTGAAGCAGCGGTATAAGGACAAATTTCGAATGAATATTTGCCCCTTACTTTGGAGTTGCACCCACTGTTGAGGATGATGGAAGGTTGAAGAATATTCTTCTTCAGAAGTCTTAGATTCAGACAATAATTCTATAAAAGAATCTGTTGAATTTTCTAAGCCTTCTTTCAGAACGAATTTTGCAGAATCTTCGTTGGAAGTCGCTTCGGAAACCGAGTTACGAATTTCCCACTTCCCTTTTGGAAGTCACTTCAGAACTCTACTTCCCAGTTCAGAACGCAGAAAAAATTGAAGTGTTCAGAACTCAGAGAAGAGAAGTGTTTGTTCTTGGTGTGATTGGTGTGTCTTTCAATTGAGAATTGGAGCCCTTTATATAGCCTTTAGGAGGGGCCAACAGGTTCGAATCCGAGGAAAGGCTGCAACCTTTCAACCCAACAGTCACAACTGTTGGCTGCCCAACTGACACACCCAACAGTCACAACTGTTGGCAGTCCAACAGTCGCAACTGTTGGCATTCCAACAGTTTAGTCCCATTTAGCTTTGAATTAGGCAATCTCTAGACTTGAATATCTCATTCATTCGAAGTCAGAATTGAACATGTGAATATACCACGTTCATCCCCAATGGAAGGAGAACACACTCCAACCATCATCCAATTGATTCGATCAACGGATCTCGCCATAATTCAACTCGAAGATTCATACTTATATTCTTCAATTCCAACAATCCCCCACAATGGATGGAGATTCAAGGAAATGACACACAAAGAGACTGACTCTATTGTGAAAGGTACTTGAGAAAAGAAACTGCATAAGAATAGATGAACTAGGTCTTGAACCTTCCATAGCGAAAGCTTTATCGGACTTACTGGCTAATCAGTGAACTAGGCCTTGAACTGTTAGCCGTTAGTGTAAGCCAAGTCAACAAGCTTCACACAGTAACTTTTCAAATCAACTTTGGTTCTCGGTTGTGTCCGTTTTGGCCCTGGACATTCTTAGTTTCAGAGAGTATCTTTAGGAATAACAGCCTCCATAGAAATTCCCAAAGAGCCGACCCAACTCTATACTCACATAGGTGATGGACCTATTAAGAGTAGTCTACTCTACTCCACTTGTTTAGAAACAAGATATAGGCATCATTAAAAGCGTTAAGCTTATCCTTAACTCACTTGTAGAAAAGCACTTATGTGCACCATAGGAATGGATTGGAGTCAAGCTCCCAAGTGCTTACTGGCTGAGTCAATCATAACTAGTTTTTCCTCTTGAACTTAGTCCGTGGGATCTCCAGTCGCTAAGTGAGGTTTCCATTAAGCTGACTCGGTAAGGTTAGGCTTTTGACCCATTCCCCTCGATGCGCAGTTTATACGCTCTCCACTTAAACCTTTAGTAAGCGGATCCGCTAAATTATCCTTTGACGATACAAAGTCAATAGAGATAATTCCATTTGAGAGCAACTGCTTCACGGTATTATGTCTACGACGAATATGTCTAGACTTACCGTTGTATATCACATTTTGTGCCCTAGATATAGCTGCTTGATTGTCGCAGTGTATACATATAGCGGGCACTGGCTTTTGCCATAACGGTATATCTTCTAAGAATTGTCGAAGCCATTCTGCTTCTTCTCCAGCCTTATCTAAGGTTATGAATTCCGATTCCATAGTGGAACGGGCAATACATGTTTGCTTAGAAGATTTCCAAGATACCGCTGCTCCTGCTAGAGTAAATACGTATCCGCTAGTTGCTTTTGATTCCTCAGAATCTGCAATCCAATTAGCATCACTGTATCCTTCCAGTACAGGAGGATACTTTTCATATCTCAAGGCATATTCCTTGGTATGTGATACGTAACCCAATACTCGTAGTAGAGCGGTCCAATGTAGATCACTAGGATTACTAGTGTATCTACTTAACTTGCTTACAGCGTAAGCAATATCGGGTCTAGTGCAATTCATTAAATACATTTGACTTTCGATAATCTGAGAATACTCCAACTGGCGTATTCCAGTTCCTGTATGTTTATGAAGGTGGATGTGTGGGAGAAAAGGATTTGTATTCTCTTTTATCCCATGATCATTGAATCTTTCTATCATCTTATCCACGTAGTGAGATTGAGATAGACTGATTCCATCTGGTGTTCTAGTAATTTTAATTCCTAAAATTACATCAGCAACCCCCAGATCCTTCATATCAAAACTGTTGGATAACATTCTTTTAGTGGACTTAATAATTTCAATATTAGTCCCAAGTATCAACATGTCGTCTACATAAAGACAAACAATGATACATGCATCTCCAACTGTTTTCGTGTAAACACACTTATCGCATTCATTGATAGTGAATCCATCTTTGATCATGACACTATCAAATTTCTCATGCCATTGTTTTGGAGCCTGTTTTAAACCGTATAAGGATTTTACCAATTTACACACCTTATGTTCTTGGCCCTTGACTTTAAATCCTTCAGGTTGCTCCATATATATTTCTTCACTTAATTCACCATTTAAGAATGCAGTCTTGACATCCATTTGATGGATATCTAAGTTGTGCAATACTGCAATTGCGATTAACATCCGTATGGACGTTATTCTTGTTACTGGTGAATAAGTATCGAAGTAGTCAAGTCCTTTTTGCCGATAACCCTTGGCTACTAATCTAGCCTTGTACTTATCGATAGATCCATCGGGTTTTAATTTTCGTTTGAAAATCCACTTACACCCAATTGGTTTACTTTCAGGAGGCAAGTTTACCAATTCCCAAGTATGATTACTTAGTATGGATTCTATTTTGCTATTTATAGCTTCTTTTCACATTTGTGCTTCTGGGGTTGACATAGCCTCTTTAAATGTTTGAGGCTCGCTCTCAATAGCGTATGCTATGAAATCTGGACCAAAAGATTTTGAGATTCTAGATCTCTGACTTCTTCTTGGTTCAATTTCCGCATTTACAATTGGTTCCTCGGGGCTTTCGTCCCTGAACGCCATCTCGTGTGTTCTTTTCCCAGAAGTCTTATCTGCTTCCCGTTTGTACGGAAAGATGTCTTCAAAGAACACAGCATCTCGAGATTCGATAATCATGTTTACATGAATATCTGGTATTTCTGATTTATGAAACAGAAATCTGTAGGCACTACTATTCAAGGCATAGCCTATGAATATGCAGTCCATAGTTTTTGCTCCCAACTTAGTCTTTTTAGGTAATGGTGCTAGCACCTTTGCAAGGCACCCCCACATTTTGAGGTAATGGTAGGAAGGTGTCCTTCCATGCCATAACTCGAATGGTATAAGACCAAGTTTCTTATGGGGTACTCTATTTAGAATATGATTTGCAGTTAATAGAGCTTCCCCCCACAAGTTCTGCGGAGCTCCAGAACTTACGAGCATGGAATTAACCATCTCCTTCAAAGTTCTGTTCTTCCGTTCAGCAATTCCATTCTGCTGAGGAGTGTATGGTGCTGTAGTTTGATGTATTATACCAAAACTAGCACATAACTCACTAAAATCATTTGATTCATATTCTCCGCCTCTATCGGATTTTAGAATCTTGATTTTCTTGTTGAGTTGATTCTCAACTTCGGCTTTATATGTTGTAAACATATTTATTGCCTCATCTTTACTGTTTAAAAGATACACATAACAGTATCTTGTACAGTCATCAATAAAAGTAATGAAATACTTTTTACCGCCTCTAGTTGGCATAAACTTCAAGTCACATAGATCGCTATGAATTAACCCTAAAGGTTCTGTATTTCGATCTATTGAGTGAAATGAATTTTTAGCCAACTTGGCCTCAACACAAATCTCACACTTGCGAATTTCTTTCAAGTTGAGTTTAGGAATGTATCCCAGATTTGACAAGTTTTTCAAAGACTTGTAATTTACATGCCCTAATCTAGCATGCCACAAAATAGGAGACTCAAGCAAATAAACAGAAGAATTTCCTTTATTTATTAGCTTCGGGTACAAATACACGGACTTTTTATCTACCACTGCAACATTGGCTTTAAAAAGTCCATCAACAAGATAACCCTTTCTCACATACATCCCTCCCTTAGTAAGTACAAATTTATCGGATTCAAAAACCATTTTAAATCCTTTCTTACTAAGTATTGATCCGGAGATCAAATTCTTGCGGATGTCTGGAACATGAAGCACATCGTTAAGAGTAAGCTCTTTCCCCGATGTCCACTTCAGGATGACCTTGCCCTTTCCTTCAACCTTTGAGACGGCTGAATTCCCCATGAATAGTTGCTCATCTTGCTCTAGTATTTGATATTCTAAGAATAACAATTTCTCCGAGCAGATGTGCCGAGTAGCTCCCGTGTCTACCCACCAATACTTGTTGTTGGTTGTCAGATTCACTTCTGACACCACAGCTGAAAGGCTTGGAGACTCATGGTCGGTCAAGTTTGCCTGTGGGTGGCTTTTCTTGTTCTTTTTGAGACGGCTGCGACATTTATTCGCCTTATGCCCCTCTTTGTTGCAGATGTAGCCGGTTCCCTTGAAGCGCATGTTCTTACCTTCTTGGACCCTGCCTTTGTACCCCTGGGAAGTCTTCTTCCGCTTTAAGCCTTTGGAAGTAGACGCTTTCCCCTTTGAGTCTTCGATCACATTGGCTTTTGCTTCGTAGGAGTTCTTACTGCTCCTTTTCTCGGACTTTCTATTGTCCTCCTCAATTCGAAGCCTCACAATGAGATCTTCCAACTTCAACTCCTTTCGCTTGTGCTTAAGGTAGTTCTTGAAATCTCTCCACGCAGGTGGGAGTTTCTTCACGATAGTAGCAACCTGAAAATTTTCAGGTAGGATCATACCTTCGGCTTCTATCTCGTGCAAGATAAGTTGGAACTCTTGCACCTGACTGATTACAGTCTTGCTGTCCACTATTTTGTACTCTAGAAATCGTCCTACGACGAACTTCTTGGTACCAGCATCTTCAGTCTTGTACTTCTTGTCAAGACTGGCCCATAACTTCTTTGCCGTTGTGATAGGACTGTAGACATTGTAAAGAGAGTCATCCAGTCCATTTAAAACATAATTTCGGCAAAGGAAGTCACATTGAGTCCATGCATCAGTTGCAGGCTCTGGTGGATTTTCCTCCAGGAATCTGGCCAGATGAAGAGTGGTCAAGTAGAAGATCATCTTCTGTTGCCACCTCTTGAATTCTGTGCCATCAAATTTTCCTGGCTTCTCTGGCTTCGGGTTAGGAAGTGGAGTAGGCATCAATGCTTGTAGCATGTTTGGTGCCTTACTTGAGCTATCTTGATTTGTCTCAGACATCTTCTACAAGTTCAAGCAGAACAGAAGTAAGAAACGATAATTGTCTTAAGATTGTTGGGTATTCTGCTTAACAAGAATCAATCTGACAACTAATCAAGATCACTGAGATATTAACAATCTAATTGGCCAGGTCGGCAAATATCAGGTGGGAGGTTTTCCGTTCAATAGAACGTTCCTTAATTTAAGAACCACTTTTCAATTTCCTTCCTTGGTTTAAGCACCAATTAGACTGAATCCAAGTCAGTCTCGATATACTGTAAAGAATATCCCCTGTATAAAGGACTTAATCCACTTATACAGTATCACTTAGACTGAATCTAAGTCAATCTCGATATACTGTAAAGTATATCCCCTGTATAAAGGACTTAATCCACTTATACAGTATTTAGAGTGAGGTACGCTTAAAGCGAATCTCCTTAAGACAATTACGTCCCCCGCACCGGTGCTAACGGGATAATGGACGCTGGTCTCCCAAGATACAACACTCTTTCACGGTATTTGGATAGCACTACCAAATCACCGTACGGTCGAACCGTAGTCAACCAGTACCTTCCACAGGATCGTTGAAGCAGCGGTACAAGAACAAATTTTGAATGAATATTTGCCCCTTACTTTGGAGTTGCACCCACTGTTGAGGACGATGGAAGGTTGAAGAATATTCTTCTTCAGAAGTCTTAGATTCAGACAACAATTCTATAAAAGAATCTGTTGAATTTTCTAAGCCTTCTTTCAGAACGAATTTTGCAGAATCTCCGTTGGAAGTCGCTTCGGAAACCGAGTTACGGATTTCCCACTTCCCTTTTGGAAGTCACTTCAGAACTCTACTTCCCAGTTCAGAACGCAGAAAAAATTGAAGTGTTCAGAACTCAGAGAAGAGAAGTGTTTGTTCTTGGTGTGATTGGTGTGTCTTTCAATTGAGAATTGGAGCCCTTTATATAGCCTTTAGGAGGGGCCAACAGGTTCGAATCCGAGGAAAGGCTGCAACCTTTCAACCCAACAGTCACAACTGTTGGCTGCCCAACTGACACACCCAACAGTCACAACTGTTGGCAGTCCAACAGTCGCAACTGTTGGCATTCCAACAGTTTAGTCCCATTTAGCTTTGAATTAGGCAATCTCTAGACTTGAATATCTCATTCATTCGAAGTCAGAATTGAACATGTGAATATACCACGTTCATCCCCAATGGAAGGAGAACACACTCCAACCATCATCCAATTGATTCGATCAACGGATCTCGCCATAATTCAACTCGAAGATTCATACTTATATTCTTCAATTCCAACATTATTTACTATGCAATTAGTTTACCATTGTGTGTGGCTGCATTAGCCATGCAGGAGCTAATGGAGCAAGGGTAGCGACATGAGCAGGATGATCAATATATCTTGACTTTCGGCACGTAGATATGGGTGTATGAATCTTTTGATGAACATGAGAGTACTTTACTAAGTCGGTTACTTGTTCTGATGCATAACCTGATGTAAGGTTACACATAAAAGTATTAACTTTCATTTGTAAAGGTGTGTGATGCTTCTACTGCATGAAATTAGAGATGGCATTCTGTGAATAACCATTTGGCTTGCTTTAAACTTTATATTATGACTTATGAACGTTATGCCAAGCCAATATTCTGGTGTGAGTTTTATTATCCATTTTTGGCTGGGGTGTGACATGTATGTGCTAATTCGAGAGCATCATGGATGAATTATGAAAACAACTGGCATTATCATGTGGTAGAGAATTTTTCAAATGTCAGTGATTCAGTTTTTACTCCCCTTGCAAAGAAAAACATTTACTGCAGAAATTGGAAGACCTTCATAGTTATTTCTCTTTGCAGGAATTCTGTGTCGTTCAGCGAGTAGTTATTGCACACCAGTTTTATGACGTATCAAGTTCCCTCAAAGAGCATAGCTTCTTTGACAAAAGATTTCAGTATGCAAAGTTGGTTGGAAGCTTAAATCAGTTCCACTCTTTTCTGTTTCAAACATTCTTCCCGTTAGATTGTCACATGTCAATGACTTTAAAACAGCTGGGTCCGAATGGTAATCAGTTTGAGCCTATGAAAATTGCAAGAGTACTAGTTTTTTTTTGCTAGCTCGAGAATTGGGATACCAACTGTACCGGGAATCTTTCAAAATCATGAGCAGAGACTTTTCATGGAGATGTTTGCTTCAGCAGCGTACCACTCCTTTGGTTGAAAAGTTCCGGGCACTGTCAAATTTGGACCTCCAAAGCCAGTTATTGCTTCTTGAAAATGTTATCTTCTGCGCATTGTTCTGCCAAATAGGGAGAGGTTGGTTCATCACATCAAGTTCTAGTTTATCAATGTTCTCTAAGATGCATGCAGCATATTTCCATTTATTGAGAGCAGCGGACATCCAGTCCTTGCAGCATGTTTACGAATCTCCTAGTTCCATGTATGATTGTATTCTGGCCACTGCTCAAGAGCTTCTACATGTGTCACATCTCCAAAGGGCTACAAAGTGTAGGGTAATGGTTCTACATTTGTTCTACTGATCGTTATATTGATCAGCACTGTCTGTCTGAATTAAGCGGAGCACCTTCTAAAGGATAAGGAGATGTTAAGAGCGAACAATAGCATTCTTTTGGGTTACCACATCAATTTCTTCTGAACTTCTGGGGCTAGGAAATGCTAACTATGGTCTTTAAAAGTCATTGGTGTTTCCTTCTCCAAATCAATGAGAGATGTTCACACATCGGCTGGTTGTTGATGTAATACATGATCACAATCACTTTCAATCAAAGAAAATGAAAAAAAATTAGAATTTTGAGAAAAGAGGAATTAGAGTTTCAGAAAAAAATCAGATAAATTTGAGTTTCACATCCCTTACATCATGAGCTTCACAGCCCTTACGTCATGGGCTTCACACCTAATACTCAAGAGTACACTCAAGATTTTTTTTCTAAATTTTTTTTCATTTAATCATTGCCTATTTTATTCATTGAGTTGAGTCTCTTTAAATAGGCTCTTATAAAGCAAAATTTCCCGTCAAAATCGATGTTGGACTAAATTTCATGATAAACTTAAATAACTAAATTCAAAATAAACTAAGGCATAAAAATAATTAGCAACTGAACGTGATGTCCTCATCATTTCCTCCGGGGTGGGAGAAACTCGATCCTGTTGAGTGAGGGTACCCCTCTTAAAGCATCTCAATTGGGCCATGGAGGTGATCGTGACAGTAATCTAGTGCATCACATCGAGACCAAGGGGGTGGAGGCGGAGCCGGCTTCCGTGACAAACAGGTATCCGTTGACGGGAGCTCGAGTAAGATGCATGCAGTATGACAAGTCAACTCTGCTCAACTGAAATCTAACACACATATCAATTATTAGTCTCCTGTGAAACTGGCTCCTGGAGAAAGATTTGCAAAGAATTGTACACATAAGGCGATTTCAAGAAAATTGAAGCTCTCATAACTGTCAAAGGTGGTACTAGCTTTATAGTAGACTCTACTGAAAGATCTACAAGGGTCTCAATAGATAACTCTACAACTTCCATGGGCTGTGAGGAAATCTCTTCTAACAATGACATCAACTTCTGGCCCTGGCTTATTATCAACTTTTGGCTCTGGTTCTGGATTTTCAGCAATTTCTACCGCCTTCCTTTCTAGCATCTTCACTATACTAGTGAGGATCTTCTTACATTCAGCGGTCAGATCGTTGAATTGTGGTCTTTCGAGGTGTGGACCATATCGAGTACGAAGAAGCTTTGTAAGATAAGCCAATCTTGACAATCGATATGACTGTCTTTTCATCACCAATAAGCTTCTCCAGTCAGCTTTAATTGAGCATAGTGGCACTCTGCATAGGTGTCAAGGAGAAATACCTAAAAAAATTTCCTAGGTAGTTTTTCCACTTTTCATACCCATCCTGATCATTAGAACCCTGAAAATACGGAAAAGCTGTATACATGTCCCATTCAACCTCCTTCTCATCACCATCAGTATATATATTTTATATATGTATTTACTACAAAAGTAAAATCTCATGAATAAAACTCAGTGCATAAAGATCAGAGGTTACTCAAGAATCTAGCTCGAACTGAACTCAAATCGGGCTGAAAATGTGACCTAAAACGCTGATTTTCTTCTGTAGAGATAGTACCGTAAACATAGGCTCATGGAAGTCGAATCTACTGCTCAAGTGTACAAATTCTCTTCAGTGGCTCTGGAGTCCAGTCACGAACCCAATGCTTCAGACAGAACTCAAATCGGGCTTCAAATCGGTCTGAAATGGGCTACGGAACGAGACTGTGCAAGCGCAGGAACAGTCAGTGAGCTGTTGATATTAGTAGTGGAGCCGCTGACGTCAACAGACTCCGGGTTGGCTCAGGGTCGGAGTCGTGGCTCTGCCTCGACTCGGCTCGAAGCCGGCTCGAGCCGATGTCGTCAGCGATGGAGCCGCTGACGTCAGCAGCTTGTAAACAGTTGGTTTTTTCTTTATGCTTTCTTTCTTTCTTT
Source organism: Agave tequilana (assembly GCA_038442645.1). Taxonomy (NCBI): domain Eukaryota; kingdom Viridiplantae; phylum Streptophyta; class Magnoliopsida; order Asparagales; family Asparagaceae; genus Agave; species Agave tequilana. The sequence continues at coordinate 142,782 of JAVJIF010031541.1, read as the reverse complement.
CTTTCTTCTCTCTCTTTCTCTCTCTGTTTGAAAATAGATCTAGATCTGAAGTTTGAAGTAGATTTAGGGTTTGGAGGAGAAGAAAATGGAGGAAAAAAATATTGAAAGAGATTAAAACCAGAAGCTCTGATACTAAACTAATGTAATACATGATCACAATTGCTTTCAATTAAAAAAAAGAAGAGAAAAACTAGGATTTTAAGAAAAGAGGAATCAGGGTTTAAGAAAAGAATCAGATAAATTTCAGTTTCGTATCCCTTGCACCATAGGCTTCACACCCCTTACACCATGGGCTTCACACCTAAAACTCAAGAGCACACTCAAGAATTTTTAACTGAAAAAGTTTTCATTTAATCATTGCCTATTTTATTCATTGAGTTGAGCTTTAAATATGCTCCTATAAAGAGAACTTCCCTGTCACAATCGACGTGGGACTAAATTTTATAATAAAATAAAACAACTAAACTCAAAATAAACTAAGACATTAAAATAACTAGCAACTGAACATGATGTCCTCATCAATTTAAGTCTGCTTGGATGACTGTACGAAGGCATTTGACCATTTGTCACCTTTGTATCTGAAGTGCAGTTCTTTTCAGCGGGGGCATGGATTGGTGTAGCAGTGTTTTTGGGTAAACAGCAGGGGCATGGATTGGTGTAGCAGTGTTTTTGGGCAAATTTCATGTATAGAGATTTTTTGAAGTTGTGTTTTGAAGCATCATTGGTTTCTTTGTTTTGAGCTATTACCTCCTCTTTATTTATTCTTTAGTATTTTGATTCATGGTGGTCTTCAGCATAGTCCTAAAAGATAGTTTTACCTCGCCAAATTGTATGAAAATGGTAGTATTTGCATTTGTGCATCAAATATTCTTATGAGAAATTTCTCTGTTTGTCATCTTATTTGGTTAATGAAAAAAAATCTCCAGCCTTATTTTGTATTTCTAACTTTAGAGGCAAACATCAAATGAGTAGGGATAATGGTTTTAGGCAAAGAAAAGAGAGCTGAACAATTGATTTTTTCCCTAAGGATGTTGTACACTATGTATTGGCTACAATTGCGGGGCTTTGTAGTGACTGTATTACTACTTTTATCATATCATATCTTTGTTAGGATTTTGCCTTATTTTTAAAAGGAGAAGATGGTCCAAGAAGATCCAATCGAGTTGGAGAAGATAGTGGCTTGAAGCAAAAAACCAAGTAGAGCAGATTAGTTGACGATATAGTCGTCTAATGCTCATATTAGTTGACTATACAATCTACTAAATAGACACAAAAAGAAAGCATTATACATTTGTCGACTAATAAGTATTATAAGTCGACTAATGAAAGTGATTAGTTAACTAATAAGTCGACTAATCAAGACGTTCTGAAGCATATTCAGAGGCGGTTTGGGTTTCCTTTTCTGGAGGAGTTCAAATAGGATTCAAATTCTATTCAATGAAGATTTATTTTAAAGTTTAATGGGTTCAAAATTCTTTTATATTAAAGAGATCAACTCCTAACATGATTGATCAAGATTCTTCAAGTATCCAATGACGAAGACCGCTCATAGTCCAAATAGGAGGTGTATTGTAAAATCTTATTAATAAAGATTGTAACCCAGCATTTTAAGGAAGGGGAGAAGAAGAGATGAAAACCTTAAAAAGCCAAGAAAGATAGGAGCAAGGTGAAGGTGCATAGAGAGAATGCATATACTTGTAATCTAGGTCTAAAGGGAAAGCGAATACTCATGTGGGATCAAAAGGAAGGTTAGATCTCTTTGTATCAAGTTTATTAATAAACCTCTCAAGTTTTCTCCCCGTGGACGTAGGCCAAGTTTGGACTGAATCACATTAAATTGTGTATTCTTTTTATTGTATTTTTTAATATTCATTTTGTGTGCTTGAGGTAATCGATCTCATGATGTGTTTGAGGTCATCGGTGGAGATCTCGGTATCTTTCAATAATTGGTATTATAATAAATATGATCTCAAATTATGCACACAATAATTGGTATCAAAGCTGATGGTGTTCATTCAAGACTCGAGCTCTCAGATAGAGAAGAAGATTACGAGTGGATGGAGTTTAATGGAGGAATCAAGATGAAGAAGGCAACAAAAAAAGTTCAAATTTGTTCTAATGCAATGATCAATGAACTTTGGAGTATATTGATCAAGGTGAAATCGTCAAGGCTCAATGATGCTCAGATCTAAACGCAGAAGACACGGAGGCGATGATCGAATGATCACCAATGACAGATGACAATGCGAGCTCGATGAGCTCACCGAGGCACCGCACAAGGCATCCCATGTAGGACTTCAAGTGGATTTGCTGTTGGTATAGACAGCAAACTACGGTAGCAAGTCAAAGAAAAAACAGCGGAGCGTTGATAAAGATGATCAATGAACTAGATTGATCAAAAGGTGGATCATGCAATCGTAGTCGGATTCAGATGATCAATATGTCAAAACCTAGATTTTTTCAGCGCTCTGGATGCAATGGTGGGTTCAGATCGAGAAAATTTCAATGTTTGGTGCAGTTTCTGTACAGATCAGTAAAGAAATTAATATAGATCACAGTCAAATTTATGACGGGCTAGTCGGGACATGGTGAAATTATTATAGGCATTGGTGAATCTATCAGGTTTGAAGATCATCAATAGCAGGGCAATAGATCTGGCAAACATCAATGCAATGGTGGATGGCAGCCTTGATTGATGGAAGAAAGACCATAATAGCGTGTGGCAGAAAGACCCGATAAGACCATAATAGCGTGCGGCAGAAAGACCCGATAAGACCATGACAATTATGTGAAGACGTGAGTCTTAAGGTTAAAACATCGATTGAAGGTGAACCATCACCAAGTGATTGGTGGAAGACCATGGCACGACAATCTCTTGACAATGTTCGTGTAAAGTTGGTAAGATTATGGTAGAATTAGATGCAAATTGCATCAAGACTGGCGAGGGCCCCATGGCCAGGAAGACGACAAGCGGAATCGACTTGTGGTGGCAGTGATGCAATGCAAGCTAAGGGAAAGAAACTAGGTCAAAGAGTTTCAATGAAAAACTTGAAGGGAGCTTACTTCGAGGTGGAGTTTCACGAAAAACTGTAACGAGTCAAGTGTTATGGACAACTAAAGAAAGGGTGCATTCGAGTAAGGCCCGAAATGGCTCAAGACATAGTGGTAAACAGCCAAAAGCCCCAAGGAGAGGGGGTAAGGTTAAAGACTTTACGATATGATTACAACAAAGAAAAGAATAAAGGTAGTAATCTAAAATCTCAAGATGTTTTGTTAAAGGCTTGAAAAGCAAGTCAATGTAGATATTGTTAGAATTTTACCTTATTTTTCAAGAGGAGATGATAGTCCAAGAAAATCCAACCGAGTTGGAGAAGATGATGGCTTGAAGTAGAAGAAGCAAATCAAGGTGGAGCAGATTAGTCGACTAATTCTCATACTAGTCGATTATATAGTCGACTAGGCAGATACAAAGAGAAACATTATACATTAGTCTATTAATAAGTTTTATAAGTCGACTAATGAAAAAGATTAGTCTACTAATTTACATGACATGTCGACTAATTAAGACGTTTTGAAGCATATTTAGAGGCGATTCGAGTTTTATTTTCTGGAGGAGTTCTAATAGAATTCAAATTCTATTCAATGAAGGTTTGTTTCTAAAGTTTAAAAAGTCTAAAATTCTTCTATGTCAAAAAATCAACTCCTGATAGGATTGTTCTTCAAGCATCCAACAGCCAAGACCATCTCATATTCCAAATAGGAGTTGTACTGTAAAATCCTATAAATAAAGATTGTAACCCAGTATTGTTAGGAGGAGAAGATATGCAAGGCCCTAAAAAGCCAAAAAGACCCAAAAAAAGCTAAGAGAGAGGAGCAAGGTGAAGGTGCATAGAGTAGGTATACTTTTGTAATCTAAGTTTAGATTCAAGAAGGCGAATTCTCTTGTCAGATCAAGAGGAAGGTTACATCTATTGTGAAACAATCTGTATGCTCTAATACCGATTGTTGTGATTTCAGGGGAGAACGCACCCACGACCGGATCGACAGGGGCGGCGCAGCGAAAATAAAATCACAGGATTTACTAAGGCAACTTGAAGAAGAAAAGTGAAAGATATTCCAAAGTAGATAGAAAGCCAACTCACAATATAACGTGGTTCCACAGATCAAACAGATCATGTGTACATCTACGGGAAAAGGGAAAATCTTTATTAAAACTTTGGAGGAGTATAATAAGAATTACTTACACCTCACACTGAGAAGTTATAAGCCCTTGATGGCCGCTAAGAACAGCGAACTCTTGTGGTTAAGCTTCTCTCATGAATTTCTCACCTAGATGAATAATATCCTTAGGAATTACAAATTCATAAGATTCTCTTAGAATACATTGAAGGTCATCCCTAAGGGGTTATTTATAGACCATAAAACTCTCTTAATCCTAAACAAACTCCTTCAATCAAAATAAAGAAAACATAAATTCAACTCGGACTCAAAACACCTTCAATCAGAATAAAGAAAACTTGAATTCAACTTGGATTCAAAATAGATCTAGAAAAGGAATCCGCCAAATTTGACATTAATCAACTATCACGATGTATTCACTTTATAATCCTAACAATCTTCCCCTTGACTTGAATACGTCCAACTTCGAGAATAGCCACCATGTTCCATGTGCTCGCATCTACGCACAATTGAACAAACTTGACTTCATCTTTATTTCACTACCTCTTCTCCATAACCCCCTCATAGGGTTCACATATTGATTAGGTCGAGTAAGTTCAAGCCCAACCTGAACTTTATTACCTAATGATCTTCTTGATCTATACAAGATCTATGAGAATTTGCTCCACCATAGGAGTAATGATCTAGACTACCTTGTTGCGCGCCTAGTCCCAATCTCCCTTCGGGTTACAATTGAATATTCGAGCTCGAATCCATCGTAGTCTCCGATTGTTCCATAACCACCACTTTTAAAGCCGAGGATAAGTGCAATCCACCAACTGTAACATCTGAATTCCTCAACATATACACATTGCCGACACGTTCGGCTTGAAACATCACAGGGCCTCTTTGAAAACTTTCATAAGATTACCTTTCGAATTGAAACAGAATCTTTCTCTATGTAGTGCTCTAAGATAGATGAGAATGTACCTTGATTCGGTAACATGACGAACGCTTTGAAGAGTAGTAATGCATCCATCATGAGACCGAAACTAGATTATTCCTTCGCCAATCACTTTGCTTGTAGCAGAATTTCTCATGAAGATTTCTCCCCCTTGAATTGAAGTGTATGAAGAGAGCATATTCATATTGGAACCGATATGCTATGAACATCTAGAATATATGACCCATCTATCTTTGTTATCAACTGGTCTGTATGTAACAGATAGAATGTCGCACTGTTCTTCATCTCCTTCAACCAGTTCAGTGATATTAGCATTTGGTTGTTTCTTCTTTTGAAACCAATACTCAGATCTAATGTGCCCCTTCTTGTGACAATAATTGCATGTCAAATTCTTGTGTTTTGAGTTACCCGTGAAACTTTCATTATTACTCTTCTCCCTTGAATAATGAACTTGCCCGAAATTATCACGATGAGACTCACCCATCAGCTGGGTGTCAATTTTGTACTTGTTGAGTAGATGCTTCTTGATCTCATTGACCTTGATTGTTGATTTGCCTCCTTAGATGATAGCTTCCCTGAAGCTCTTATATGAAGAAGGTAAAGAACACAGTAATAAAAGTGCTTGCTCATCATCTTCTATCTTAACCTCTATCTTATCTAGATCATTGATAATAGAGAAAAATTCTGCAATTGAGACTTGATCGGTGTAGCTTCATGCATGTGGAGAAGAAAGAGACGGTGCTTCAGAATCAACCGATTCGCCAACGACTTCTTCAGATAATGGTCCTAAAGTCGCTCCCACAGTGAGGACGTTATTTTCTCTGCAGAAAACTCATCCAACACTTTATCCACCAAGCAAAGCTGAATAGTTGTTAAGGCTTTCTTATCCAACTCCTGTCAAGTTTCTTTCTTCATGTCTTGAGGCTTTTTCTCTCTCCCGAGTAGTGCTTTCTTCAACTCGTTCTGGGTAAGAATAGCGTTCATCCTAATCTGCCAACTACTAAAATTGATAACGCCATCGAACTTCTGAATATCGAACTTGATCGTAGTTACCATCACATTGACCTTGCTCTGATAGTAATTTTTGAGAAACAATCTGTATGCTCTGATACCAATTGTTGTGATTTCAGGGGAGGACGCCCACGCCAGGATCGACTGGGGCGGCGCAGCAGAAACAAAACCAAAGGATCTACTAAGATAACTTGAAAAAGAGAAGAAGATATTTCAAGTAGATAGAAAGACAACACACAATATAACGTGATTCCACCGATCAAACAGATCATGTGTATGTCCACGGGAGAAGGGGAGAAACTTTATAAAAACTTTGGGAAAGTACAATAAAAATTATTTACACCTCACGCTGAGAAGTTACAAGCCCTTGATGACCGCCAAGAACAATGAACCTTTGTGGCTAAGCTTCTCTCACAAATTTCTCACTTAGATGAATTACACCCTTAGGAATTACAAATTCATAGGATTCTTTTAGAATACATTGAAGGTCACCCCTAAGGAATTATTTATAGACCATAGAACTCTCTTAGTTCTAAACAACGTTCTTCAATTAGAATAAAGAAAACTTGAATCCAACTCAGACTCAAAACACCTTCAATCAGAATAAAGGAAACTTGAATCCAATTCAGACTCAAAACAGATCCAGAAAAGGAAACAACCAAATCCGACATTAATCAACCTTGACGTATTCACCTCATAATCCTAACAACATCTCTTTGTATCAAGTTTATTAATAAAGCTCTCTCAAGTTCTCTCCCCGTGGACGTAGGCCAAGTTTGGGCCGAACTATGTTAAATTGTGTGTTTTTTTTTTCCTTCTTCTATCTTTTAATATTCCTCTTGTGTGCTCATGGTAATCGATCTCATGATGTGCTTGAGCTTGTCGGTGTTGATCTACGCATTTACCAACAATTGGGATCATATTGACTATTTATCTAGGGTTATGCACGCAACAATCCTTATCTCAAATGTACATGTAGAATTTTAATTGGGATCAGATACATTGAGGCCCTTAATTTTCTTAAAGCATAGACAGAATGAAAATAACCTTAGGTTGATGTGCTTTTGCTTTTGTAAAGATAACTAAGTTTGCCACTAGTCTGAAAGAGTTTCAGATTTAGCATGGAGACATTAAATACATGTTAGTGTATTGATGTCTTGATCTTAATTGAATCTTTGATACTTTTTTGTGTATTGTGGAAGGGAAAAAAATAAGTCATTGGTAGTGTCTTCTCTTGGGTTTCATGAGAATCTTGATTAAAACAACTATTATTTGGTTTTTTTAAGGATTTTGTTACACATATTTTGGAGTTTGGAGTCTGAGAAGACAATATGATGAATACTTATGTTACGTTGTGAGGCAACATGAAAAAAGAACGTGGTGGAAGCTCTTTATAGAGGGATGAGAACTTTGTTTATATGAGTGCCCATCAGTTAGTTGCAAGTGTTTCAGAGTTTGGAACATCAGAAGTTTAAGCATCGTATGAGATACCTCCCCTTGGTATCCAAGGAATGCCATTCATTTAGGTTGTGAAATTTCTATAATGATGCAAATTACAACCGAAGGAAATTCATGCAGAGAAGGTGAACAAGTTTAGCCTATCCAAAAGAATACCTTTGAGGCATATATTTTTTTCCTACTTGATAAGAGAAGTTGAATAACAGAAGACATGATACGTTTGTTGTCAAAAGTAGAAAAAAAAATGACAAAATTTGTGGTTTAGGAAGTAGACCCTAACCATTTGCGAGAAGTTATTAATGAAGGTAACAAAATACTCAACATCACCCTTTGACTGGATGGCAGGTTGATATTATATGCGGTAATCAATGTTGTTAGAGTTGTAGTGAGGAGAGTGTATGCGTCGGAAAATCACAATTATAAAATTCTTTTAATTGTATAGAATATTACAACGGATACAATCCGATTACAAAAGAAAGGAAATCTTTTGATTGATTCTCCTATTTGTTTAAAACTGGGTTCTTCACGTGGCGATGGAGAGCGAGTTTTGTTCTCCGTTGATCGCCTAGATGTCGGACTTCCTTGGGAGGAAAATTTTCTCTTCGAATCACTGACAGAGTAGCACACTCTTATCAATAACCAAATCTCGAAAAGAAATTAAGAAACTAAACTTGAACTCAGTAAGTTTAAAGAGATGAACTTTTTTTATTCTCTTTTTCTTCCACTCTGATCAACCAACCCCTTTTCAATAAATTTTTTGACTATCTATAGAGGGTTTTAGGGGTAAAATTGTCCCCTAGAATCTCTCCATAATGGGGTTAACTCCCCTCATTACGTGGGTATTAATTGACCCAGTAATGAGGCAGTTACAACAGAAACACAACACTTGTATGTTGCTTGAAACGTGGGCTTAAGCCTCGCGTTTTCATATAAACTCGGACATGGCCGAGTTTCATGTTTGAACTGAAACACGGGCTTAACAAGCCTTGCGTTTGATTGTAGACACAGGCTAAGTGTAACACCCGACTTAAATAAATCCGGATTATAGCTAAATAATTTTCATTTAACCGGTGTAACAATCATGTTTAAACTTAATCCTAAAATTTTAGAAAATACTAGAAGTAAATGTATATGTATATATATATGCATTAGTATCCTCTTTGGTACATTTTTTTTATTTATATTAAGTATTGGTACATATGTAATAAGGGTATAATACTTAAGAATACAATACCTAAATACATTATTTTTTTTAAAATAATTAATTTTGAGTGGTGTGTTGGCAATTTGTGAGAAAAAGGGAGTGAGGTGGACTTTACCTAGGGTGCCTTGGAAATTGAGGGAGAGGTGTCAATTTCTTAGCAATTAGGGAAAGTATTAAATATCAAATGGGGAAAATAATTCTTTTACAAATTAACCTAACTCTCTCTCTCCCCCAAATGAACTCCTCTTTCTTCTCATCCTGGCTGTGAACGAAGACCCTAAGCCTTCTCTCTCCTCTTTGATTCCAAGTCTCCCTCTCTCTCACCCCGTCGACTTCCACCCCAGCAGCGCCAGAAGGAGGCGACGGCCATGGCGGCTCCGCGGCAAGAGGCGCGCGCGGACGACGGCGGGGCGCGGCGGCGCCTGCGAAGCGCGCGGCGGCGCTGGAGGGAGGTGCGGGCGGCGCTGGAAGGGGGACGCACGGGCAGCACTAGGGGAGGCGCGGCAGCGGCGCGCCAAGGAGAGGAGGGGGGTTTTTGAGGAGGGATTTCGGGAAATCCGCGGTCGGATTCGGGTTTCTTCGAACTAAATTGGGGAAAAACAGATTATTATTGGAGGTGAAAACCCTAAAATTTTCTTAAATAAAGTTATATTTTCTATCATTGTTTAACTTAGGATTTTATTAATTTTAGGGCTTGTTTCGGCGGGCAACATAAGTGGAGTTCTTCACATAGGCGTTCGTCAAGCGTGTGAGTAAACCCAAATTTTTATCTAAGTTAAACTTTTGAAGTTGCTAGTCTTGAATAAAGAAATATTTGAGTAAATTAAAATTTGAAATACTTGTATGTATGTTGATAAGTATATAATGAAAAAGAGTAAAAGACTTTGTGTTGTGAAATTATAGGAAAAAGAGAGAGAAATCCAAATGCGTATGATTTAGGAATTATTTTCTCATAGTATGTGTATTCGTGAGATTAATGTTCTATTAAGCATATAGAAGAAATTGGGTAACCTTCATGGTGGCTATGTAAGTTAATGTAATACGGAGAAGTGGTCTAGATTTCATATATTGGGGAAGGGCATAAAGTATTATGTGATATGTGTATGTTTATACCGTTATTTTAGTTAGATACTATATGTACGCAATATCGGACTGAGTATTGTAGCATGGAATCATAAGGGGAAATTATGTCAATATTATGTGTGTACACGACATGCACATCTTTGGTGTGATGTAACACTTTCAGTATAAAAGCATAAATGGGTACATTAGGAGGTGGATATGGCTATATAAACGTTAACTCCTACAAGCGTATAGTTGCTTTCTTTTCGTAGTATATGAGATGTTTATGTGAAAGTGTATGCTTTATTGAATGCGTTATACTATGTATTTGTTATTTGGAGGAAGGGGCCGAGTAAGAACCGGCAGGAGGGGGAAGACGGTGAAAATTGGCATTATATATATATATATATATATATATATATATATATATATATATATATATATATATATTATTGGAGGAAGGGGCCGAGCGAGAACCGGTAGGAGAGGGAAGACGGTGATAACTCTATTTTTAGTATTTATGTATGTTTATATGTTACTTGGAGGAAGGGGCCGAGCGAGAACCGGTAGGAGGGGGAAGACGGTGAAAATCATATTATGTGTATGCATATATATATATATTACATAGAGGAAGGGGCCGAGCGGGAGCCGGCAGAAGGGGGAAGACGGTGACAACTATATTTATTTCTATTATGTGCTAAAGTATGATAGTGATAAATTTCATTAAATTTTTCATGGTAGTTGAGACATCTAACATAAAAATGGGGGTATGTAATAGCACAGTGGAAACCAATTCAATAAACTTCTGGACCAACTTAAACCCAATTGACACATGGAATTAGATTAGTAGATTTTTAGATGGTTTACTCACTGAGCTTTCAAGCTCATGTCTTTATTCATGTTGTAAATTTCAGGTTTGGATAAGGGTAAGAAGCCAATGTAGGTTCTAAAATCTTATGGATATGGAGTGATCGATCCCTCTCATGTCATACTTGTGTTTAATATTACTTCATATTTTGTCTACTTTTGAAACGGCTTATTGTATCTATATGTGAAAACTTGATGTATGAAAAGTAATTTTGGGTGTTGGGAATGTAAGTATAACTCTATGTATGGCTGTTTGAATATAAACTTGGTAAGTAACTTTGATTTCATGTATGAAAGGACTTGGACAATGTTATGGCAAGTATAATGTATTGTGGGAAAGGATATTGTAACTCTTTGGTGTTTGTTGGGTGAATGCAAGACTATGTAAGGAGATTTTATTTTAATTATGTTGATAAGTAGGCAAATTGTGCCGAAATGTTTTTATTGGAAGTGTTGTGTCCATTGTGGACATTATCTGTTGTGGTGTAGTATGGTATGGTCTATATTTTAGGGGAGGTGCTGCCGAAATTTCGAAGAAATATTATTGGATTAGTTCAATATTATAAGATATTGCTGGGACCATTACAGTTGGTATCAGAGCCAAGGTTTAGACTAAAGATGGACAAATTTTAGGGTTGTATGCACACTACATGATTTTTAGTGGGAGCACTAGGTAGGTTGCTATTAGACTATGAAATTTTAAGTGTATGAGTTCCCTGAAATATATGATATTTGCCTGTTCTCCTACGTTCTAATTCGGGTACCCGCATACTCTAACTTGAACGGATCCTACGAGAGGTGCGGGCCTGTCGTGTGGATCTCCAGTGGTATGGGACACTGAGATTGGAGAGTAAGTAAAATATCAGATAAATCAGGGGTAACTCAACTAGAAGGTAACTGAAATTGATAAAATAATTGCAAGCTTTTCAATTGATATATGTGTATAGATATGTGTGATTGATCTATTATATTTTGAGGATTGGGAAGGAAAACTAGCTAATATGAAACCTTATCCTTTCAGATGGGAGATTCTGGCACGCCCGAGTTGTCGTCGGAGGGCTCAGAGATAGAAAGTCAGAGTTGGACTGCAAATAGTATGGACTGGGACTATGAATCCGATGAAACGAATCCAAAGACTATCTTTAGTGAATCCAAAGGTAGTACCAATGTGATGAGGGTAGCAAAACGCAACAAAGAGAATAACATCCAGGATGCTGAGAGTGCTGTAAGGAATATGTCAAGGACCGAGGACCAGGAAGATGCACCTGATGCTGAATTGGAGTCCCCTGGGAAGATGTTTTATGGGGGTATTTGGTGAAATTCAAGTTGGATTGAAGATATGGACCTATATGACGATCATGAGTACTGGAGATGCGGGGATGACAGTGTAATAGAAGAGAATCCAGAAGAGGATCCCGAAGAAGAAGAGGATCCCGTAGAAGAAGAAGATCCCGAGGAAGAAGACCCCAAAGAAGACCCCGAGGAAGAGGATCCAGAAGAAGATCCAGAAGAAGGAGTCCAAAAGGGGGAAGCCTCAGCCGGGGATAGTATGGACAAAAGCTTTTCAGACTCTAACATCACTCCATGAAGTCGGAGAACTAGGACATAGCATTTTGGGAGGATAAATATTTTGGACTTCCATGTTTAGGACTTTTTTTTTGGGAAGGGTCTTGTATTTTGTAATCAAATGTGTAGAAAGGACATATCTTAGCTTGTGTGCTTGTACCTTTTGTATGAAAATAAGCATTGCATGAAAATCTTGTAAACAAATCTTTTAAAGTTATAATATTAATAGCATTTTGTATATGAAACTTTCGTATCTCAAAGAATTTTGTTGATAAGTAGAATTGTTAAATTTTCTAGGTAGTAATGGATCTAAACTTTCCTCCTCCGGATACAAATTCTGAGGAGAACGCCCCACCCCACAGTACAGTTGGGAGTGTCCATCCTCCGACCCATCAGGAGATTTCGATGGATCGATTCAATACTGATCGGAGAGCCCCAGACCGGATGCCGGATTGGTTGATGCAGTTAACCACTGTAAACAATCCACGCAGGGCCTTAGAGCAATTTCAAAAACTGAACCCTCCGCCATACAAAGGAGGAGCAGACCCAATTCAAGCAGAGGAGTGGCTTCGTCAAATTTGTAAAATACTTGATGTGATGGAATGCACCGAGGATCAAAGGGTATCATTCACTTCTTTTATGTTCCAAGGTGAGGCGGAACATTGGTGGGAAGTGGTTAAAACAGGAGCCAAATCCCTAGGAGAAGAAATTTCTTGGAAATTCTTGGTTAAAAAGTTCAATGAGAAGTATATACCCGGAGTAGTGAGGGACAAGCTTGCGATGGAATTCCAAGAATTAAAGCAAAATCTATTGACGGTGAATCAATATGAAATCAAATTCACCCAACTATCAAGGTATGCTGGTAAGTTGGTGTCTGAAGAGGAAGACAGGACAAAAAGATTTGTACGAGGTTTGAGGCCAGAAATCAGGAGCCAACTAATTCCATTTCAACTTCAGATTTACAGTCAGGCAGTGGAGAAGGCTCTAGAAGTTGAAAGGGATCTGCAAGAAAATCAGGATATAAGAACTAGAGAGTTGCCATCTGCCAAACGCTTCTGATATTTCAGCACACCAAGTAGTGGATCCACCAACTTCAGGTTCGGAGGAGGAACTGGATCTTCGTCCGCATCAACTCCAAGAATGATGGCAGACTCGTGGCCTCGGAATGCAAGATCTTTTCAAAGCTCGCCACATGCATCTTATCCGCGTCAAAATTCCGCGGGAGGAACGTGGTGTCCTAGATGCAACAGTAATCACACAGGAAGTTGCCTGGTAAACAAACAGTGTTTTGCATGCGGCCAAATGGGCCACATGAGGAGGGATTGTCCGACACTTCGAGGACCTACTGGTGCTATTAGAGGAACAGGCAGGCGGACCGCAGGCATCGCCCCGACAAATGGATCATCAGGAGCTTTTCGGCGGTCGGGCAACACATTTCGACCAACCATGACGCAGGCTTCAGTGCAACAGCCCAGGGTTCAAGGAAGGATGAATGCTTTAACCCAACAAGAAGTCCAGGCGTCTAACTCAATGGTGGAAGGTACTATTTATTTATCTGGAGTAATCGCTCGAGCATTATTTGATTCTGGTGCCACACATTCGTTTATTTCCTCATCTTTTGCCTGAAAAATTAATAAGATACCCGAACCCCTGAGCTTTCAACTGGCAGTATCCACCCCAGTAGGCACAACTTTGATTACTGATGTATATTATAAGGGGTGTGAAATTATTATAGGAGAAATGAACACACAGGCAGACTTGATCAAACTAGGAGAGATGGAATATGATATCATCCTAGGAATGGATTGGTTATCAACACACCATGCACATGTAGACTGCCATCAAAAGAAAATAATCTTCAAAATACCAGGGACCCCAGGATATGTGTTCGAAGGGACAAGGAATAAAGTCAGCATTCCTGTGATCTCAGCCTTAAAAGCCACCAAACTATTACGACATGGATGTCAAGGATTTTTGGCAACAGTATTAGCCAAGGAGAAAGAGGAAGTGAGAATAGAAGACATAACTATTGTAAGAGAATATCCTGATGTGTTTCCCGAAGAATTGCCAGGCTTACCTCCGGACAGAGAAGTAGAATTCTCCATTGATCTTCTACCTGGAATAGGACCTATATCAAAGGCTCCCTATAGACTGGCACCAGCAGAGATGAAAGAATTAAATGAACAATTAGAAGAATTATTAGGCCTGGGATTTATTCGGCCAAGTGTATCACCCTGGGGTGCTCCTGTATTATTTGTAAAGAAGAAGGATGGAAGTATGAGACTGTGCATAGATTACAGGGAGTTGAATAAAGTCACTATCAAGAATAGATACCCACTTCCGAGGATAGATGATCTCTTTGATCAGCTTCAGGGTGCAAGTGTATTTTCCAAAATGGATTTAAGATCTGGATATCACCAATTAAAAATCAAATCAGAGGATGTCCCAAAAACAGCCTTTAGAACCAGATATGGGCATTATGAATTTCTGGTGATGCCATTTGGACTGACCAATGCCCCAGCTGCATTTATGGATCTGATGAATAGAATCTTTCAGCCATATTTGGATAAATTTGTAGTGGTATTCATTGATGATATATTGATCTATTCAAGAAACCCAGAAGAACATGAAGAGCATTTGAGAATAGTCTTGCAATTATTGAGGGAAAAGCAGCTTTATGCAAAATTCAAAAAGTGTGAGTTCTGGCTAGAAAAAGTTAGATTTCTTGGTCATATTATTACTAAAGAAGGAATATCTGTGGACCCAGCAAAGATAGAAGCAATTGAGAATTGGCCCCGACCTACAAATGTCTCTGAAGTACGGAGTTTCTTGGGACTGGCCGGGTATTATCGAAGGTTTGTAGAGGGATTTTCCAGGATTGCGGCACCATTGTCACAATTGACCAAGAAAAATCTCAAGTTTCATTGGGGGGAAAATCAGGAGAATAGTTTTCAAGAATTGAAGAATAAGCTAACTTCGGCCCCAATCCTAGCCATGCCCTCTGGGACTGAAGGATATGTTATATACAGTGATGCATCAAAGTTGGGGTTGGGTTGTGTATTAATGCAGCATGGTAGGGTAATCGCATATGCCTCCAGGCAACTTAAAAACCATGAGAAGAACTATCCCACCCATGACTTGGAACTAGCTGCAATTATATTTGCTCTAAAAATTTGGCGACATTATTTATATGGTGTGTCATGTGATATATATACCGACCATAAGAGCTTGAAGTATATATTTACTCAAAAAGAATTGAATATGCGCCAAAGAAGATGGTTGGAACTAATGAAAGATTATGATTTAAATATTCACTATCACCCTGGGAAAGCCAATGTGGTAGCAGATGCGCTTAGCCGCAAATCAGAGGGATCTTTAGCTACACTATTAACTCAACAGGCCAATTTATTAAAGGAGATGAAAGGATGCAGATTGAAGTTCAACCAAAGGAGATCATCAATAGAGATAGTCAGATGAACCAGGTTAGAGTGGAAATTGATCTTTATGATAAGATCCACCAGGCACAACAAAATGATGAGCAGACAGTTAAGAACTTCGAGAAAGTAATAAAGGGTGAAACACAATATTTCATCATTGATAAAGGATTACTAAAGAAGGGAAGCCGGATATGTGTACCCTCCAACTTCGAGCTCAAGGAACAAATTATGAGGGAAGCCCATTGCACTCCTTACACAGCACACCCTGGGGCAACCAAGATGTATCAGGATCTGCGAACAAATTTTTGGTGGGAAGGGATGAAGGATGACATAGTAAGGTTCGTGCAGAAATGTCTAATATGTCAACAAGTTAAAGCGGAACATAAGAAGCCCCCGGGACTGCTAATGCCACTCCAAGTTCCGGAATGAAAATGGAATCATATTACTATGGATTTTGTGTCAGGACTTCCCAAGTCTCCTCGTGGACATGATGCTATATGGGTGATAGTTGACCGACTCACTAAATCCGCACATTTCCTACCCATTCGGTTGGATTACTCAATGGACAAGTTAGCACAAATCTATCTTCAAGAGATAATTAGAATTCATGGAGTGCCTGAAACCATTGTGTCAGACCGAGACCCTCGGTTCCAGTCCAGATTTTGGATCAGTTTAGCTAAAGCTCTGGGAACCAAGCTTCACCTTAGCACAGCAGCACACCCGCAAACTGATGGGTAGTCCGAAAGGACTATTCAAGTATTAGAGGATATGCTGAGGCTTGTACATTAGATTTTGGGGGCAATTGGGAGAAGCATCTATCATTAGTGGAGTTCGCATATAACAACAGCTACCAGTCCACTATAGGAATGCCACCCTTCGAAGCCTTATATGGAAGGAAGTGTCGATCACCCATTTGTTGGGAAGAAGTGGGAGATCGAAGGTTACTGGGACCAGACATGGTCCAAGAAACTACAGAAAAGATCCGGACAATAAGGAAAAGGATGAGGGCAGCACAAAGCAGGCAAAAAGCATATGCAGATAAACGCCGGAGACCCCTGGAATTTACGGAAGGAGACAAGGTTTTCCTAAAAATATCTCCGATGAAGGGGGTAGTGCGCATTGGCAAGAGAAGTTGGGACCTCGGTATGTTGGACCTTTTGAAGTATTGGAAAGAATTGGACCATTGGCCTATCGGTTAGCCTTACCTCCTGAGATGGAAAAAGTGCATAATGTGTTCCATGTATCACAGCTAAGGAAATACATACCCGATCCCAACCATGTCCTTAAATATTCGCCACTACAAATTCAAGAAGATCTGTCCTATGCAGTGGAGCCGGTGCAAATTCTTGACCGTAAAGAGAAACAATTAAGAAATAAGGTAATTCCCTTAGTAAAAGTTTTGTGAAGAAGTCAAAAGCTTGAAGAAACTACTTGGGAACCGGAAGAAGAAATGCAAAGATCTCATCCACAACTATTTCAAGGTACGCTAAGTTTCGGGACGAAACTCTTTTAAGGAGGGTAGTATTGTAACACCCGACTTAAATAAATCCGGATTATAGCTAAATAATTTTCATTTAACCGGTGTAACAATCATGTTTAAACTTAATCCTAAAATTTTAGAAAATACTAGAAGTAAATGTATATGTATATATATATGCATTAGTATCCTCTTTGGTACATTTTTTTTATTTATATTAAGTATTGGTACATATGTAATAAGGGTATAATACTTAAGAATACAATACCTAAATACATTATTTTTTTTAAAATAATTAATTTTGAGTGGTGTGTTGGCAATTTGTGAGAAAAAGGGAGTGAGGTGGACTTTACCTAGGGTGCCTTGGAAATTGAGGGAGAGGTGTCAATTTCTTAGCAATTAGGGAAAGTATTAAATATCAAATGGGGAAAATAATTCTTTTACAAATTAACATAACTCTCTCTCTCCCCCAAATGAACTCCTCTTTCTTCTCATCCTGGCTGTGAACGAAGACCCTAAGCCTTCTCTCTCCTCTTTGATTCCAAGTCTCCCTCTCTCTCACCCCGTCGACTTCCACCCCAGCAGCGCCAGAAGGAGGCGACGGCCATGGCGGCTCCGCGGCAAGAGGCGCGCGCGGACGACGGCGGGGCGCGGCGGCTCCTGCGAAGCGCGCGGCGGCGCTGGAGGGAGGTGCGGGCGGCGCTGGAAGGGGGGACGCACGGGCAGCACTAGGGGAGGCGCGGCAGCGGCGCGCCAAGGAGAGGAGGGGGGTTTTTGAGGAGGGATTTCGGGAAATCCGCGGTCGGATTCGGGTTTCTTCGAACTAAATTGGGGAAAAACAGATTATTATTGGAGGTGAAAACCCTAAAATTTTCTTAAATAAAGTTATATTTTCTATCATTGTTTAACTTAGGATTTTATTAATTTTAGGGCTTGTTTCGGCGGGCAACATAAGTGGAGTTCTTCACATAGGCGTTCGTCAAGCGTGTGAGTAAACCCAAATTTTTATCTAAGTTAAACTTTTGAAGTTGCTAGTCTTGAATAAAGAAATATTTGAGTAAATTAAAATTTGAAATACTTGTATGTATGTTGATAAGTATATAATGAAAAAGAGTAAAAGACTTTGTGTTGTGAAATTATAGGAAAAAGAGAGAGAAATCCAAATGCGTATGATTTAGGAATTATTTTCTCATAGTATGTGTATTCGTGAGATTAATGTTCTATTAAGCATATAGAAGAAATTGGGTAACCTTCATGGTGGCTATGTAAGTTAATGTAATACGGAGAAGTGGTCTAGATTTCATATATTGGGGAAGGGCATAAAGTATTATGTGATATGTGTATGTTTATACCGTTATTTTAGTTAGATACTATATGTACGCAATATCGGACTGAGTATTGTAGCATGGAATCATAAGGGGAAATTATGTCAATATTATGTGTGTACACGACATGCACATCTTTGGTGTGATGTAACACTTTCAGTATAAAAGCATAAATGGGTACATTAGGAGGTGGATATGGCTATATAAACGTTAACTCCTACAAGCGTATAGTTGCTTTCTTTTCGTAGTATATGAGATGTTTATGTGAAAGTGTATGCTTTATTGAATGCGTTATACTATGTATTTGTTATTTGGAGGAAGGGGCCGAGTAAGAACCGGCAGGAGGGGGGAAGACGGTGAAAATTGGCATTATGTATATATATATATATATTGGAGGAAGGGGCCGAGCGAGAACCGGTAGGAGGGGGAAGACGGTGATAACTCTATTTTTAGTATTTATGTATGTTTATATGTTACTTGGAGGAAGGGGCCGAGCGAGAACCGGTAGGAGGGAGAAGACGGTGAAAATCATATTATGTGTATGCATATATATATATATATATATATATATATATATATATTATATAATATATATATATATATATATATATATATATATATATATATATATATATATATATATATATATTACTTGGAGGAAGGGGCCGAGCGGGAGCCGGCAGAAGGGGGAAGACGGTGACAACTATATTTATTTCTATTATGTGCTAAAGTATGATAGTGATAAATTTCATTAAATTTTTCATGGTAGTTGAGACATCTAACATAAAAATGGGGGTATGTAATAGCACAGTGGAAACCAATTCAATAAACTTCTGGACCAACTTAAACCCAATTGACACATGGAATTAGATTAGTAGATTTTTAGATGGTTTACTCACTGAGCTTTCAAGCTCATGTCTTTATTCATGTTGTAAATTTCAGGTTTGGACAAGGGTAAGAAGCCAATATAGGTTCTAAAATCTTATGGATATGGAGTGATCGATCCCTCTCATGTCATACTTGTGTTTAATATTACTTCATATTTTGTCTACTTTTGAAACGGCTTATTGTATCTATATGTGGAAACTTGATGTATGAAAAGTAATTTTGGGTGTTGGGAATGTAAGTATAACTCTATGTATGGCTGTTTGAATATAAACTTGGTAAGTAACTTTGATTTCATGTATGGAAGGACTTGGACAATGTTATGGCAAGTATAATGTATTGTGGGAAAGGATGTTGTAACTCTTTGGTGTTTGTTGGGTGAATGCAAGACTATGTAAGGAGATTTTATTTTAATTATGTTGATAAGTAGGCAAATTGTGCCGAAATGTTTTTATTGGAAGTGTTGTGTCCATTGTGGACATTATCTGTTGTGGTGTAGTATGGTATGGTCTATATTTTAGGGGAGGTGCTGCCGAAATTTCGAAGAAATATTATTGGATTAGTTCAATATTATAAGATATTGCTGGGACCGTTACAGTTGGTATCAGAGCCAAGGTTTAGACTAAAGATGGACAAATTTTAGGGTTGTATGCACACTACATGATTTTTAGTGGGAGCACTAGGTAGGTTGCTATTAGACTATGAAATTTTAAGTGTATGAGTTCCCTGAAATATATGATATTTGCCTGTTCTCCTACGTTCTAATTTGGGTACCCGCATACTCTAACTTGAACGGATCCTACGAGAGGTGCGGGCCTGTCGTGTGGATCTCCAGTGGTATGGGACACTGAGATTGGAGAGTAAGTAAAATATCAGATAAATCAGGGGTAACTCAACTAGAAGGTAACTGAAATTGATAAAATAATTGCAAGCTTTTCAATTGATATATGTGTATAGATATGTGTGATTAATCTATTATATTTTGAGGATTGGGAAGGAAAACAAGCTAATATGAAACCTTATCCTTTCAGATGGGAGATTCTGGCACGCCCGAGTTGTCGTCGGAGGGCTCAGAGATAGAAAGTCAGAGTTGGACTGCAAATAGTATGGACTGGGACTATGAATCCGATGAAACGGATCCAAAGACTATCTTTAGTGAATCCAAAGGTAGTACCAATGTGATGAGGGTAGCAAAACGCAACAAAGAGAATAACATCCATGATGCTGAGAGTGCTGTAAGGAATATGTCAAGGACCGAGGACCAGGAAGATGCACCTGATGCTGAATTGGAGTCCCCTGGGAAGATGTTTTATGGGGGTATTTGGTGAAATTCAAGTTGGATTGAAGATATGGACCTATATGACGATCATGAGTACTGGAGATGCGGGGATGACAGTGTAATAGAAGAGAATCCAGAAGAGGATCCCGAAGAAGAAGAGGATCCCGTAGAAGAAGAAGATCCCGAGGAAGAAGTCCCCGAAGAAGACCCCGAGGAAGAGGATCCAGAAGAAGATCCAAAAGAAGGAGTCCAAAAGGGGGAAGCCTCAGCCGGTGATAGTATGGACAAAAGCTTTTCAGACTCTAACATCACTCCATGAAGTCGGAGAACTAGGACATAGCATTTTGGGAGGATAAATATTTTGGACTTCCATGTTTAGGACTTTTTTTTTGGGAAGGGTCTTGTATTTTGTAATCAAATGTGTAGAAAGGACATATCTTAGCTTGTGTGCTTGTACCTTTGTATGAAAATAAGCATTGCATGAAAATCTTGTAAACAAATCTTTTAAAGTTATAATATTAATAGCATTTTGTATATGAAACTTTCGTATCTCAAAGAATTTTGTTGATAAGTAGAATTGTTAAATTTTCTAGGTAGTAATGGATCTAAACTTTCCTCCGCCGGATACAAATTCTGAGGAGAACGCCCCACCCCACAGTACAGTTGGGAGTGTCCATCCTCCGACCCATCAGGAGATTTCGATGGATCGATTCAATACTGATCGGAGAGCCCCAGACCGGATGCCGGATTGGTTGATGCAGTTAACCACTGTAAACAATCCACGCAGGGCCTTAGAGCAATTTCAAAAACTGAACCCTCCGCCATACAAAGGAGGAGCAGACCCAATTCAAGCAGAGGAGTGGCTTCGTCAAATTTGTAAAATACTTGATGTGATGGAATGCACCGAGGATCAAAGGGTATCATTCACTTCTTTTATGTTCCAAGGTGAGGCGGAACATTGGTGGGAAGTGGTTAAAACAGGAGCCAAATCCCTAAGAGAAGAAATTTCTTGGAAATTCTTGGTTAAAAAGTTCAATGAGAAGTATATACCCGGAGTAGTGAGGGACAAGCTTGCGATGGAATTCCAAGAATTAAAGCAAAATCTATTGACGGTGAATCAATATGAAATCAAATTCACCCAACTATCAAGGTATGCTGGTAAGTTGGTGTCTGAAGAGGAAGACAGGACAAAAAGATTTGTACGAGGTTTGAGGCCAGAAATCAGGAGCCAACTAATTCCATTTCAACTTCAGATTTACAGTCAGGCAGTGGAGAAGGCTCTAGAAGTTGAAAGGGATCTGCAAGAAAATCAGGATATAAGAACTAGAGAGTTGCCATCTGCCAAACGCTTCCGATATTTCAGCACACCAAGTAGCGGATCCACCAACTTCAGGTTCGGAGGAGGAACTGGATCTTCGTCCGCATCAACTCCAAGAATGATGGCAGACTCGTGGCCTCGGAATGCAAGATCTTTTCAAAGCTCGCCACATGCATCTTATCCGCGTCAAAATTCCGCGGGAGGAACGTGGTGTCCTAGATGCAACAGTAATCACACAGGAAGCTGCCTGGTAAACAAACAGTGTTTTGCATGCGGCCAAATGGGCCACATGAGGAGGGATTGTCCGACACTTCGAGGACCTACTGGTGCTATTAGAGGAACAGGCAGGCGGACCGCAGGCATCGCCCCGACAAATGGATCATCAGGGTTTCATTGAATCTTGATTAAAACAACTATTATTTGATTTGTGAAGAATTATGTTGCACATATTCTGGAGTTTGGAGTTTGAGAAGACAATATGATGAATGTTTATGTTAGGTTGTGACGCAATATGAAAAAAAAAGTGGTGGAAGCTCTTTACAGAGGGATGAGAACTTCGTTTATATGAGTGCCCATCAGTTTCAAGTGTTTCAGAGTTTGGAACATCAGTAAGTTTTAAGTATTGCATGAAATACTTTCCCTTCATGTCCAAGGAATGCCATTCATTTAGGTTTGTGAAATTTCAGGAATGATGCATGTTAGATACTCTTATGTTTAGATATCTTTATCCTATTGTTAGATATTCTTATCTTATCTTACTTTTATTTATTTTTTTATCTTACTACTCATTTTCTTGTCTATATACTCTTTCTTGTATCTATATATATTGATGTAATTGCTTTATGAATAATATACTGAAACTTCTTCCTCTCCAAATTATCATGGTGTCAGAGCCTCTCAAAAAATTTCCTCTACTGATTGAAGTTCTCTCGATGTTCTCGAGCTTGTGTTGGGCCGTGCTTGCATAGTGTATGCTTAGTGTCAGGTCACTTTCGCCTCATACAACATCAGAGCTTTTCTCGTCGTCCTCGCTCATCCTCCTCTGTCTCTGCTAAGGCTGAGTCCTCGCTGACCCTCTCACATCAAACAATGTCGGCTCCACCATCACCCGTATTTTCCTAATGTTGCAGAATCTGATTTGAGCCCTCTTGGGCTCTATTTAGCTCTCTTGAGCTAAAAGGGCTCTGTTTTAGCCCTTTTGGGCTTTTCTTCATACTCAGATGATCGATTGCTCTCCAGCACGCCGCCAGTCGAGTTCGAGGAGCTCACAAAAATCTCCTTCCACTTGATCCATCCGGATCTCGCCATGCCTGATCCGTCCGGATCTCGCCCTAACTGAACCGAAGTCCATCCAGATCTCGCCCTCTCATTTGATGTCTGATCCATCTGGATCTCGTCCTACCTGATCCATTCGAATCTCGCCTTCTCGCATGATCCTTCTGTATCTTGCCCTACCTGATCCATCTGGATCTCGCCCTATGGAGCTCATCGTCTTCTCGAACATTTAGATCTCACAACGCCACCCTCGATCGCATCTGCTCCATAGACCAGCTCTCAAAAATATCCCATAAATTTCGCGAGATTTTATTCAAACTCTCGATGTTTGATCCACCGTGAGTTTGAGGGGGGTGTTAGATACTCTTATCTTTAGATATATTTATCCTATTGTTAGATACACTTATCTTTAGATACCTTTATCTTATCTTACCCTTATCTTATCTTATCTTACTACTCATTTTCTTATTTAATCTACTCTCTATTGTCTCTCTGTGTGTGTGTGTGTGTGTGTGTGTGTGTGTGTTGATGTAATTGCTCTATGAATAATATACTGAAACTTCTTCTTCTTCAAATTATCAATACAAATTACAACAGAAGAAAATTCATGTAGGAAAGGGTAACAAGTTTAGCCTATCCAAAAGAATACATTTGAGGTATACATTTTTCCTAGTCGATAAGAGAAGTTGAATAACAAATGGCATGATATTGTTTGTTGTCAAAAGTAGAAAGAAATGACATAATTTGTGGTTTAGGAAATAGACCCTAACATTTGCGAGAAGTTATTAATGAAGGTAACAAAGTACTCAACACCACCCTTTGACTTGATGGCAGGTTGATATTGTATGTTGTAATCAGTGTTGTTAGAGGTGTAGTGAGGAGCGCCCCTGGGCGCGTGGCAAAGTGAGGCGTGTGCATGTGCCTCGAAGCTAATGTAAGCCTCGCAACTAATGCGAGGTAGAACGAGACGGGCATTTTCTTGGAGCACAAGGTGTGCCTTAAGTGCATTTGGGTGCACGCTCAATATGAATTTGGTTTTCTCTTCTTCTCTTCCCCTGCTTCTTCTTCTTCTTCTTTCTTTCGTTGTTGATGTTGCTATTATTGTTCCTTCTCCATTGCCGCTCTTGCTCCTCCTCTTCTTCTCTTTATCTCGTGGGGCTGCTCCTACTACTATTGGTGCTTCTTCACTGTTGTTGGTGTTGTTGCTTGATTACATATCAATTTTGCATTATTGACATATTTTCATATTTTTTTTTTATTAAACTCTGCTGTTTAACCTTCTTTTTGATTATAAGTGTGAAGATACTTATTTAGGTAGGAGAAAGAAAAGGAAACCCAAAAAGCCTAAAGAACCCTATTAAATTTAGATTTTTAAAGCAATTTTAATTAAATTTGGAGTTATTAATCAATTCAGACTCGGATTCAGACATGAAACAGTTTAGTATTTTGATCATAAGTTTAGCTATAGAATCTGATGATTCAAGATTCTCCAAAAAGAGAACTCAAAGGGCTATAATTTGTATGTTGAAAACTGTTTCCAATTCAACTGTTTGATGAGTAGTATTCAGAAATCAATATGCCAGCTAGCTGCAGACCAATTCAAAATTGAATTCCCACATCAAATTAGAGTTGAATTAAAAGTTCTAATGTGTATCTTATTGTAACTAACTCTGAGATCTATTTAAAGAGCTGAAATCTCTCGTAATTGTATTATCTCCAAGCAGAGATCAAAAGTTAGGGTTTTAGATTTGTTTAGTATGAGTTTTTCTTTTATTTTCTATTTTTCTTTGTAAACCTAGATTAGGGAGAGATTCATGGGAGTAAGAGAGAGGGGTTGTATTGAAACCTAGATTAGAGTTTTAGATTAGCTTTGCCGCATGCAGATCGACCGCCCGTCGATCATCAAAAACTAGTTTTCTAGCTGTTGGAGCCAGCGGTAGACCACACGGTCGACCAAACCGAGAGCAATATTTGCTCTCACTCCTATCGGTCGATCACCCGATCGACTGACTAGAGAGTTGTTTTGCTCTCAAGGCTAACGATCGATCGCCCGACCGACCGCTGTGCACAAGCCTCTGGCTTGTGCATGTCCGGTTGACCGGCCTGGGGCCAAAAACAGTTTTTCAAATTTCATTTTCGAAACCTTCAAAAATTCAAATAAATCTTTATAAAATACACAAAAATAAGTTCTTATAAATATATTTGAGCACAAATATGTTTGATTAAAAATCAAAACATATTCAAACATTTTGAACTTCTTTTTCAGATTTCAAATTCATTTTGAAATACAAACTATTTAAACTTGATTTTCTGAAAAATATACTTTAAATCAAAACAAGTTTATTCCAGCACTGTATAAATACAAAAAAAAAAATTTTCAAACTTCCTTTAAGCTCTAATGTGTATGGACAACACCAACACACATTCTAAACAATAAAATTTGTTTTTAAGATTTTCTTTTCACAAAATCAAACTTTTGATAAAACCAAACTTTTTAACCAAAACTGAAACTTTTATCTTGAAAGCCAATATCAAATTTTGGTGTGTGTAAGCTTGAGTAATCAAATCTAATCTAAACTTTACAATAATCTAAACAAGCTTACAAATACTTATAAACAAGTCTTCTTCTTGATCTTTATCTCCTTCATCTTGACTTGATTCAAATTATATTCCTTGAGTTTGACTCCTTCTTGAGTGCTTAATGTATTTTTTATACTTAAACTCTTGAATCAACACTTATTAGTTTCAAAACTTGATTTTGAGTCTTTTGCTAAAGCTAAACACTTGAACTAAGATCTTGATTAAAAATCTGAAATTTAAAAATACAAGATCATTAATACTATAACTACATGAGTTAATCATCATCAAAACTAGAGTGATGGGCCTTTGGGCCAACATCTCCATCCCATTCCATCTCACTTGCATATTTTCTGATCTCTTATCCATTGTACATAATAATTACAATGAAAAAAAAAAAGAAAGAAGTAGAGAGAAGTTGGCCACACAAGCGAGCTTTGGTTTTAAAAAAAAAAATTATACGTTAAGACATGCTTCTAACATTGTTAGAAAAGAAAGATATCTCTTTTACATTATTATAGAAATTTTCTCCCTTTAATTTGAGAGAGAGAACTCTTCTGAGGAAGAAAAAGAAAAGTGTTCAGTACAGTACAGTTCTATAAAAAAATATTCGTGCACTTTTTGATCTTTTGCTTTTCTTTATGTGCATGAACTCTGTACAGTACAGTTCTATAAAAAAAATATATATGACCAGCATACGTTCTCCTGCAAGTGCGCAATCAAAGAGAATCCGCAAAAGGGAACATCATGGTCACCTCATAATATTCGTGCACCCACGTCAACACACCCCCAACGGCCTACCCACTCAAAAACAGTGGGCCCTGCAGCCTCCCAATCGGCCCGGTCGCTTTATAATAAATAATTTTACTTTACAGTTTGATTGGTAGAAAAAAAGCAAGAGACGTGGACTTGGGCATGACTTCGATGAGAATAAGTAGGAAACTGCGGGACGAAGGAAACAAAGGGAAAGCGAAGATATTTGCAACAAACAATCTCGTCGAAGATACAAGCAAGGTCTGATTTTGATTATATTTTAACCATTTTTTCTGCCCTTATTTTATTAGCTTCTTTCCCTCTTCTGATTAAACCTTGCATTTAAATAGGTTTCAATAAAAGGGGAAAAAAAAAGAAGGAGAAAATTTTCTCATGCATGAAAGAAAAGTGTTCAGGGAAAATTCTGTTTTAAGACACTAACACTCAAAAAAAAAAAAAATCAAGAAGGACACTGAGCGGCACTGCTTCATTGATTTCAAGTCTCCATGGCGAGCAACAAGGATGAAGCAGAGAAGGTAATGGCCGAAGCAGAGAAACGCTTCGTAGCCAACGATTTGGCAGGTGCCAACAAGCTAGCAAACAAGGCCCAATCTCTCTGCCCTTCTCACCCTCAAATCCATAAGCTTCTCGCTGCTCTTCATGTCCACATTGCGGCGGCCGCCAAAAGCTTTCCCTCCACGAATGACTGGTCCATGGATTACTGTTGCAGCATTCTCGGGTTGAAGCCCACTGATGATGTTGAAACGATCAAGAAGCGATACAAGAAGATGTCCGGGCTCCTCCACCCTGACAAGAACAAATCTGCGGCGGCCGAGGGCGCGTTCAAGAATGTGTTGAATGCAAAGGAAGTCTTGTTGAAGTTCAAGAGCTCAAATAGTTCGAAACCAAATGCTAGTACTAGTTCGAATACCAATTGCAATGGCAGTAGCAGCGGTCCGACTCCTGATACTGGT
Source organism: Agave tequilana (assembly GCA_038442645.1). NCBI lineage: Eukaryota > Viridiplantae > Streptophyta > Magnoliopsida > Asparagales > Asparagaceae > Agave > Agave tequilana. The sequence continues at coordinate 115,192 of JAVJIF010031541.1, read as the reverse complement.
AGCTCTTCAGGACAATCGAATGCGAATTCCCATGCTGAGAGTAATTACAGTGGTCAATCGAATGCGAATTCCCATGCCGAGAGTAATTACAGTGGTCAGGGTTCTGGTCCTGGCTGTGGTCCTGATGCTAGTTCAGACAGGAATCAGAGTGCTGGCCAGGGAACTGGTTCTGGTTTTGGTTCTGATAGTTCGTCGGATTCGGATGAAGACACTTTTGGTTCAAATTTTGCTAGCTCTTCAGGGCAATCAAGTGAGAATACATATTTTAACAGCAAGGATGGTTGGACTTTCAGTTCTGCAGGCTTTGATTTTGCATCAAATTTTTATGGAAAAGTTGAGATGGACGTGCTGAATCACGAAACAGAGCTGGTGAGGAAAATGTTCTCATGGTCTCTGGAGGATGTCTTAAATAGAAACCTCTATAAAGATGAGGTTAGCAAGTTTCTTTCAAGAGTGAGCTTGTTGTTCATTTTTTGCTGCCAAGGATTGCCTATTTTCCCATAGATAGAAAAATTCTGGCAATTATAACTTACATGAATATACAGTTTAACTCCAATAGGGTTATGAGTTGTGTTTGACTCTAGGCTTTATGTGTGGCTGGGAGTTGAATTCCTTTTGCTATAACAAATTTATCATCTTCCCCCTTCTTCTAGAAATTTCTTGTAGTCTAGGAGAATTTAGAGAATGCCAACTGGCTTACTAATGTTATGTCAGACCCCTCTCATTTAGTTTCCTTGGCCAGGAAGTTGGCATTGATTATTAGAGGGTTGATGTCAAGTACACAGCCCGTGGCAAATTTTCTGAATTTTTTGTAGAGCCTTGCTCCATAGCCGACTTTATCTTGAAGGGAAAAGGCTTAGATGATGATGGCTTTGACTCCAATATTCATATGTAGCAAATGATTTCAAGATAGAAAGCATGTGTCAGATTTGTGACAGTCTGAAATCCATTTGGAATAGTTAGAACAAAAACATATGTTCTGTATCCATGTATCCTCCTCCCTCCGTCCGGGAATAGTAGTGTGTTTTTTGACCAAAATTTTGTCCCAAATTAGTAATCTATTTTAAATCCCAATACTATTTTGTACCATTCACAATGCTATTTTAACCATTTCCAATACTATTTTTATCATTCTCAATGTTATTCTTACCATTCTAACTTCAACCCCCGCAAACTCTTAATTTCAGCGTCCGGTCAAAAAACAAGAAGTAAAACTGGATGGAGGGAGTATTACTTTACTTCCAAGTACTTACTGATCTTAAGACACACAGCATGAACTATAACATATTAACCATAAACATCTTCTGAACAGAGAAAAAATATGAAAGCTAGCTGAAATTTAGAGAGTATGCAGTTTTAACTCAAATCATACTGTTAAGCTAGCTATATTACTTTTACATGTTTCTTAAACTATATCCAGTAATTTCAGTAAGTGTTGATGATGCTCAACTAGTTTGATCCTGGAGTCAATAATCTGCATTCTTGGGCAAAATTATTGTACTAACTGACGAGCATGATTACAAGGTTTGTCATCTTGTTCTCCCCTGCCTTAGCTCTGCAATAGGTGTCAGTAAGGCTATTTAAGCACCCACAGTGCCTGGAAAGTTTCCAGTGTAACTATAAAATGTACTTTGCAATTGCATTACACGCTGATTTCAAGAGTAAAAACATTTTTGTTATTATATTGGCAGAATATTCTTATATATCATTCATGGCTATGTTTAACCTGAAGTTTTAATTATCATATTTTACTGTATTTCATGTGTGAAAAGAATCATAAAAGCATAGAAAAATAGTTTTTAGTTTTGCCATCTGTCATGTAGTAAAAGTCTGCTTATTTGACAATATATCTGTAGCTCATGGTTAAACATTGTCATACAACTAACTATTTTGGCTAGTAATTCGGAATACAACACCACAACATTCAGTTATCTAAATTCCAACCCCCCGCCCCGCCCCTCCTTTCAATATGTGGTACTGCCTTCTATGTATTACAATCACAGTCATACTCCTGACAAAAACTTGACAAAATATACCAACAAAATTTGAAGTATGAAATACAGACCAACCATCAAAAAATCATGACATTTTACCAAAATATCTGAGCAAAAACAAGTTCAGAACTCTTAAAACACCAACTCAGTAACCGCACTGGACTAACGTATTATATCTGCCACTGCCCCCAACTCTAAACTTATCCTACTCCAATCTCACTGTCCTTAAACACAACTTCATTCTTCTTTCATCTTTGGAGTAACTGTCCATAGCTGATAGCTCCACTACAGAAATCTTGTGTTTGTCAAGGCACATGCCTCTTCTGCAGGTGTGTGTGCGCAATTTGCGCTATGCACACACGCCTTTGCTGATTCCTAAAACACTAATAAAAGAAATTTTACTGAACTTTTACCTTCAAAAATCAGGTGACAATGTAGCCAGCTGACATGAGCCTAAGGCTAATGTTTTTGTTGAGGCCAGTGAAAAGCTCGCTCTTACCCAAACTAGTATTACAGTCATATTCTCAGCATCCATCAGATATGGTGTATTAGTTAGCTTCTACTACAAGAGATGACAAATACAAAGAGAGACTAAACAAATAGAAAATATAAGATATTGGAGAGAAAGAGGCCAATACACTAGGATTTAACGTGATTCGGTCAATGTGACTTACATCCACGAGAGAAGACAATAAGAGAATCCACTAATTAAGAGGGGAGAATATAAGAGATTACGACTCTAATTTCACTCAAACCCAAACCCACAATGCCCAATTTATAATGGGTACAAAAACAAAGGAGAGAAAAAAATGAGAGTGTACAAAAGCTTTGAAGCTTACTCTCTTGTTCTTCACTTGCTCTTCTCAACACCAGTGTCCATCCCCTTGTATAGGCATGGGAGAGCCCATCAACATTAGTTTCACCCCATTGATTTAATACATAGGGTGGCTGATTTAATACATAGGTTGGCTTGCATGCTTCCATAAATAATGGAGAGCTGATAAAGACTTGTGTCTTCAAGTCAGTCTAAGAAATCTCTACCTTGACTTGTATACACAACAGGCTTCTCCACTTGGCTTGTGCTTTATCAAGTGTTATTTGGATACTTATTGTCTTCTCTAGCCCTGATGGGTTCTACTTTCGCCAGTTTGAACACCAAGCAATTCGAGACAGTGCTCAAACTTGCGAGAGAGTACAGGCGTTGTCATCATATCTGTTAGATTATCTGCAGTACCAATTTTCTTAATTTTAATGATTTTAATTTCTCTAATGAAATGATACCTGATATCAATATGTTTGGTTCTTTTATGATGCATATGGTGCTTCATCAGATGTATAACACTCTGCCTGTCATAAAATATTATAGTTACACTTTAGTGTAAGCTGAAATTTTCAACCAAACCTCTTAACTAAATAGCTTCTTTCACTGTCTCTGTTGTAGATAAAGTAATTATCGACTGTAAAGTCACCTTCCAACTAATGACACAACCTGAAAGAGTAAAAACATAACCTGTCAGAGATCACCTTCTATTCACTGCAAAATCTGAATTCGAATATCCAGCAATTTTGCAATCAGAATTAGTTCTATTGTCAAAACACAGATCAATATTAATAGATCCTTTTAAATATCGAAGAATTCATTTTACTACCTACCAATGGCCTTTCCAGGCCTATGCATATATCGACTCATGACACTGACTGCATGAGAAATGTCTGATTGAGTGTACATTATAGCATGCATAATACTTCTAACTTCACTAGCATAGGGAACATGAGACATACTTCTCCTCTTCATCAGTTTGAGGAGACATATCTGTTGAAAGTCGAATGAGCAGCAAATTGAGTCTTCACGGGTTTCACATCAAGTATGTCATATCTCTCCAATACCTTCTCGATGTATTTCTTCTGAGATAGGAACAATTTTTCTTCTCCCCTATTCTTGTGAATTTCCATTCCCAAATCTTCTTCGTTGTTACCAAATCTTTCATCTCAAATTCTTATTTGCGTTTAGCTTTCAACTTATCAACTTCATGCATGTCTTTGCTGCAATCAATATGTCATCAACATACAAAAGTAAATATACAAAATAACCATTATTGAGCTTCTGTTGATAAACACAACTATCATATTTACTCCTAGAATAACCATGCTCAATCATGAAAGTATCAAATTTCAAATACCATTGTCTAGGTGACTGCTTCAAGCCATAAAGAGCTTTTTTAACCTACACACGTGGTCTTCTTTGCTTTCAATAATGAACCCATCTGGCTGGTAAATAAAGATTTATTCTTCAAGCTCGCCATGAGGAAAATCTATTTTCATATTAAGTTGCTCGAGCTCCAGATCGAGCCAAGCAACTATGGCTAGTAACACCGGATAGAGGTGTGCTTCACAACTAAAGAGAATACTTTATTGAAGTCAACATATTCTATCTGATTGTAGTTACCAAGCGTGCTTTATATCTTACAGATTCAACACCTGAAATTTCTTCTTCCTTACGCAAACCCATTTGCAGCCAATAATTTTCTGTTCCCTAGGAGGCTTTACTAACTCTCATGTTTGATTTTTGTGAAGAGACTCCATCTCTTCAGTCATAGCAATAGTTCATTCTGCAGTTTCATCAAAACTAATAGCCCTTCATGTATGTAGAAGATTCAAGAGTCTCAATAGATTATGCCACACTTAGAGCATAAGCGACTATATCTGCGTAGGTGTACCGTTTAGGTCGACGGATCTGCCTTCTTACTCTCTCAGTAGCAATATTGTAATGTTGTTCTTGAGGTGTATCATCACTCAAAGTTGAATCTTGAGCATCATCGACTTGTTTAACGTGTGTGCTCTCCTACGCTTCTTTTGAAGCTTTGCTCTCAAACTCTACCTGCTTGCTTGCTTTCTTGAACCTGTAAAATCAACAACAGACTCTTTTCTCGGTTGTAAGCATAAAATTTCATCAAAAGTAACATCTCCGCTAATAACAAATTTAGGTGATTTAGGGTCAGAATACCACAACTTGTAACCCTTTACCCTAATAGTATAACCAAGAAATATAGCCCTTTGCCTTAAGTTCAAGCTTACCATCATTTACATGAAAATAAGCAGGGCAACCATACACACGTAAGTGAAAGTAATTAGCAGGGATACTAGATCATACATCTTCAGGAGTCTTAAAATCAATAGCTATAGAGGGAGACTGATTGGGGGGAAACCGTACACGAAAAGTGTATGTTTTAAAATCACGTGTTAAAAGTGCATACTTTGGCTTCCTCGATACTTCTGTTATAGCATACAGGCTAAACGGGTCGAATTCACAGGGACGGGAAGCGATAGAAGTTTTACTGGAATGTTCACGTGTGTGTCAAAGTTTCTTCAATATTTTAAAAAATGAAAAGAAAAGAAAACAAAGAATGAAAAGAGAAGGGTACAATAAAACACAAAGAAGAGTGAAACATAGAAAATATGGTATTTATAATTTTTGATATATTTCTAAAACAAAGTAAAAAGGAAAGAAAACTCATGGCTACTAACTACTAATGACTCCACTAGCCATGCTAACCTTTTAGTGAAGTTGCCTCACATGTATACTTGGCCATCGCTAGTCCTTGGTTCAAGAGCGTTTCAAAGTATAACCCATATGTAAACTTTCACATCCAAACTCAGCAAAACAAGTGCAAGCTACACTTAACCCATCAAAACCAAACAAGAGTAAACATGGAAGAAAGTAATATTAGCTTGTTAGAGAGTTAGGATGTTAGAGTGTTAGAATCCATCATCATGAGCCATCAATGGCTCTTGCAAGAGCAAGTCAAGTAGAGGCTATTAGATTCATGTGGATTATCAAGTAAAAAGTTAGCAAATTAATGGTTAGTAGTTAGTTGCCATGAAAGAAAATTAGCAAGCATATAAAAGGAGTTAGAGAAAAGAAAATAAAGAGAGGTAAAGAGAGAACCTTTTATAGATTGTCACCTTCCATTACAAATACTCTTGCTCTCCACCCATGTACTACTCTCTTTCCTATTACAAGATCTACAAGAAATGGAAAATACAAAGAGAAAGAAGAACAACAACTAATATAAACTACCCTAAAATCACAACATGGAGAAGAAAACCCTAAAAACTATCCTAAAAACTCCTCAAAACTTCTCCTCTTTCAGTTCTGAAAATTTCAGGATTTTTATAGGCGAAAGGTGGCATTAGGATACAGGTACGGAGCCGCACGTTAAATCTTGACGCGTGGTTGATGCGCGGCTCCACACAAGAGCCGCGCACGCGGCGCCACCTGCTGCAAGGTCCTCTCTTGTCCCCCTGTCGGCTGTACTACCTGAAATCTAGATTTGGGCCCCTGATTTTGACGAAACCGCCCTATAAGGTCAATGGCTATATTTGTAGGCTTTTAATCACAAATTAAATGGTAATTTTCGGTCTTCTTCATTTCATGTCATAGACCTAGAAACATGCAAGAGAGGTATTATTAACAGGATTTAATATCAAATAAATGTGAAGATGTTGTATGAAATATGCAATTTTAGAGACTAATCACACCCCCACACTTATCTTTTGCTCGTCCCGAGCAAAACAAAAACTAAAAAAAACTATTACACCACTTTCGCAGGTGACGCGATTGCACTGAGCATGTGCAATAAGCTGTTAAACCTCTAGGTTTCTCCTAAAGGAGGAGTTTTGTCTCCTGAGGATTTTCAGAGGATTACACCCACAAAATCCATAAAGAAAGAAATCAAATGTTAGTATTTTGAAAACGCATTTTGAAATAGAGAAAAGTGTTAAAGTATTTTTGCGAAAATATAAGTGATTTAAGGTCATAGGTTAACTAGAAATTATTCTTCCTTAAACAAAGTCGAAATGCAAAATCTTATTATAAATCAAATGTAAGAATTTAAAATTGAATTGATTCTTTGATCTTTCATAAAACTCTTAGAAAAATATGCACTTTGTGAACTGTGAAGATTTTTGGGATATCGACTATAACTTTCATGCCATTGATTTGTGTATATTTATTTTTTTTCTTTTTTTCTTTTTTCCTTCCCTTAGTTTTATTAGGCTTTCTTGTTTACCTGGGTAGTGAGCCTTTAGCCGGTGACTCCCAAACCAGATGGTTTTAAGGCACCAGATAAGAAAACATCTCTCAGACTTGAGGATTCGAGTAACAAGCCCACAAAAATAATGGGGATTATTTTCTTTTGTCCACCGTTTCAAGCGTGAATAATCATGCTTCCTAAGACATAATTACCCAACTTCAATAAGTGATTTTTATTATCATTATTTTTTTAATATATTATTTTATGATATTTTCAGTTTTTATTTCAATCCCAAGAAATTGTGTAAGTGTGAAGTACATATATATAAGGCAAAATAAAGATTAAGTTATCTTTTCAATCTTCCTTCCTTATCCTAAAAGTTAAACAAAATCTATTATTTTGACTCAGTTTAAAAATTCATAATTTTAGGTCTTTCTGATTCCTAAGATAATCTTAATTTTCTTAAAAATAAATCAAAATTATTTCTCTTATGTCAAAAAGTTTTGTAAAAAGAAAAGAAAAGAGTTTCTATACAAAAGAAAAATCTAAAAATTTTCTAAAATAAAGTATAAAAGAAAGAAAATTTAAAACTAACTATATTAGTAAAACTTACCCCACACTTATCTCATGCATTGTCCTCAATGCATCGTAAATGTGTATGTGTATGAAACAAATAGAAAGGGAACAAAATTACCTCATGGTGGTGGCTCCGGTGGTGGTCTAATTGGTCCTCGAAATGTGGCCCAATTCAAAAATGGTGGATCTTGCAATAACCCACCAGTGACCTCTCTAATACGACCCAGTAAAATATTGGAGAACTGTATGATCTTATTGAAAAAATTACCACCATCCAATTTTCAGTTTTCAAAAATAATTACTGAGTCATTTTCTTCAACATTCTTGTCCAACAATGAAGTGTGATTTTGAGAGATGATTGATTTGAATTCAGATAGAACAGGAAAAAAATCAAAAACGACTCAGCAATTTAACTCAGATCAAGTCGAGATTCAAAAGAGAGAGTCGAAATTGGTTCAAAAATGGGGTCCAAACCAAAGAATTGATGTTCACATACTTTCTCCATTAATGAAGTGTGATCATAAGATATTAGTGATTCAATTTCATGATGTACTGGTACAGGATTCAATGTTGACTTCGAAATAGAGAAAAAAATCTGGTAAATATACCAGAGTCATTATTGAATCAAAAAGTGAAATAGAATTAACAGCTTGAGGATCAGGATCACTTTCAAGCTCAAGTTCAATTTCAGGAAAAGGATAACTTGCCAAAATATCAAGGGGGTTCTCAAAATTTTAGGCATGTTCAAATAAATGTAATGAAATTGAATCTTGATTTTTGTACACTGAAAGAATGCGCATGGGTGAAATGATCAATTCAAGTTCAGGAATTATGGAAGCCAAAATTAGCTCAAGAACGTTACTTAGTTTAGGTAACACTACAGGAGTCGATATTGATTCAAAGATTAGATTTGAATGCTAACTTGAAGCTCAGATTCACATTCATCTTCAAGTTCAATTTCAGAAAATGGATAACTTGTCAAATTATCAAGAGTTTGATGTTGGTCAAGTTCAGGTTGGTATGATAAAATTGAAGCTGGATTTCTAAAATGACATGATTCATGAGTTATATGAACATTTGATGGACATGAAAAATCAATCATATTTTGCATTATTTGCTTGTCTCTTGCACGAATTCCATAGTTTTTTCCCACAATAATTTTTCTATGATTGGTTCTGGAAAAAAACTATATGAATTTTGAAAATTTTGTGGGCCTGATGAGGCCACTAAGTTTTCAAATTATTTTTAGGCCTCTATCACTTCTTCTAAACCTCTTTGCAATGATGATTTTTCTTCAATTGGTGGTTCAGGAAAAGGAGGATGTGAAGCAAAATTGAAAAATGAATATTGTGAAAATTGTGGATAATGTGGTTGAAAATTTGACTCGAGAGAGCTGAATTCCTATGAACTCTGTGAAGAGTAGAAATTATTTTAAAAATTATAGTCATAGGATTGGGGATATAGGTCTTATTGAGTAGATAATCCCAATTCGACATATATAGTTGGTTCATGTTTTAGATAGCCGGGTCAGAGTTATCCGAGTCAAATGAGGTCAGGGTGAAATATGGATTCATATTAGGATTGAAAAAAATTATTGTTGTTAAAATCCATTTCACAATTTACAAAAAACAAACAAACAAACAAACAAATAAAGAAAAAGAAAAAGAATACAAGCCTATGCTAGAGTTGACTTAGACCTAAACGACTCCTAACTGGTTAGACTGTCCACAGGGGGTACACTGTCGACTGTCCACTGGGGGTATATTGTCTCTGACCACAAGTTAATCGGCCAGGTAGGGGTAAGATCAGTGGGAGGTATCTGTGCCGGAGCAACGGACCTAATTATGCCAAATCACTGTTCATCGAAGTTTCGCCTCTCAATCCCCAACCTTCGACACCGATTTGACAAGAGTCAACTCCTAACAATTTTCCCCTTAGGTCAATCTCTTAAATAAGTCTGAGATGTCTCTAGGGGCCAACGTCTAGTAATTTTTTTTTAAGCTTGGGTTGTGTGAGTGGAGAGGTAATTTTTGGGCTAAGGGAGGGTAATGACTCCACCTTATATTGTATTGGGTTATGCCATTAAGTTCAATTCGTGTAAGTGTGCAATATAGATAAGAATGAACACACAAAGTGAGTAAATCACCCACGTGTTTATCCTAACAGTATGCAATGCAATATGTTCACTTCCATCATAATCACAACAATAAAAGAACAAAATATAATATATTGGAATTGAAATCGACACATGCCTAGATGCAAATGTCTAAACCATTTTAAAGCATTTAATTTCATATTTTAGTTCTTAAATTATTATAGTGTACAGGTAACAGAAACTAGCAACATAATATAATAATATATAAGAATTTACCCAACCACATAAGAGCAAGTGTGAATTTTTACAATGCTAAAGAATTTGACCTGCACACCAAAAACAAAGAAGAAAAGTTAATAAAAATGTGAAATCAAAACGTTCCCATCTCCGGCAATGACGCCAAAATTTGATCGTCGGAAAACTGTGCACGAAAAGTGTATGTTTTAAAATCACAAGTTAAAAGTGCGTGTTTTGGCTTCCTCGATACTTTCATTATAGCATAGAGTCTAAACGGGTCGAATCCATATGGACGGGAAGCGATAGAAGCTTTACCGAATGTTCACGTGTGTGTTAAAGTTTCTTCAACATTTTAAAGAATGAAAAAAAGAAAATAAAGAATGAAAAGAGAAGGGTACGATGAAACACAAAGAAGTGAGAAATATAGAAAAGATGGTATTTGTGATTTTTAATATATTTCTAAAATAAAATAAAAAGGAAAGAAAACTCATGGCTACTAACTACTAATGGCTCCACTAACCATGCTAACTTCTTAGTAATAATTGCCTCACATGTATCCTTGGCCATCACTAGTCCTTGGTTCAAGAGCGTTTCAAAGCATAACCCATATGTTAACTTTCACATCCAAACTCAGTAAAACAAGTGCAAGCTACACTTAACCCATCAAAAATAAACAAGAGTAAGCATGAAAGAGAGTAATGTTAGCTTGTTAGAGAGTTAGGATGTTAGAGTGTTAGAATCCATCATTATGAGCCATCAATGGCTCTTGCAAGAGAAAGGTCAAGTAGAGGCTATTAGATTCATGTGAATTATCAAGTAAGAAGTTAGTAAATTAATAGTTAGCAGTTAGTTGCCATGAAAGATAATTAGCTAAGCATATAAAAGAAATTAGAGAAAAGAAAATAAAGAGAGATAAAGAGAGAACCTTTCATAGATTGTCACCTTCCATTAGAAGCACTCTTGCTCTCCACCCATGTACTACTCTCTTTCCTATTACAAGATCTATAAGAAATGAAAAATATAAAGAAGAAGAAGAAGAAGAAGAACTAACCTAAACTACCCTAAAACTACAACATGGAGAAGAAAACCCTAAAAATTATCCAAAAAACTTCTCAAAACTTCTCCTCTTTCAGCTTTGAAAATTCCAGGGCTTTTATAGGTGAAAAGGGGCATCAGGGTATAGGTACAGAGCCGTGAAAATGCGACTTTTGTCACGTTTCTGCGGCTCTTCTAGAGCCGCGCGCGCCGCCGCCTGCTGCACGCTCCTCTCTTGTCCCCTGTCGGCTGTACTTCCTAGAATATGGATTTAGGCCCCTGGTTTTGATGAAACTGCCATCCAAGGTCAATGGTTATATTTGTAGGCTTTTAATCACGAATTAAATGGTAATTTTGGGTCTTCTTCTTCATTTCATGCCATGGACCTAGAAATATGCAAGAAAGGTATTATTAATAGGATCTAATATTAAATAAATATGAAGATGTGGTATGAAATATGTAATTTTAGAGACTAATTAGAGATTGATTTACCAAATAGCAATCTGTATTAACTGTCTCGGCCCAAAAGTATTTTGGCAAACCAGAATTAGAGTGCACACACCGAGCTTGTTGTAATGAAAACTGATATTCTACGATACCAATTGTTATGATGAAATTGATATTCTATGATACCAATTGTTACTCTCAAGATTGATATTTGCGAAAATTGACAATATGATCAGTACTTGTAAAAAAAACTATTATAAAGCAAACTAGCAATACCTAGATAAAAGAGTAATAAGAAAGAATACGAGGATTTAACGTTGTTCGGGCCAAACTTGGCATACATCCATGGGGAGAGAACTTGAGAGAGCTTTATTAATAACTTAGTACAAAAAGATCTAATTTTTCTCTTGATGCAACAAGAGTATTCACCTTCCTTCTTAATCTAGACTTAGATTACAAGAGTATTAGCTTATCTTTATGCACCTTCACCTTGCTCCTCTCTTTACTTGGCTTCCTTCTGATCTCCTTAGTGTTCTCCACTTTTTTCTCCTTGAGATCAGCTTGATTGAGGCAATTACAATACTTGATTACAACCTTTATTTATATGATTTTATAATACAACTCTTATTTAGACTATGAGATAATCTTAGCATTTGGATGGTTAAAATTCCTGATCAATCCTTTTAGGAGTTGATCTCCTTGATGTAGAAAAATTTTAGACCCTTTAATTTTTAGAAACAAACCTTCATTGAATAGGAATTTAATCTAATCTGTATCCTATCAGAATAAGAAAACTCTGTAATCACTTGAAAAGAAAATTGTTTCACCTTGATTTGCTTTTTCTACTTCTAGCCATTGTCTTCTCCAACTTAATTGGATTTTCTTGGACCATCATCTCCTCTTGAAAATAAAGCAAAATCCTAACAATTTTTTCCTTGACTTGCTTTTCAAGCTTTTAATAAAACAACTTGAGATTTTGGATTAATACCTTAATTTTTTTCTTGATTGTAACCATGTCGTGAAGTCTTTAATTCTTGCCCTCTCTCCTCGGGGCATTTGGCTGATTTACCGTCATAGTTTGGGCCATCTCGAGCCTTTTCGAATGCATCCTTTCTCCTTCCCGCAATACTTTGACTCGGTTTACGTCCCGTTGCAGTCTTCCTTGAAGCTCTACCTCATGGTGAACTCCCTTCCAAATTTATCCTTGAAACTCCACCTCGAATTGAGTTTTCTTCTTTCAGCTTGTATAACCCTCTACACTTCTCTCTTTTCAGGATTACCATGTCTCCTTGGCTAACTGTGACGACGCCTTGTTGCACTTGGATCTGGCATATTTTTTGTCGAGCACTCTTATGGATATTAGATTGTAGGGTGTCTCTAGGACATATCGGACCGCCTCCAGAGCACGCATCATCCCATCTCTTTCTGTAACATTGACTGTCCCAGTGCCAATGACCTCGCAAGCCGAACCATCTACTATCTTGATAATCCCTTCTTCCTTTGTAACTAAAGAGTTGAACAGCTCCTTTTAAGAACATACATGAATCGTACTACGTGAATCAAATATCCAGCCTTTACCTTGGGAAGTGTTATCTTCATTGGAAGTCATTAATACTTCGGTTCCTCTAAACCGCTCAATGCTATGCCAGCCTTCGCAGTTTGCTCCTTCTTCAACTACTCTTGCTGATGCTTGCAGTCATTCTTCCAATGATCTTCACTATGACAAAAGTGACATGCCTTTGACGAGCCTGGATTTTTTTCTTTTCCTCTTCCTTTCCTTCCCGTAACCACCAAACCCGATCCTGTCTGCTCTTGATTTAGTCTCTCCTAATCTCATTAGATAAGAGAGTTGACGTGACCGCCTCCAATAGAGAGTTTTTTTACCGTAGAGAATGGTGGTGACGATGTGATTATATGACTCTGGAAACGAAATGAGCAGTATCAACGCCTTATCCTCCTCGTCGATCTTGACATTAGCATCTAAAAGCTCACTGATGACCTTATTGAAGAAGCTTAGATACTTCAACACTGATGTTCTTTCATTCATACATAGCTCATATAGTTGTTTCTTGAGATACAACTTGTTGGAAAGGCTTTTCGTTTTATACAATGTCTCTAATCTTGACCACAATTCTGTAGCTATTTCTTTATTTATCACGTTGTGTCACCTCGTCTGCGAGACATAGTAGGATCGTGCTTGTCGTCTTTAGATCTATCATCTCTCAATCCTCATTTGACGTACATGCGGGTCTTGCTGACTTGCCTTGCAAGGTCTTGTGAAGACCCTGTTGCACCAGCAACGCCTTCACCCTCTTTTGCCATAAGTTGAAGTTTCATTTGCCATTGAACTTCTCGACCTTGAACTTTGTCGTAGAACTTCTTATTTTTGACATATCGCCCTTCGTCAACGTTTACCTCTAATATTAATTTTTGTGACGAAATTGATATGTTACGATATCAATTGTAACTCTCAGGATCGATATTTACGGAACTTGACAATATAATCAGTACTTACAAAAGAAAACTATTGTAAAGCAAACTAGCAATACCTAGACAAAAGGGTAATAAGAAAAAACATGAGAATATAACGTGGTTCGGCCCAAACTTTGCCTATATTCACGGGAAAAGAACTTGAGATAGCTTTATTAATAAGTTGGTACAAAGAAATCTAATCTTTCTCATGATACAACAAAAGTATTCACCTTTCTTCTTTTTCTAAACTTAGATTACAAGAGTATTATTTTATCTCTATGCACATTCACCTTACTCCTCTCTTTGCTTGGCTTCCTTCTATCTTTTTGGTGTTCTCCACCTTTTTTCTCCTTGAGATTAGCTTGGTTGAGACAATTACAAACTTGGTTACAACTTTTATTTATAGAATTTTACAATACAACTCCTATTTAGACTATAAAATGATTTTGACTTTTAGATGGTTAAAGAATCTTGATCAATCATTTTAGGAGTTGATATCCTTAACCTAGAAAGATTCTAGACCCTTTAATCTTTAGAAACAAAACCTTCATTGAATAGGAATTTAATTTAATTTGTATCCTACTAGAATAAGAAAACTCGCAATCGCCTGAATAAAACTGCTTCACCTTAATTTACTTTTTCTGCTTCAAGTCATCGTCCTCTCCAACTCAATTGGGTTATCTTGGACCATCATCTCCTCTTTAAAATAAGGCAAAATCCTAACAGAGCTCTTTCCAACAATATCCTGTTCATTCTTTCTGCAACTCCATTCTGCTGTGATATGTACTGAACTGTATGATGCCGCACAATTCCTTCAATTTTGTAAGATTGATCAAACTTCGTGGAATAAAACTCTATTCTATTGTCGATTCTGAAGCGCTTCACCTTCTTTCAAGTTTGCTTTTCAATCATAATCTTTCACTGCTTAAAGATAGCAAACACATCGCTTTTATGATTCAGAGGATACACCCAAATTTTTCTGAAATAATCATCAATTAAAGTCAGAAGATAACTAGTTTCACCTTTCGATGGAACCTGAGAGGGACCCCAAACATTTGAATGAATGTAGTCTAAGGTGTTTTTAGTCCTATAAACACCTGTGCCAAAAGAAACTCTGTGTTGTTTGTCAAAAATATAATTTTCACAAAAGTCAAGCTTTTTTTGTTTTCTAGCTACAAAACAAATTTTGCTTACTCAACACATATAGTCTTCTCTCACTCATATGCCCTAACCGCATATGCAGCAAACAAGTAGTATCTGACAATGACACAGCGGCAACACCTGTTACTATGCTACCATGAAGGATATAAAGGGCATTCACCTTTTTTCTTTCATCACAACAAAGAGAGCCTTTGCTAACTCTCAAAACTTCACTTTCAGCTCAAAACTTATAGCTGTTGGAGTCAAGGGTGCCCAAAAAAATCAATTTTTTATTCAAATCTTGGCACATGTAGAGCATTACTCGATGTTCAAACAATATAATTATGCATCCTAATCTTGATTTAACCAATACCGATTGTCTTGCAGGGCTTGTTATTTTTCATTAAAACATTTTCACCGTCAATCCTTGGTAGGTCAAAAAACAATTCCTGTGGGGACATATGTGATAAGAACAATCTGAGTCAAGAACTCACTCTTCTCGTGAATGGGCATCAAAGACGGTAACTAAAAGAACCTCATATGATGTGGAGGCTTCTTCTGGAACATTAACAACCAGAGATTTCTCATCTTAAGATTTTCTCCTAATATCTTCTTTTTCTTTTTTTTTGAGCTTAAAATAATCTTTTTTTAGTGTCCAAACTTATGATAATAGTGATACTCAACATTTTTTTCTTAATTTAGATTTAGATCTAGATTTTTCTTAAGATTTTTCTCGACCTTTCTTTGTACGACCACGAATGAACAAGCCTTCAGCTTGATCCTCACTTTCTACAGTCGACATTTTTTGCCTTAACTCTTTAGAGTGTAAGGCTGACTTGATATCTTCTGAAGAAAGTGTATCTCTATCATAGAGCATATTATTAACAATTTTTGAAGGAAGGAGGTAATGAGCATAATAAGATGAGAGCTTAATCTTTTACATCTTTTCTAACATTAATATTTTTTAAATCCATAAGAATTTTATTGAGCTCGTTTAAGTAGTCTTTAATTGACACACCTTCCTTCATGCGAAGGGTGAAGAGGCATTGGTTCAATTAGAGCTTGTTGGTTAAGGACTTAGCTAGATACATGCTTTCTAATTTGAGCCATCAACCGCAGTGGTATCTTCATTGGCAACCTCTCACAAAACTTCGTCGTCTAGACAAAGTTGTATGACACTATGCACCTTCATCTCAAGTTCTTCTTTCTCATCCTCGGGCATGGATTCTGGCAACTTGTCCTTACCGGACAAGACTTTCAATAAGCTTTGCTGCTCCAAGAGAGCCTACATTTTGACTCTCCACAAACTGAAGTTATTCCTCTCATCGAATTTCTCTACTTTGTATTTCGCCGAAGTCATCTTGAAACCTACAAGAAAATAAAACCAGTTCTGATACCAGCTTGTTGTAGCAGTGTGTTTTTAATACAAGAGATGACAAGTGCAAAGAGAGATTAAACGAATAGAAAAATAAACTATTGAAGAGAAAGAAGACAACACAACAGAATTTAACGTGGTTCAATCAATGTGACCTACGTCCACGAGAGAAGACAACAAGAGAATTCGCTAATCAAAATGGGAGGATACAAGAGATTATAACTCTAATCTCACTCAAACCCAAACCCACAGTACCCAATTTATAATAGGTAAAACAAAGGAGAGAAGAAATGAGGTACAAAAGCTCTGAAGCTTACTCTCTTGTTCTTTACTTTCTCTCCTCAACACCCGTGTCCATTCCTTTATATAGGCAAGGGAGAACCCATCAACATCAGCTTCATCCCATTGATTTAATACATAGGGTGGCTGATTTAATCATGGGGTGGCTGATTTAATACATAGGGTGGCTGATAGGGTGGCTGCATGCTTCCATAAATAATGGTGGGCTGATAACATGGTTCACAGTCGCGGTCTCGGCCGCAGACTCGGCGAGCACTGAGACGGATTGATCTCGGCGACTCGGATCGGTATCGGGCGATACGCGCAAAACGCTATAGAGAAAGCTCAAAAAATTCTGAAAAAATCACGACAAATTTTAAAAAATGTAGACACCCACATTCATGTATCACATGTCCAAAATATATCACCTAACATACTAAACATAAAGTGAAAGTATAAATACACGCGTCGTCGGTAGAAATATATCAAAATACATACACAATAGAGTAAATTATACAAACTACATTCATAAATACATGCTAATGTAGTTATTTTCACATTGAATTGCGATAAGGCACAAATCATCATTATAATGCCGAGTCGACCGAGTCAACTCTGATTCTCGGCCGAGTTGGCCTCCTCTGAGTTGAGTCGACCGACTCGTGACTCGGACTCGTCTCGGAG
This sequence comes from Agave tequilana, assembly GCA_038442645.1. Lineage (NCBI taxonomy): Eukaryota > Viridiplantae > Streptophyta > Magnoliopsida > Asparagales > Asparagaceae > Agave > Agave tequilana. Next base: position 97,825 of record JAVJIF010031541.1, on the reverse strand, counting down.
AGGGCCGAGACGGATACGACTCGGCCGACTCGTCTCCGACTCGGCCGAGTCTTTGAACCATGGCTGATAAAGACTTGTTTGTCTTCAATTCAGTCCAAGAATATCAGTAGTTGATTAGTGTGGTTAAGGCACTACTACTAATGCTGTATCCTCATATTTAAGCACACTCTTGATCTCTGGAACTCACAAACATCTGCTAACCTTTTGCAGGTGAAAACTATTCCCCAAACATTTTTGTCTTTGGAGCAGTACTTGAGTTCCTTCAGCTATCCGCTGATTGAAGAAACACGTGCTGATCTATGTTCAGCTCTGGAGACCTTATCTAAAGCGCCTTGTATTGAAATTCAATCTATAGCAGAAGTGCCAGAAAATTCGTTTGTATATTGTATTGAGCTCGGAATCCAAGAAAACTCAGTTGGCAAGGAAACATACACGCCAATGAATGCTGACATCCTTGTTTTAACTGAATCGAGACCAAGACATATTTCTGATCTAATTGGGAATGGAAGAACCTATACAATTGCGTTGGTTGTGAAAGGTGGACAGAGTGGAGGAATATTAGCACCGGATAAGTTCATTCTGAAAACTTCACAGAGAGTCCAAGTTGAGAAGTATAGCAAACGGAAGGAGCAAGGCAAATCCCTGTTTGCAACTTTCTTGTTAACCATGACCCCGAGTAACCGCATTTGGAAATCAATGGATCTGGATACAGTAAAGCAAAGAAATTCTAGCATTATCAACATGGTCAGGGCATACAACTCTTTGGTATGTACCAAAATTCTATCATGTCTTTTAATCGTGGTAATTAGAAGTAAACTAAAAGTTACATAGTGATGCTTCTCTACCTTTACTTATCACATATCTGCATATTGTAACGTTAACAATCACTTGTTGCAACAGGCTGCAGGGGAAAGTGATTCATCTTCCTTTAGATCTCATGACTCCTTTACTGATTCAAAATTAGGGATACTTTATGCAGTCTCAAGCTTAATGATTCACAACTGAATGCTGTCTTAGATTGTCTTTCTGCGAGTCAAGAATATCAAAAGGATTCCACCATTAAACTTATATGGGGCCCTCCTGGAACTGGTAAAACAAGTACAATCAGTACTATGTTGTGGGCTCTCCTAATAAAAAAACGCAGAACACTTTCATGTGCACCTACAAATACTGCCATAACGGAGATCACATCACGGCTACTTAAATTGGTGAGAGAATTTTCAAGTGATAACTGGTCTCTGGGAGATTTGGTCTTGTTTGGGAACAAAAATCGGATGAAGATTGATGATAATCTCAGTGGAGTATTTCTAGATGACCGTGTCGATAGGCTTTTGAAGTGTTTCGCACCATTAACTGGTTGGAGGTCTTGCCTTAACTCCATGATGTATTTGCTTGAGAATGCTGTTTCCAAGTATGAAATGTATTTAGAAAGAATAGAGGAGGAGGAAGAACAGAGGAGGAAGCAAAAAGAGGAAGAAGAACAGAGGAGGAGGAAGGAAAAAGGGAAGAAAAAGAGGAGAAAAAAGAGGAACCTCTGATAAAGATGACACTTAAGGAGTTCCTGTCAAAGGAATTTTTCCCTCTTGCAACAAACATGAACATCTCTATAAGAACGCTGTCTGAGGACCTACCAAAAGCTTTTATCTCTGATGAAAACTTCAAGAACATGAATCTGCTAATAGAGTTACTAAATGTCTTTGGGAGCTTGTTGAAATCAGAAGATGTTACAGACCAAATTCTTGATGAACTATTTAGAACAACGGTTGATGAAGATATCAACATGTTTTTATTTATGGAGTTTCTTCGTATAAGAGATGATATGACAAAAAAAATTAAGTTAAGGAGAACCAGAACTTTCTGTATACAGGTTATAAGGGCGCTTTCTAGAAATCTTCATCTCCCTGATATATTTAGCAGACACTCAATTCAAGAGTTCTGTCTTCAAAAGGCAATACTTATTTTCTGCACATCTTCTAGTTCTTTCAGATTACATCATGTGGAAATGGAGAAACCGCTTGAGATTTTGGTAGTTGATGAGGCTGCACAATTGAAGGAATGTGAGTGTCTAATCCCCTTACAGCTTCCTAGGATCCAACATGCCATTTTCATCGGTGACGAGCATCAGCTTCCGGCATTGGTTAAGAGTCAGGTACATATCCAGACACTTGTGATTTTTTTTTTTAAATCTGTCTACACATGAGTCTATCTCTGTTGAAATTGCACTCTCCAGGTTTCTGAAAATGCTGCCTATGGACGGAGTCTTTTTGAAAGACTGAGCTCACTTGGGCACAAGAAACACCTTCTTAATGTTCAATACAGAATGCATCCTTCCATAAGCAGATTTCCAAATTCATATTTCTACAATAATAAAATTTTAGATGGTCCAAATGTCATCCGTGATAGCTATGGGCAGCATTATTTACCTGGACGTATGTATGGCGCCTATTCATTTATAAATATTGAAGTTGGAAGGGAGACAACTGAGAGAAATGGACGTAGCCTGAAGAATATGATTGAGGTTGCTGTGGTATTGCAGATTGTCAAAAATCTTCATAAAGGTAGGTATCATGCAGTTGGATGCTTGAGTCATAGTATGTTTAAACAACATATATCATGGAGATGATATTAATTTACAGTATAATTACCTGGTTTATTGTTTTATGTTATGTTCCTTGTTGAAGTTACAAGTCCCTGCTTTCACTAATGTGTGTGGTTTTTATAGTTGACAACTTGACATTAAATTCAGATATAACCCATGTATCAAGCCTTTTCCAAATTATATGGTTTGTATTCGAAAAAGAATGTGCATACATACATACTAGATGCGTGCATAAATGTGTTTATGTATGTGTTCGACCATATGTTATAGTTCCAATAAAGGTGTGAATAGACACGATTTAATTTATGATTTATTTTAATTTTTTTCTAAGTCTTTCGATGCCTGATTAAAAATGCTTATAATTCTTCCATCATTGAGGAACACAAATAAGGATTAAGGAATGAAAATGCATGATAAATATCATTTTAGATGGAAACCGCCTATTAAATCCTAGTATCATAGCTCTGAAGGAAAATATTAAGAAAAGCATCCCAAATTTGAAATAAACATCATTCTACGCAGATAATAGTACTTGATCTTAGCCAAAAGGCCGAGAAAGGTATTGAGCAGATAATACAAGAAACTAACAAATTTATAATTCTAAGAGAGCACTTTAGGGCTTGTGGTGTTATCATGTACTAATTCAATTTGAAGATAGGCTGCTTGTATCCTATTGGCTATTGCAACCTTGTGAAGAGACATCAGCGCTTCTAGCTAGTGGTAACTAGTACAAACCTTCTAGGATAATATATATTTATCTTATATAAATTCCAATTAATTTTATTCTTAGCTTTTAGAAAATGGTGGCCACTGCAATGTGGTGTTGAAACTTTTGCAAGAGGTTTGTGGTTTTGCGCCCTACTCACATCTTGGCAGGTTGGTGGGACATCCCAAGTTTCAAAGAGAGTATCTGGGGAGAAATTATTTCTAGAAATTAGGATTTTCTCTCCAGATACCTGTACACGTGAATTAAGCTTTTTCCTGGTCAAAAGCAAAAAGGGGTATTATATGTTTCCTCAAGTATTTGCTCAACATAGAGAAGGGTGTTGACTTTAGAGGTGACTATATCTACAGTTACGTAAAAAGGGATTAATTAATTGCCTCAAAGTTGGTTCAGCATTTGATACTCATAAGCACCAAATTTGTTATGAAAAACTAAAGAAGGACCAAGTATTTAGCTTTCGATTCCATAGATAAGTGGGCAAAGGACAGGTGTGTCTCCACGAATTAAGACGAGCCATTCAGAGATCCGAGCCTGTATAGTTGAGCCAATTGAAATAGTTTATGAGGCTTTGAGGTTAATGATTTAAGAAACTACCAGAATAGCAGCTCTTAAAAGAGATTCTCCATCCTAAAGTAAGATGGTGATCTTTGACGTCAATCCCATTTGATGCGACACAAGACAGAGAAATTTTATGTATGTAATCTGTTATCAAGGAGAGATTGTACAAAGATTGTAAGCCCTTAGTCAAACATACCAATTTTTCTAAGTGTAGAAGCCCTAGGCTTCCTACATGCCTAAGATCACACGTCCAAGAAATTGAAGTAAAGGGAAGAACAAAATACGCTAAACAATGACCCAAACAGATTTAAGGCATAGAGTTCATCAACTTCAACATCCAACATCAATATGAATGTTCTTACAATGCGTTGCAAACACATTACGGGGTAGAGGAAGTACTAGAATGAGACAAAAAAAATTTCAAATAAAAAGAAATCTCTCCTTCCGTCTGCCCAAAATATTTAAAATGAAAGTATAAGGGTATCCTCCCGTTCTTTTGTGTGGAAATTCAATCTGTAAAATTTTAGTAGATTATCCAATTTTGTGTAATTTATAATTAAAACATTTAATCCCCGCTGCATTCAATGATGATTTTGTTCTTTGTGTATCCTTATTCTTCTCTCTCTCTCTCTCTCTCTCTCTCTCTCTCTCTCTCTCTCTCTCTCTCACACACACACACACACACACACACACACACACACAGATCTGTCAGTCTAATAAGAGTACTGGGGGTTGAGTACTACATTAAATTGTATGTTGTTTGTAAAAGTTCTGTTGATTATCCAGTTTTATGTAGTTTATACTTAAAATATTAATCAATAATGCACCTGATGATGTTTCTGTTCTTTGTACGTACAATATCAGGTGTTGGCATTAAAGTAAGGAAGATGTCTGATGGAAAAGTAAGCAGGTCAAGCTCGAGGCCTTTTATAATTCTAAGAAATTAAAGTTGGTAATGAAATTAGATGGAAGAAATTATAAGAGAGATACTTTGATCATATGCATGAGATTTGCTTTGTGATTAGTGAGTTCTGGAAACATAAAAGCTTAACTAAACATTAATTGAGAAATAGGGCAGTATGATCCACTGTTATTTACTTTTTACATTTGTAAATAATAGGCATGTGCAACACAACCGATTTGAAAAGGTTATATGATTATGTGGATTGGTGGCATCTATGTTTAAAGACAGGAAAGACAAGGTAAAAATACTCCCAATAGAATCCATGAGAGAATTATAAGACAAGGTTTCAACGATGGGAATATCTTAACTAAATCATCATTGATAGTGTTACCAAAAGTAAGATTAATAAAGCATACTAGTAGTATTGAGAAGTATGTTGTTGTATATTTATCTGGGAGAGAAGTGTCATTGGCTAGATGCTTTTGTTTCTTAATACTTTGGTTTTCAAATGGAGATGAGTCACTGTTATAGTGTTGTTCATTGTAGAGGAGAGCAGTATGGGGTTAACCATTAGGAATTTCAAGATGGTTAATGTCAAATGACTGACTAGAGCCTATTTTGTTTCAGTTGTCTGCAGGTATTTGTTTCTTTTGCATATTCTTTTTGGGTGAAATAAATGGAAAGTAGTTTATTTCTTGTAGATCAAGTAAAAGTAGCAAGTAGAATAATGACGCCAATAGTAGATATATTGTTAGGATTTTGCCTTATTTTTCAAGAAGAGATGATGGTTCAAGAAAATCCAATTGAGTTGGAGAAGACGATGGCTTGAAGCAGAAGAAACAAATTAAGATGAAGCGGTTTCCTTTTTAGGCGATTGCGAGTTTTTTTCAAGAGGAGTATGAATAGGATTTAATTCCTATTCAATGAAGGTTTGTTTTTAAAGATTAAAGGGTCTAGAATCCTTCTAGATCAAGAAGATCAATTCTTAAAGGATGATCAAGATTCAACCATCCAAAGGCCAAGATCATCTCATAGTCCAAATAGAATTTGAATTGTAAAATCCTATAAATAAAGGTTGTAACCAAGCATTGTAATTTTTTCAAACAAACAAGTCTCAAAGAGTTTCTACAATAGAAAATTTCAAGCAAAGGAGACCAAAGGAAGCCAAGAAAGAGAGGAGCAAGTCAAAGGTGCATAGAAAGAAGGCAATACTCTTGTAATATAGGGCTAGATTCAAGTGTAAGATGAATACTCTTATTGCATCAAGAGGAAGGTTAGATATCTTTATACTAAGTCTATTAATAAATCTCTCTCAAGTTCTCTCCCCGTGAACGTAGGCTAAGTTTGGGCCGAATCACGTTAAATCCTTGTGTTCTTTTTTATTACTCTTTTATTTAGGTATTGCTAGTTTGCTTTACATCAAGTTTTTCTTTTGCAAGTACTGTTCATATTGTCAAGTTCCGCTAACATCAATCCTGAGAGTCACAACAATTTGTACCAGAGCATATCAATTTCGTAACAATTGGTATCAGAGTTAAAGGTTGACGTAGGACGATATGTCAAAGATAAAAAGTTCTACGATAAAGTTCAAGATCGAGAAGTTCAATAGCACAGCAAACTTCAGCTTGTGAAAAAAGAGGGTGAAGGCATTGATGGTGCAATAAGGTCTTCACAAGACCTTGCAGGGTAAGTCAGCAAAACCTGTAGGTATGTCAAATGAGGATTGGAAGGAGATGAATCTAAAGGCGAGAAGTATGATCCAACTATGTCTCGCAGACGAAGTTATGTACAACGTGATAGATGATGAAACGGCTACGAGATTGTGGTCAAGGTTAGAAATATTATATATGACGAAAAGCCTCTCTAACAAGTTGTATCTCAAGAAACAACTATATGAGCTACAGATGAAGGAAGGGACAACAATGTTGGAGCATTTAAACTTCTTCAATAAGGTCATTAGTGAGCTTCTAGTTGTTGATGTCAAGATCAACAAGGAGGACAAAGCATTGATACTTCTAGTTCTCTTTCAGAGTCATATAATCATATCGTCACCACCATGCTCTACGGTACGGAAACTCTCATTTTGGAGGAGGTCACGTCAACTCTCTTATCTAATGAGATTAGGAAAAGTCCAAATCAAGAGGAGCAAGTAGGATCGGGTTTAGTGGTCACGGGAAGAAAAGGAAGAGGAGAAGAAAGAAAAGGTCCAATCTCATTAAAGGCATGTCATTTTTGTCACAGGGAAGGTCATTGAAAGAATGACTGCAAGCATCGACAAGAGTGGCTGAAGAAGAAGGGGTAAGCTGTGGAGGCAAATGTAGCAAACGGTGTAGAGAACACTGAAATATTAATGGCTTCTTACGAAAACAACACTTCTCAAGATAAAGACTGGATATTTGATTCAGGTAGTACGATTCATGTATGTTCCTAGAAAGAGCTATTCAATGACTCTTTAGTTGCAAAAGAGGAAGGGATTGTCAAGATGGTAGATGGCTCAGCTTGTGAGGTCATCGACACTGGCATAGTCAAAGTTACAAGAAGAGATGAGACAGCGTGTGCTCTGGATGTGGTCCGGTATATCCCGAAGACACAGTATAATCTAATATCCATAAGGTTGCTCGACGAAAAAGGATACCGGATCCAAGTGTAACAAGGCATCGTCACAGTCAGCCAAGAAGATAGGATAATCATGGAAGGAGAGAGGTGTGGAGGGTACAAGCTGAAGGAAATAAACTCAGTTCGAGGTGGAGTTTCAAGAATAAACTTAGAAGGAAGTTCATCTCCAGGTGGAGCTTCAAGGAAGACTGCAACGGGATGTGAACCGGTCAAAGTGTTACGGGAAAGAGAAAGGGTGCACTCGAGTAAGGCCTGAGATGGTCCAAGCCATGGCGGTAAAGCAGCCAAAGGCCCGGGGAGGGGGCAAAAGTTAAAAGCTTCACGGTACGGTTATAACCAAAAAGAATCAAGGTATTAATTTGAAATCTCAAGTTGTTTTGCTAAAGGCTTGAAAAATAACTCAAGGTAGAGATTGTTAGAATTTTGCCTTACTTTTTAAGAAGAGATGATGGTCCAAGAAAATTCAATTGAATTGGAGAAGACGATGACTTGAAGCAGAAGAAGAAAATTAAGATGAAGCAGTTTTCTTTTCAGGCGATTTACGAGTTTCCTTTTCAGGAGGAGTATGAATAGGATTTAATTCCTATTCAATGAAGGTTTGTCTAAAGATTAAAGGGTCAGAATCCTTCTAGATCAAGGATAGCAATTCCTAAAAGAATTGATCATGATTCTTCAACCATCCAAAAGCCAAGATCATCTCATAGTTCAAATAGGAGTTGAATTGTAAAATCTTATAAATAAAAGTTGTAACCAAGCATTGAAATTGCCTCAATCAAATAAGTCTCAAGGAGTTTCTACAATAAAGAATCTCAAGTAAAGGAAACCAGAGGAGGTCAAGAAATAGAGGAGCAAGTCGAAGGTGCATAGAGAGAAGGTAATACTCTTATAATATAGGGCTAGATTCAAGTGGAAGGTGAATACTCTTATTGCAATCAAGAGAAAAGTTAGATCTCTTTGTACCAAGTCTGCTAATAAAGTTTTCTCAAGTTCTCTCTCCGTGGATGTAAGCCAAGTTTGGGCCGAACCATGTTAAATCCTTGTGTTTTTTTTTTATTACTCTTTTGTCTAGGTATATCTAGTTTGCTTTATATCAAGCTTTCCTTTTGCAAGTACTGTTCATATTACTAAGTTCCGCTAATGTCGATCCTGACAGTCACAACAATTGGTATCAGAGCATATCAATTTCGCAACATATATAACATTAAAATATGTGCTAAGATGATTGACACATTATTTGATCATATAAAGTACACTGGTAGACAATCTAACAGCTGATCATGTTGAGGTTAAAAACAAGATAAAACATGTTGCTTATGTTGTGCCTGTGTAGCTTTCCTTTAGAAGCAATCTCACAGGTTGGAGTGAACCTGGCCAAAGTTTAGACTGATTTTGTTGTTAGATGATCAAACAATTTATGTAAAAGCTCCACCTTAGGAAGAGTAGCAATGAAACAGTGGAATCCTGTTGGCAAAAATTCCTGATGAGCTTGCAAGAGGACCAAGATCATACTACCTTAACTAGAAGCTTCATAATTTAGATGGAAGCTTGACAATTTACCGGGGAAATTAATGTAAAAGAAAACGAGACATATGCTGCTGTGTGACAAAAAGAGAGATTTTGAGAAGCTATGTAAGATTGTAAGGTGACAAGATCTTAAAGACAGCAGTCAAGACTGCTAAGCTTTAATACAAAGTTGCAGTTGGTCTACGGTGCATTTGATTGCAGCTTCAAGTACCATAGTTTGAGATGCAGTTCAACAATGTTGGGCAACATCAACTGAAGAGTTTGTTACCCGTGTTGTGTTGGTTTCAATTGCAGCCTCAGCTATGATAATATAGTTGGTCTTGACTTGGTGCTGTTCTAGTTGATGTTCCAGAAATTGGAGAGAAGTCTGTTCCAACTATAGCGAGGTTCAAAATACGTTCAACGCTAGCTTCAGCCCACCAACCACATTCAAACACGAATATAAATTATACAGTCTCCAAAGTCGTAATGGTAGAACATTGCTACCATTACAATTTACAACACAATACTCTTGAACACTATGTTTTGCACTGATTTATGCAACTGCTCTCATGTACTATCTTTCTAGTACTTCTTCATAATTAGAGCAAATTTTAATCTATTCAGTGTTTCATTTTGGAAACCATTACCAAATGTAAACTGTTGTTCTTTTTCCTCTAAATTTTTTATCTGAAATTGTATGTAATATATTGTGACTGATGGTTTTGCAGCATCTCTTTCTACGGGCCAACAAATTAGAGTTGGTGTTGTATCGCCGTACACAGCTCAAATATGGGCAATTCAAGAAAAACTTAAGAAGACATATTGGATGGCTAATGAATTTTATGTGAAAGTTCAATCTATTGATGGATTTCAAGGTGGAGAGGAGGATGTTGTAATTATTTCTACTGTAAGATCCAACCAAAGTGGATCTGTGGGCTTCCTTTCTAATCGCCAGCGGACAAATGTGTCTCTGACAAGGGCAAAGTAAGTTACATCCCAACAAGTAGAAATTAGAGACATCCATAAGCCTGAGCTACATTCTTCTTTTTTCAGATCAAGTTGGAGTTTATTTCCAAGTAAACATTAGTGTTGTCATCTTGTGGCAGGCATTGTTTGTGGATTATAGGAAATGAGAGAACATTAACCAAAAGCAGGTCAATTTGGGAGAAGTTAGTAGTAGATGCAAAGAACCGAGGTTGTTTTCACAATGCAACTGATGATAAAACTCTAGATGCTGCCATCGCCGAAGCTGCTGAGGAGCTTGATGAACAGGATGATTTGCACGGCAGCAGCAGGACGAGTGGGAAGGTATCTTGATTTTTACTATACACAGGCATCAATACTTGCATTTGATATCTTGCAGTTTTGTTAATGGATTTAAATCAATGTGATTGAATAAAAACCTTTACTTATTTATTTATTTTTTGACTAATACATCTGGGAAAGTGTTGGTAAGGTGACTCTCTAGATAATTATCTATGAAGTTGGCCTAACAATCATGGTAGATCATTTCAATGGATGATCCATGATCTTCATTATGATCTTGATCTCCATGCCCGAAAATGGTGTTGCATAATATACCATTTGACTTAAACACTTGTTAACCATCTATTAAATGGTTTCATTTGTCCTATATATATCTCGTTTGTGAGTACGTTGTCCCATATATCATTGAGATGCCTTCACGTTACAACCACTTGAATCATGATTGAGATATACTAAAATTGGATAATTTTATATACACAATTTAAGGATACGAAGATCATGGTGAACATTGTGGATCATTCATTGAGATGGTCCACAATAAGATTTTAGGCTAACTACTTAGGTAACAATCATAGTCATCCTAGGAATACTTCCCTACACACATACATTAGAAGTGATTTTCATACCATACATGAGTAGGTTTCTGATAAACTCCAGTTAAATATCCAAAAAAGGTGTACCATTGCTGTTGCTTGACGCTAATTTCTGTCAAAATTATTAACTAATTTGTTAACTCACATACAAATAAGAGTATAAGCAATTTATTATAAGATTATTCCTCATTACATGTGTACTTTTAGATATAACAGATAAGTTTGTTAAGTCCTAATAGCATCCTCAAGTCTTATCCAATCCTCGTAATATTACAAGCCATAATTTGAGTAGGATTCGGTCTTGCATGACGTATATAAAAGGAGAGGTTTTGCTCGTGGTAATATGTACTTGTATAAGTAATTCTTCTGACTATCAATAAAAAGATGCAGTTCTTCGTAGTTTGACATGTGCAAGCTCATTCTTTCACAATTGTTATTGGACCGATGTACAACACTTGATATAGGGTAGTGCAATTTTATCTTCATAAGGAGTTTGCTTCCTCCTTATTGTCATTTTCATTTGATTCTGATATCCGTTTACCGTTGTTATGTGTCCAAACTCTACATTCATAGCCAATATAACCAAGGAGGAAAGAGGGGTACCCACAATCTGTTGGGAAACAATCTGTATGCTTTGATGTCAATTGTTGTGATTTCAAGGGAGGACGCCCCCACGACCAGATCGATTAGGGCGGCGCAGCGGATACGAACCATAGGATCTAGTAAAGCAACTTGAAGAAGAGAAGAAAAAATATTCCAAAGTAGATAGAAAGCCAACACACAATATAACGTGGTTCAACCGATCAAACAGATCGTGTGTACGTCCACGAGAGAAAAGAGGAGAAACTTTATTAAAACTTTGAGGGAGTACAATAAGAATTACTTACACCTCACGCTGAGAAATTACAAGCCCTTGATGGCCATCAAGAACAACGAACCCTTGTGGTTAAGCTTCTCTCACAAATTTCTCACCAAGATGAATTACACCCTTAGAAATTACTTGGGATTCTCATTGAATACATTAAAGGCCACCCATAAGGAGTTATTTATAGACTATAGAACTCTTTTAGTTCTAAATAAACTTCTTCAATTAGAATAAAGGAAACTTGAATCAACTCGAACTCAAAACACCTTCAATCAGAATAAAGAAAACTTGAATCCAACTCGGACTCAAAACAGATTCAGAAAAAACTACTAATCCGATATTAATCAACCTTCACAACGTATTTACGTCATAATCCTAACAATCTCCCCTTGACTTGAATATGTTCAAGTCCGAGAATAGCCACCATGCTCCATGTGCTCACATTCACGGACAATTGAACAAACTTAATTTCATCTCCATCTCACTCCTTCTTCTCCATAACCCCCTCATGGGGTTCATATCTTGATTAGGTCGAAGAAAGAGATACTGCTTCATAATCAACCGATTCGCCAATGACTTCTTTAGATAGTGTTGCTGAAGTTGCTCCCACAGCGAGAATGCTGATTTCTCCGTAAAAAATTCATCCAACACTTCGTCCACCAAGCAAAGTTGAATAGCTGTCAAGGCTTTCTCATCCAACTTTTGTCAAGTTTCTTCCTTCATGTCTTGAGGCTTTTCTCCCTCCCGAGTAGTGCTTTCTTCAACTCGCTCTGGGTAAGGATGCTCATCCTAATCTGCCACCTACTGAAATTGATGACACCATTAAACTTTTGAATATCGAACTTGATAGCAGACATCTTTATGTTAACCTTGCTCTGATAAGAAGAGAAGAAGAAGATATTCAAAGTAGATAGAAAACCAACACACAATATAACATGATTTCACCAATCAAACAGATCATGTGTACGTCCATGGGAGAAGGGGAGAAACTTTATTAAAATTTTGAGGGAGTATAATAAGAATTACTTACACCTCACGCTGAGAAGTTACAAGCCCTTGATGGCTGCCAAGAATAGCTAACCCTTATGGCTAAGTTTCTCTCACGAATTTCTTACCTAGATGAATTGTACCCTTAGAAATTACAAATTCATGGGATTCTCATGGAATACATTGAAGGCCACCCCTAAGAGTTTATTTATAAACCATAGAACTCTCCTACTCCTAAACAAACTCCTTCAATCAGAATAAAGAAAACTTGAATCTGACTCAGATTCAAAACACCTTTAATCAGAATAAAAGAAACTTGAATCCAACTCGGATTTAAAACAGATCTTGAAAAGGAAACTGTCAAATCCGACATTAATCAACCTTCATGACGTATTCACGTCATAATCCTAACAAAATCTTCATAGGCTTGTTAGCATGTTGGATAACTAACTGGCCATGTAGTTTCAACTTACGCAACCAAGGAGCAATATCTAGGACTTTTTAAGAATCGGACAGTAGAAGAGGGGAACTATAGAAAGGGGGAATACAGATTTGCTATAGGGAATTATTTTCAACTCCATGGCACAGACATAGCCCAAGAGCCACACTAGACACATTCCTGACTTCCTTAAGTTATCTAAATGAAAGAAAAGCTACGCAAAAACACATTCTTCGAATATAATCGAAGAGAGGATTATGTCATCTCTTGTTCACTACATTTCCACTATAAGTTGCTAATATTTTAAGCCAATAAAAAGATTGAAAGAGAAATGATACTACACACGACCATATAAAACATGTCCTTAATTTAGATGGGTGTAGGCCACTATAAGCAAATAAATAAGCACACTTCACCGACCCGACATCCCATACCTTACCTGTAAAGTGTAGTTGATTCATAAGATAATTTTTGTGAATAATTGTTTGAACGATCTTTAGTAAATTCAGTCAATATTGACCTTTCCAGCTTTTTTGTCATTATAACTGGTGTTAAGATTTGTGCAAACAAATAGTCTCACATTGGTTAGACAAGGGGATGATATTGGGTATATAAGGATTTAGGCTACTCCACATAAAAGGTTAATCTTTTGGGATGGTGCCTCGAGTCCTTACAAATGTATCACAGCCATGCTCCAAACTTAGTCATGTGTGGAAGATCCCCCAAGAGTGGATACCGTAGCCCCGGGCGCAGGCGCAGGTTCAAGCGAAAAAGCACAGCGCAGTGCAACGCAGTGCAGCGATTAAGACGCAAGTCTGGACTCTTTGTTTAAGGGGGATTGTAAAAATTTGTGCAAACAAATAGCCCCATATTGGCTAGACAAGAGGATAGTCTTGGGCATATAAGAATTTGGGCTACTCCATCTAGAAGGTTAGTCTTTTGGGATGGTGCCCCGAATCCTTACAAGTAGAGTGTTTAGGCTATAGGTATTTAACAATTAGCTTAAATTGATATTAGTCCCTAAAAATATGGTTTTCACCTATTATTTGTCCTCTTTGAGGTTCAAATTAGTTATCACGAAATGACTTATAATACTTGGCCCACATTGCTAAGGATCTATATCAAATATCAAAGTATGTGGGCAAGTAATGTTAAATTAAGCTAATTATCAGGGATTTTTATCCTCGAAAGTTAAAAAAACACCTCCAAATTAAGTCTAATTTCCAATAATTTTGTAAGTTCTACAAACTACTTTTTGTTTTGGGAAATACATGTGCACTAAATTATACTAACCAAATTTTAGTAGATATATGAAAATGTATTCAACAAGTTGACACTAAAGTCTAAAATCCAAACATCAGTATTAGCATCAGTAGTGGTTGTAGATTTTGGGCCCAAAAATCAGAAATATCAGTCATTTCCTCTTTGGTCGTATCGACAATATCAGTATTATCTCTGTTGTATTGACCATTTCTCGGCTATACATATCTGTATAGGAAATGTTTCACACTATGGTTGAAAGTTGTCTGAAATTATCTATAGTATTGTATGACTTACCTAGCTATTTGATATATTTGAAAAAGTGTCTGGATACATCTTTGTTTATATAAAACCCACTGAATTAATTTCCTAGTTGAATAGAAGATTAAGATTATTATTACTCAAGATCAATGAAAATCATCCAAGCATCCTGATGTGAAACGTGATACGTGTGGGCGTCAAAAATTAGTGGTTTAATAAACTTTCTACGTCTCACCAACTGTACAATCTTAGGTAGAAAAATAATTAAAACTAATATGCAAGCAGATAAATTTTACAAAATGCAATAATCCCAGCTGTATTGTTCTCAACTTTGAAAAAACTAAAACAATTACTAAGTTACAATGACACAAACTTGTAAAATCAATATATATAATCAATGGACTCAGGGTGAAACAGATGCTTTCGCCTCATAATTTCAAGTGGCAGCATAAAAGTCGATAAAGTAAAAATGGCGGATATCAACTCAGGGTGAAACAGACGCTCTTGCCTATTGAAGATTACAGATATCTCAGTGATATATGAAGTGGACACTGATGCAAAGCTCTCATCATCACGATCACGGTGACTTGAAAATCATCTGAAACAGATGCCAGATGTGAAAGTTGTGGCCCGAAAATAAGAGATGCGCTAACTGGTCTGTATTTGTCTGAACTGTTATTGTTCACGCGGATTAGATCTCCTTCGCGAGTTCATAACTTAAACCTGTTCTCTTTCTTTTGTTTGTGAATCACCAGTTTGGGCTTGGACCTGAACTCGCTTGGATTTGTTTATCGTTCTATCCTCGCAGGTTGAGATCAAGGCTGAAACTGCGACACTTGCAAGAAGAGAAGGCGAGCGAAGGAAGGTTGGGTAGTGGTTGAAATCACATGTAGGAGGTGTGGCTCACGACGGGTCGCGTAAGTGGAGAAGAGGCGAGGTGGAGGGGCTGTGCCGAGGAACACGAAGAAGGTAGCATTTGGTTCAGGTGATAATGAAAATGGTCAGCGATTGGTGACGATAAGGATGGCGGTGGGGTGGCGAAGACAAGGGCGATGTTGCTGTGGTGGTGTGTTGAAGTTCTTTGCGTGGATGTTAAAGCCGAGAGAGGGCAAAAGAGAGGGAGGAAGAAAACTTGTAATTTGGAGAAGAAAAGAAAGGAGAGAGCGAGCAGGAAAAAAAGAAGAAAGACACTGGCAGCCAAGTAGGGGGAGAAAAAGAAGAGAGAAAGGGTTATGATTTTAATTAGTGTAATTCGGCATCAAATCCTAAACAAATTTAGTAAATCAATTTCACATAATAATTTCTTTATCAAAATTCTTTATTAAATAAAATAAAAGTACTTGACCTGTATTTATAGGTCTTATAAGCTTTGAGTTTCAAACTTCAACCGATGTGATACTAAAATAAATAGAAACTAAAAAAAACCAAAATACAATAAAAGAAAATTATGCAAGATTCTTAAAGTGTGGAGACGTATGACATCATAGGTTTGGCTCTGGGTATCCATATCACATCCTAAATAATTTTTTACTTAAAACCTTATTTTGTTTAATGATGTAAAGATTAAAATTATATGATAATTAAATTTGCGTCTTTTTTACCCAATAGGTTGCTTCTAGGATCTATGACTAACAATTTGTTTTCTTGGTAACTCAACATTGACTCATTGATGGTTGACATCAAGTTCCTCACAAGTCATAAAGATTTGGTGAATTTCTTAGTGGAAGACGTACATTTCCAACATAAGAGATGGCTAATAGAGAACAAGAAGTGCACAAGTCACAAGAGAAAAGGAGATGTGATGTGGTTCGACATAATGGAATCAAAGATGGTTACAAAAGAATTACACCAACTTATCAAAACCTTTATCTTTGAACCCCCAATGAGAAGCTCCCCACAATAGTCTTTAGTGACTTGCAAAATTCTCATAAAATCTCCATCAAAGAGTTACTAAATAGCCCCCAAAAGTTTACCTAAGCCCAAAGTGTTGGCTTTATAGCAAGTCAAAACAGTCCTAAAATTGCCACTCTCTTAGCTAGACAATAGATTAATGTTTAAAATAATGATAACGTAACAATAACATTTTTCTTTTGTTATGCTTACATAGGTTATAACGTAACGCATAACGTAGGTTACGAGATTTAATATTTATTTAATAAAATAAATAAAAATAAAAATATATTATATTTAAAATTTCTATGTATAGAAAAATAATTTTAAAATATCTAAAAAAATATCAAATAATATATAACACATTTAGCAAGTCTCACAATAAATTTTAGCGAGCATCAAAGAACTGAGATGCTCTGATGTCGTGTGGTTTCTCGTCAATTGAAGAGAGATCGACGATGAGTTTCTCGTTAATTGAAGAGTCGTATTGTTTTTTATTTTTGGGGTATCACAATGACAAGTTCTTCATCAATTGAAAAGAGATTAAAGAGAGAGAAAATGGAGTGTTTCGATGCTCGCCGATGAGAGAGAGATGAAATTGAAGAGGAACTGTGGAGAAATGAGGAACCACACGAGAGAGTCACCGATGTTGTCGCCGTCGATTACAGAGAGGAGGAACTTGGGTGCTTCTATGCTTTGCTCGTCGTCACCAATTTAGGGTTTCATGTTGATTTGATCTTGAGAGAGAAATCGCTTCACTGTTTTATATTTGCAATTTGTGTAAATAACGTGAGTTACGAACGTTATGTTATTTTTATAACGTAACATTCGTAACGCTCCAAAAAACGCTCGTTATTAGGAACTGCATTTTTTACGAGTGTTATATAATGGCTGTGTATCGTTATGTTTTGTAACGGGTTATAACTAGTTACATAACTGGCTTTTTAAAACATTGGAATAGATCTCACATGATTGGTTAGTCCCATGATGAATCTGCACATGTTATCAAATCATTAGTGTTATTAGGCTCAAAAAGTTTCATGCATGATCCTTGAATTAATGTTGTAATCCATAGCCAACCTTCATTTGGATTAGAAATGATTTAATTTTAATGACAATAGAAGACAGAGAGTGGAGGCTTTTGAAAGGATTTATGTTGTGATGAGTCTTGTTTTCAAGGCAAAAGGGAAATCAAAAGAGTTGCGAGTTAAAGAAGAGATAAATATGGAATCACTGTTTGAGTCCAATTAGGACTATAGGATGGTGCCATATTTGGATCTCTTTGATGATAAATTAAGGATATAGTTTAGTGATATCAAGAGGGCTATGAGAGTCTATAAAGAGTCTTATTTTATAAATAATAAAAATTTTAGGAAGAGGAAGAACTGTTAGAAGGAAAAGATGCATATCAACAAGGAGAGAAAGAACGAGAAGAAAGAACCGTAACTACCTCTTCTTAGATCAAGCCAGGATGCTTAGCATCAATGGGTGATTCATGTTACGTGCGCCTTGGCAACAACCAATGAGGAACCTTAATCAATAGAGAGAGATGCACCAGAGAAGTACCCAAAAGACAAAAATAAATAAACAAGAGAGAAAGCAAACACAATATTTAACGAGATTTGATAATTTGCCTACATCTTCGGGGCAAAGGAGAGAGATCTTATTGATTCAATGATCAAGTACAAGTTTTTTGAGAGATACAATTCATGAGGGCTCTACCCCTTTATTTATAGTCAGAGAGTTCTAGAGTTTTAAGAAACCACAATTAGATTCGACTCTTTTTCAGAAACGAAGTCTGAATCCCATAGGAGAAACAGATTTGCCTGCTGGTCAACCGAGCGGGTCAACCGATTTCTTACTTCGGTCGATTGGTCGGTCGACCATTTTTAACAGAAACCCGATGTATGCCAGTTGGTCGACCATTATAGTCGACCGAGCTGGTGTCATGCACATTGTGCATGCCGGTCGACCAAGCGGTCGGTCGCCTCTTATCTGGCCAGCAAATGGACTGAGTTCTCGCTCCTTTGAGCTTCGATCTCTGAACTATTCTTTCGATGAGTTAAAAAAAACTTTACCATCAAGTGTTTATCTTCTTTCTCCCTACAATTCTCCACCTCGGTAAAGATTTCTCAAATCTGAGCCGAACTCAACACAGTACATGTCGACTCAAAGGGGCTGCACCTATATGGCTGCCTACGTACCTTGCCTAAGGGATCAAGTCATCCATAGTTCATCCAAATAAGCTCCACCGAGCTCAAGCAACTGGAAGAATATGGAGCAACTCTTTACAATGTGTAAATTTCACACCCGAAACCACCTTGGTAAGTATATCTACGGGATTCTCCTCTGTCTGAATTTTTAGTAACTCAATGTCATCTTCATCAAGAATCTCCCGAACAAAGTGGAACCTGACATCAATGTGCTTTGTCTTTTCATGATACACTTGGTTCTTTACCAAATAGATAGCACTCATGCTATCACAGTTGATCAGGATCAACCCCCAAGTCATCGAGCAACCCTTGAAGCCATATTGCCTCTTTCATAGCCTCCGTCATGGCCTTATACTCGGCCTCTGTAGTAGATAACGTAACAATAGACTGTAGAGTAGAGCGCCAACTCACTAGTACTTGGAACAATGTAAACACATATCCCTTTGTAGAACGGTATTTGTCGAGGTCTCCTGCATAATCGGAATCAACATATCCGATCACTCCTGCTTACCTGTAGAATCCTTCTCAATTACTAAACCAACATCTATGGTACCTTTGATGTACCGTAGAACTCACTCTACTGCCTCCTAATGACCCCTATTAGGATCATGCATGTATCTGCTAATTATCGAGATAGCTTGTGATAAATTTGGCCTTATACATACTATCGCATACGTTAAACTACCAACTACACTGGCATACGGTATGTGAGTCATGTACTCACATTTTTTAACAGTAGTAGGAGACGGTGGCTTTTAACTTAAAATGAGGAGCCAGTGGTGTACTTACAGATTTTGTATCACCGTTGATGTTGAAACTTTGAAGTACCTTATGTACATACCCATTTTGTGTCAAGCTAATTTTGCCACTCCTTCAGTCTCGCTCAATCTCCATACTTAGCTAGCACCTTCTTCGCTTCACCAAGATTCTTCATCTCGAACTCGAAAGACAAGTCTTCTTCAATTTATCTATTGCAGATCTGCTCTTATAAGCGATGAGCATATCATCTACATAAAATAGTAGATAGATGTACTCTCCTTTGGGTAGCTTATTGTAATACACACATGGGTTATAATGGCTACGTGTGTACCTTTTACCTCTTATGAAGCTGTCGAAATGCTTGTACCACTGCCTAAGAGACTGCTTTAATCCAATAGCTTGCATTTAATATTCTCTTTTCTTGCAGTTTTGAACCTCATTGGCTGAGATATATAGATCTCCTTATTAAGATCGCCATGGAGAAAGGCGATCTTCACATCGAGCTGGTCAAGGTCCAACTCATACTGTGCTACCAGCGCCAGCAAAACTGAATCAATGAGTGCTTTACATGTGAGAATACCTCATTGTAGTCAATGTCTTTTCGCTGTGTGTAGCCTTTAGCTACCAACTTGACTTTATAGCATACAGTATCATCTTTGAGAGATCCATGTTTCTTTGTATATACCTACTTATAGCCAATTGCCTTCTTTTCCTTAGCAACTCTATCAGTTCTCAAGTGTTGTTCTGATATAGAGAACTCATCTCTTCTACCATGACATCCTTCCACATCTTGAATTCTGAACTGATTTCAGCTTTCTTATATGTAGATGATTGAGATTTTCCTGCACACAAAATATAATATATCAGATTTAAGAATTAGAGATGTTCAAGGTGCTCAATTCTATCCGCTGTAGCAATGGCTATGCGGGTCGTGATCCTCAGGGAGGTACTAGCGATGGAAGCTTGTTTAGTAAGTTATCTCTTTTTTATTTATTTTGTTATTTACAATGGTATTTACAATGAGAAGTGTGGTATTTACAATGAGAAGTGTGAAAGAAATTGGAAAGATGTGGAGTTGGTTATCTAAACTAAAGAAAGAAAAGAAATTATAAACTAAAAAAACACATACCTACTTCTTCTGCCCTGTTTACCTTTGATCCGTTGCAACGACTTACCTTGTTTTTGAAGGCATTCAAGCATGGCGTATAGGATATGTTCATCACCATAGGCCATCAAGGGCACTTCTTCGGCTAAGCAGTCTCGAAGCGATCAGATCTCATGGTTTGCAAGACATCAGAGAGAAACAAAAATAGAATAAAATAAGAATAGAAGAACAAAAATAAAACAAGAATAGAAGAACAAAATAAAACAAGAATAAAATAACAAAAACAAACCTTGAGTTGATTCTATTAACAATGGAAGAAAAGTTTGACTTACACCGATATCACCTCAGTACAAGCATGAACTCCTTCCTCCATGAAAGCATCCTCTACTCTTAGTTACATAAAAAAATAAAAATTACAAAAAAAGAAAATAAAAACCTAAACTACAAACTAGCCTAAAAACCCTAGATTTAACTCTGTAGTTCGCTGGACGCCCTTCTCTGTTGCTCTGCAGGGGTATTTATAGGTGCAGAAGGAAGTAGAGGCCCAGTACGATTCCTCCAAGAAAACAGTTGCCCAGTCTCATCCAGATTGCCGCGGAAACGCGGCTTTGGCCGCGTTTCCGCGGCCAAGTATTGTCGGCTGGCCACGCGCTTTCACGCGTGGCCTCCTTTGGTCCGTCCATCTGGGTTTATCCGTCTGGAAGCTGTATCCTGACTCTTTATTTTGAGATTTCGGGATAACTTGGGAAGCAAGTTACCCTAAATCCAATCTTTCAATATCTTTTAACAACGAATTTGTTATCTTTGCACTCTCTTCTTTGGCTTTTATCCTCATCCTGCAAGCATTTAGGGTTGAATAGAAGTCTATCCTTCCCTCTTCTTTTAGTATTTGCAACTATTGCCCTTGTAATTGCAATTTTGACATTTGATAATTGCAACTTTTGCATTGGGCTTGAACATGGGCTTTTGGGCTTCTTTTAAGGCTTTATTCCTTTATTTTTATTACTCAAGGCCTGCACACAATAAATAATAAAATATTAGTTAATAGTGCATGATTATATGAATAAATATGAAAATGTGATAGTAAATGTGATGACACTTATGCGTTTTTTACTACCTATCAGTAGACGGGATATCTCTTCAACGATAAGGAGAGCATAGGCCACAATCATATCTGTAGTGAGCCAACTAAGCTTTCATGGATTTCTCCTGGTTTTTTCAACTGCAATGGATTCATGGACATCACCCATATCCTGTCCTTGATCCTCATCATCATCGGTATCCTGATCGGCTACATGATCACTACCCTGTGTCACCATAGGTATGATCTCCAATGATACTGATCTTTCTAGATACGGTGAAATAACATCACTTTCCACCTGCTGTGATACCCCTTTGGTCTTCTCAATCTCCACCTGCTGAGATATTGTAGGCTTCAACATTGAAGCCTCATCAAACGTGACATCTCTGCTTAGGATAAACTTCTTGCTCTTAAGATCTCAAATCTTGTAGTCTTTTACTTCTTTTGAATTCTACAAACACACTTTTTTTGCTCTTGGTCTAACTTGTCTGCCTTAATATTACCGTAGGCCGGACACCAAATACCCTTAGCGAATCATAATCTTAAGCAGATTTTTCTGACCAAACTTTCAAAGGTGTTTTACCTCCTATCGCAGAAGAAGGCAGCTTGTTAACGAGATAGCAAGCATATGCTAAAGCCTCTGCCCAAAAATTCTTTGATAATCCGACATTGGATAACATACATCGGACCTTCTCTAACAAGGTCCTGTTCATCCTTTCGGCTACTCTGTTTTGTTGTGGTGTTTCTCTTACTGTGAAGTGCTTTTCTTATATTCTCATCATGATATAGCTTTAGGAAAGGATCACTCTATACTCTCCTCCATTATCTGACCAGAGCACCTTGATCTTCTTTACGCATCTTTTTCTCCATATTCTTCTTCTACTCCACAAATAATTCTAGGACTTTCCTTTTGTGTTTCATGGTATATACCCAACATCGCCTAGAATAATCATCTATAAAAGCATAAAGTAGTGGTTACCTCCGATAGATGCCGTTTTGTAGGTCCCCAAATATTGGTGTGAGCATAATCCAGAATCCCCTCGGTGTAATGAGTCGCTGTGCCGAATTTTACCTTAGTCTTCTTTCCGATAACACAATGTTCACAAAACTCTAATTTGCAGGTTCTAGCACCTTTCAACAGGCCTTACTTTGCAAGAGCTTGCAAAAACTTTTCTCCTGTATGTCTTAGTCTTATATATCTCAGCCGGGTAGAATCATCATCGAATCTGTTGAAGTCGCCACTTGACCTGTAGCTGTACTACCTTTCAAGTAGTAAAGATTATTTCGGCGGACACCCTTCAAAATCACCATTGAGCCCTTAGTCATCTTGAGAACACCATCTCTTATAGATACCTCAAAACCCAATGTTTCTAAAACACCAACTAAGATAAGATTTTTTTTAAGTTGAGGTACATACCTCACTTTCTTTAATTCTCATACCATGCTATCAAACATCTTAATCTGGACTGTACTTATTCCTTCTATGTTACATGGGCGATCATCACCCATGATAATAGAACATCCATCTAGCTTCTCAAAGCTAGAAAATCAATCCCTGTTTGGGCATACATGATAGGTAGCTTCAGTTCTAACATCCACTCAGAGTCTCCTGAGTAACCAATAATAGGAGTAGTAACAGAGAAAGAGAATACTGATGAGTCTGAGTCCGATCCACCTGCCTGTGAAGTGCTGGCGTGACTACTGACCCCTGTGCGAATTTGCCTCGGTTTTCAACTCCTTTTTCTTACCTTTGGCCTTTAGACAATCAATTTTCCAGTGCCCTACCTCTTTACAGAAGGCGCACTGGTTCTTCTTCATATCTCTGAAACCTGGCATGGACTTTGATCTCCCACGATCACCTTTACCCTTCCGATTGGAACTTCTGCCTCTTATTGTCAACGCCTCTGCTGATGTGCTCTCAGAAGTAGACAGCTTGTCATGCCCCTTACTTCATGATTTATAAGGGCAGCCAATACTTCACTATATTTAAGTGTTTACCTACTATTGATCAAAGGTAGAGTGAAGGTCCCATACTCTTTTTCAGAAAGAGAATTCAATAGAATCACCGCCTTATCCTCTTCTTTGATCTTGACATCCACGTTAACTAAGTCTGTAAGAAGCTTGGTATAGTTATTCATGTGTTCATCAATGGAGAGTCCTATCTTTATCTGGAAGCGATAAAGCCTCATCTTCAATTACAAACGCGATTTGATGCTTTTTGTCAGATATTTCTTCTCCAGGATCACCCACAACTGCCTTGCAGATGTTTCATATAACACATGATACTTGATGTCTTGTGTCAAATAAGACCCAATCAGACCACACGCCGTTCGATTCATCTTATCCCAATCCTCTTCAGAAGTAGTATCGCGCTTTTTTCCAACCGTAGAGTATCTTCGAGATTTGATGCTGTCAATGCATCCATCACCTCACACCTCCACATCTCAAAGTTGTTCTTACTGTCAAACTTCACCACATCAATCTTCAATAGATATGGATTCATAATTTTTATCATAGATGTACTATCTTCAACCATCTTCTCAATAGATTTTTCAAAAAATAATACGAAAAATAAATGGAGTTAGATCAAAAAAACTAGATAAAGATAAGATCTTTACCTCAAAGTGAAACCTTAGGAGAGTTTTTGAAACGATTTACTCCACCAAATTTGATTTCTTGAGCAATCTAAACGCTGTTTTGAGATCGACACACGATCACACAAACAGCCCCAATGTTGCTCCGAGATTGACACACGATCTCCGACAAACAATCACCAATGCTCTGGAAATCGACACACGATCCCACGAAGAACCTGGGATGCTCTAAACTACTTGTTGCGTGCGTCTTGCAACAACCAATGAGAAACCCCAACCAACAGAGAGATGCACCAGAGAAGTATCCAAAAGACAAAAACAAATAGAAAAGAGAGAAAGCAAACACAATATTTGACGAGGTTTGACAATTTGCCTACGTCCTCGAGGCAAGGGAGAGAGATCTTATTAATTCAACGATCAAGTACAAGTTTTTTGAGAGATACAATTCATGAGGGCTCTACCCCTTTATTTATATCCAGAGAGTCCTAAGGTTTTAGGAAACCACAATTGGATTCGACTCTTTTTCAGAAACGAAGTTCGAATCCCAACAAGAGATGCAGATTCGCCTCTCGGTCGACCGAGCCGGTCGACCGACTCTTTCCTTCGGTCGACCGATCGGTCGACCTTTTCCAACAGAAACCTGACGTATGCCAGTCGGTCGACCGCTCCGGTTGACCGAGCTGGTGTCGTGCACGTTGTACATGCCGGTCGACTGGTCGGCTGGCCTTTGTTCTGGCCTCTTAGAACTCCGATCTTTGCACTATTTCTTCCGATGAGTTAAAAAAACTCTACTATCAAGTGTTTATCTCCTCTCTCCCTATAATTGATTCACTATGGAAAAGAGAGCTTTTCATCAATGAATGAGTTTAATACTTAGCAAGGTAAATGCTCGATATTCATGCTTGTATTGTGAAAGAGGGTTTTGGGTGTGTGATTGCTCTCATATACTTCATGGTACTATAATAATTTCTCTAGATGCTCTCCTATGGATGTGGCTGGGTTGGCTGAATCACACGCTCTTGTGGTTCTTTCATGTTTTTGATATAATCTTGGGTGAGCTTGATGTCTAATAAAAGGCTTGGAGGTCTCGCTTTTGCTTACTTCGTAAACCCCCCGTTGTGGTCACAACAAGCTGGTAGTTAGGGCACATGGTTTCTCAAAGGCATACAAAGTATTTGATGTGTTGTTTACCAGCGGGGTTGAGTCCACAAGATGAAAGAAAGGATGTCAAATAGAGACATGTTTGTTCTTAAGCGGAGGAGGTATTCAACAAAAGAAGAAAAACAAAGGAAAAACGCAGTTCAAGGCGTTGTCAAGGAATAGAAGGTGAATGTTGTGTTAGTGATAGATTGTGACCACAAAAATATATCATGAAGACAAGGAAGGTGAAAGTTGTGATGGAGTAGTTATGACACAACAAGATCACCACGGGTGTTGGTGGATCAGTAAAGTTTGAGATCATGACAAAAATTGGTTTATTTAGCATTAGTGGAGATCATAAATAGAAGGGCAGTGCATCTTGCCAATCATCAATATAGTGGCAAATTTGTAAAGATGATCTATGGAAAGATCATGGTGATTGTGTGGATGCAGTTAGCTTCAAAGGGAAAAACATCAATGGATATGTGAATTATATCCAATGGTCGGTGGCCTTGACAACAACAATATTCTTGTAAGATTGGTGAGACCATAGTAAGATTTGATAGTGGTCTGCCTTAAGACTGAGGATGGGCCCAATAGCCGGAATTGTTGAATTAAAAAATGGACCACAAAAAGAAATATTGAATAAGGGCATATAAAAAATTATGCATTATCTTGGGAACAAGAATACAATTTTCCATCCTATCTTCTTGTTCAAACACAGTCAATGAACCCAAAACTTTCTTTCCAGAAAATTTAGAACCTGGAACGGTCTTTATCCAATTCAGTTTTGAATTCTAACTTGTCCTTGTCCAAATTTGAAAGAAAATCTCATTGAATCTAAGATCGGATAGGATCAAATATTTAAAAATTCAGGTTTAAATGCATCAAAAAAAAAAAAAAACTGGGCTTGGTATAGATTGGTTCATACCATATTTGTGGTCAAGTTTGAACTCGCAATTCTAATCGTTTCATATCGAAATCATGAGAAGTGATCCCCTTCAATTGTATGGAGTGATATCTAAAATGGAGAAAGGTTGAACACCTTTTTCTTTCATTAAACTTTAAATTCCAAGTGTGGTTCAGGATAAGTGTTAAAGCTAATCCATATATTCTCTTTCTCATCCTAGTATGATCCAATCTTAATGGAACTTCAAGCATATCTGCACCTATCTAGTGCAGCTGTGAGTTCTTTAGCTAATGTTGATGAGATATTTGAGTGGTAGGATAAAGTCATAAAGATGAGTAACTATGTTTTGGAAAAGGATAGGAGTTTGATGCTTTAGTGGCTGCTTATAAATATAACAGAGAGAAAAGAGAGGAGATCATTGTACATACAGAAAAAATCAGAAAAAAAAAAGAGAAAGGAAGGGGGATACATACAAAAAAAGAAGAGAGAGAGAGAGAGAGAGAGAGAGAGAGAGAGAGAGAGAGAGTGGCAACAACAAGAAGGAAAAAACAAAGAAAGCTGAGATCTTTATTATTGTTATTTTTTGTTCTTTCCTTTGGGTTTTTCCACATTTATCAATTTTCCCTATTACCTTTTCTCTCGGTGCTCTCCACCAACGAAAATGCCATATCCAACGATGAGCTTTGAGCTCAATAAAAGCCAGCTTTACGCTTGACAATCAAGAGAGGTTTATTGCTCAAGAATACGAGCTTTACGCTCAATAAAATAAGTTTTTTTTGCGCTTGACAATCAAAGACCTTTATTGCTCAACAACATGAGCTTTACGCTTAATAAAAACAAGCTTTATGCTTGACAATCAAGAGAACTGTCTTGCCTAGGAAAACCAAGCTTTACACTTGACAATCAGGAGCTTTATCACTTGACAAACTAAACTTCAAGTTTCACCAATCATCCAATCTCCAAGTTTTCGCACTTCATGTACCTCCTTATAATTGTATGGTCCAAAATGATCCATCTCTTTTAAATGAGAAATGGGTGCATAAAATTGAGATAAGACATTTTAGATTTAACAAATACACCCTATGAAATAGGGCTTTTTTGATTATGGGTTCAAAACTTCCAATAATTACCCTTTGTTTATGAGGAACCTTTGATTAAAGGTTAATTTATCAAAAGAAAACTCATGCAGAAAGAGAAGATTTTATTTATCATAATTCACTTTACATGGATTAACCAAGGGCATACCCTCAATTTTTATTTGATAGCACCTTGAATTTACATGTTAAATACAACTAAATATTGGTGTCATGGATTGAACTTACCCCGATGCTAGATGATCATTTGAGTTAAATGTGTTTCATCTTGATGTTTGAGTTTTTGCTACAATTTAAGATTTGATTTGGCTTGAATTTGGCTGAATATTTGGTTTAGTTCTAGTTTAACTTATGCTTATCCTTCAGTTTTGATTTGGGTCTTGTTTTGACTTCTGTTCTAGTTTTAGGACTTAGAATAGGTCCATTCTTTAATTTGAGATTTTTTGGCTGAATTTGAAATTTCTATTTTAAAGACTTAGGGGTCTAGTCCAATCTTAAGTTTTGATTTGTATTTGACTGAATTTTCAGTTTTGCTAGTTTAAAGACTTAGGGGGTCCTTTCTTCAGTTTGGTTTTTGAGTTTGGGATTAGGGATGTTACTCTTCGATTTTGAATTTGAATTTGATTTTTAGTTTAGAGACATAATGGTCCATCTTGAATTTGAGCTTAATTTATAGTTTAAAAAAGCCCTATGAGATAGAACTTTTTTGGTTATGGGTTCAAAACTTCCAATAATTACCCTCTGTTTAGGAGGAACCTTTGATTAAAGGTTAATTTATCAAAAGAAAACTCATGTAGAAAGAGAAGATTTTATTCGTCATAATTCACTTTTACATGGCTTAACCAAGGGCATACCCCAAATTTATTTTTGTTAACACCTTGAATTTACATGTTAAATACAACTAAATCTTGGTGTAATAGATTAAACTTACCCTGATGCTTGATGATCATTTGAGTTAAATCTGTTTCATCTTGATGTTTGAATTTTTGCTACAATTTAAGATTTGATTTGGCTTGAATTTGACTGAATATTTGGTTTAGTTCAGTTTAACTTGGGGGGTTTATCCTTCAGTTTTGATTTGGTTCTTGATTTAACTTTTGTTCTAGTTTTAGGACTTAAAATAGGCCTATTCTTTAATTTGAGATTTTTTGGCTGAAATAGAAATTTCTATTTTAATGACTTAGGGGTCCAGTCCAATCTTCAGTTTTGATTTGTGTTTGATTGAATTTTTAGTTTTGCTAGTTTAAAGACTTAGGGGTCCTTTCTTCAGTTTGGATTTTGAGTTTGAGATTTGGGGTGTTACTATACGATTTTGGATTTGAATTTGATTTTTAGTTTATGGACATAATGGTCCATCTTTAATTTGAGCTTAATTTTAGTTTAAAAATGTCACAATCCATTTTGAATTTGAGCTTGTTTTTAGTTTAAGGGCGTCATATTCCATTTTGAATTTGAGCTCAATTTTAGTTTAAGGATGTCAGAATTTTAGTTTAAGGATGTCAGACATCACGATCTACTTTGAATTTGAGCTTGGTTTTAGTTTGGGGACATCACGGTCCATTTTAAATTTGAGTTTAATAGGTGGTGTTGAGAGTGGAGTGCGACTATTCACACCCGCAGAATTGCTTAATACACTCACATTTTAAGAATAAAAGTTGTTGGCTAGTTTTAACCTTAAATTAAAAGACCAAAATAGACATTGATTAACTCTAATATTATAACTAGAGGAAATTATATTTTTAAATACACACAAATAATTGCTGAATACACTCATTTAAATCTTACTCCTAATCAATCGTGCTTCTTTTTTATTTTTTAAATATATACTTCTCTACCTACACAAACCGTAAAAATTTTCTCGGCATCTATACCATCAAAAAAAATTCACATTGATAGTTATAGATAAAAAATAATATCATAAGAGTATTATAATGATAAAAAAGTAGGTTTCCTCTATAATTCATTAAATTAAATTATATTCCCCTTTTTGAGTGATTTTGCATTACTAATTCATCATAAATGCTTTGCAGCTGACCTTTTTACATTGTCATGCCACAGAATAAAAACGTATCTCTCTCTCTCAATTGGAGATTTATTAATGTTTCTTTTTTATTTTTAATTTTTAGATTATTGGGTAGAAATTAAATATCAATGATCTTAGTAAATAGACTTACATATTCTTTTATTGATGTAGCACATCATAGATTCCAAACTCCCAGTCAATAGGGTTTAGACTTTTCTTTTATAAATTTTTTTAAAACGATATTTTAAAAAAAGATTGAACAGTTTGATTAAAAAAATTTAACTAAAATAATCTATTGATACAACTCAATATAATACACATGTGACATATACTAAATAATTTGTCATTCATATTACAGGCCTTTTCTTCTCCTCGAAAAAAATATATGCATGAAATATAATATGTATTAACACTATTCTATCAAACTAATTAACACAAATTTTTATACATGTTGACGTCATACACAATACTTGATGTTGATCGGTCTGATAAGTCATATTCTTTAATTAGATTTGAGCTAAAAAATACTACTTAAAAAAGTCTACTATTGAAGTTTGTTATTTTTTGGCAGACGAATTATTGAAAAGGGTTCCTTTAAAGTTGCGCTCCTCTCAATTTAAAGAAACGCAATTGCATAATTATACTGACGACGCCTTCACAACTAATTTTACAAGTCTCTGTTTATAATAATTAAATCTTTAATTCATAGTTTTTATTTGTATTTTCAAAAAATAAGGAAAAAGAATAAGAATACAAAATCAAAGCACATCTTAAAAACACAACAACAAACAACGACAATATATATATATAAAAATATATTAAATGTACCAAAAAATAAAGAAAAAAATAAAGTCTATCTTTTATTTTTCCACCACAAATAATTTCTCTTTCTTTTTTAATTTCCTCACTATAATTTATATATATATATATATAATTAAAAGACAAACATTACTTAAAAAGTGTTTTATGTTGATTATAGATATTTGATAATATTTTTGTTCTCACGTCTTCCCTAAGGATGAGAATGGAAAGTTCAGTGAGCTTGCCTATGATCCATAGATTGATTTCTCAAAGGTATTTTTTTATTTTTATATAATTTATAAATTGTCTTGTAGTACTATATGAAGATTATATTTATTATTTCAATTAAACAAAATATGAGAAGTTAGTCACTAAATCATAAAGAAAAATGAAAAAGAGTGATATTTTGTTCTGTGTGATTCACATGAGAAGACAACTCAAAAGAGTAAGAGATCATGGAAGAACATATTGTTCTTCGGGAGGAATTTTTCAAAGAAAGAAACTGCCTCTAAACTGTAAATTTCCTCCACTCAGCAATTTTTTCAAGAAAAGGAGCCCAAATTGGTGTCATGAATCAAATAAACATAACAGATCAATGAATGCCGATCATTCAAATTCAGAACTTGTAATTAAGAATGTTGAGAGCCATAGATAGAGAATTGAGAGAGAGGTAGAGAGTTTTCTGATGAGAAAGGGAGGACAGAATTGGTATTTTGAAATTTTAATTTGACTTAAATTGTGAAGGATAGTTTAGGAAAAATGAGAGGGGTGTTTAGAAATTTTGTGGGTGTATTAAGCATATGAGTGTGTTAAGCAATTCTGTGAGTGTGAATAGCCGCACTCTTGAGAGTGGGATTTTTGAGTTGGGATTTGCAGTGGTTTAAGGGCATTAATCTCCCATCACAAAGGTCAGACTGGATCAAAACCAGAAATTAGGAAAGGGAACTTTAAGATGGATCCAACAATATCTGTTTTGATAAATTGATTGAGATTACAGAACTGAAACAGGGGTGTGAAGTTTCAGATGCAGGGAAGTTGCTGTGCTGGAATTCTGCACAGCCTGCAGTTTATCCGCATTACCTCTCACCACAGATGTCAGATCAAGACAAGATTAGAATATTAGGAAAGTGGACTCGAAGAGGGATTCAGAGATATATTATTTGAAGATATTCAATTGAGATTACAAACCGGAAACAAGGTCTGAAGTTTCATATGTAGGGAAGTCACTCTGCTAGGATTTCTGCGCAGCCTGGTTTATAGGCATTATCTCTCACCACAGAAGTTGGATCGAGCCAATATCAGAAAATTAGGAAAGTGGATTTGAATAAGGATCCAGAAGGTATTTGATTGAGATTACAAACCTGAAACAAGGTGTGACGTTTCAGATGTAGGAAAGTTGTTGAGCTGGAATTTCTGCTTAGCCTGTGGTTTATAGGCATTATCTCTCACCACAGAAATTGGATCGAGTCAAGACCAAACATTTTGAAAGGTAGACTCGGATATGAATCTAATGCTATGTAGATTAAAGGGTTTTTACTTAAGGATCTTGACTGAATAAGTTATTAGATTTCAGGTTTTTATCAAGTGTTGTTTGATTCAGTATTCCTTTATTATTTTTTTTCTGAGAAATAAACCTCTCTTGATGTCAAGAGTAAAAAGCTTGTTTTCATTGAGCATGAAGCTCATGTTCTTGAGCAATAAAGTTCCTTTGTTTCAAGTATGAAGCTCGTTTCTTTTTATTGAGTGTGAAGCTCATGTTCTTGAGCAATAAAGTTCCTTTGTTTCAAGTATGAAGCTCGTCTCTTTTTATTGAGCGTAAAGCTCAGTTCATGAGCAGCAAAACTCTTTCGTTTTCAAGCATAAAGCTTGTATTTTCTTGTTGAGCATAAAGCTTGTGTTCTTGAGCAGCAAGTCTCTCTTGTTTTTAAGCATAAAGGGTTAACCTTCTTATTGAGCATAAAGCTCACGTTCTTGATCGATAAAGCCCTCTCGTTTTCAAACATAAAGCTTATTTTGTTTGAGCATAAAGCATTGTTGGTGGAGAGGAAGAGGGGAGATAGATATGGAAAAACCAAAGGCAAGAAAAAAATAATAATAATAACAAAGATCTCACCTTTTTTTTGTAGGTATGTTCTCCTGCTCTTCTTTTTTTTTTTTCTTTCTCAATCTTGATACTTCTCTATATAGGCCAAGTTTGCAAGAGTTTGTCCTTATATATTCAAGCTCTTTTAGTTTTGAAATCACTATTTGATTTTGCTATCCAATTAGACAACCGGCTTCTAACCTCTTCTCAAAAGCTTGTTTTGGATTGGGGCAGGAAATCACTAACAAGAGAAACTGAGTTTGTATTGGATAAGTACAAAATGAAATCATGATCAGATATGAGATTGGATCATTTTTTGTCATCAACACCGTCTTTCCCTTTTTTTAAAATTTGAATGGCAATACAAATCAGGTTTGGAAAAGATAATATGATATGTGTGAATCTGAATTGCAACTAAACTGAATTTTTAGTTCATTTAAATTATAATTTCAATGGATTTCTTATCCTACATGATGTTTGGGTTCTCTAGGGTTGAAAGAGATCCAATCGAAACCTAAAGAATTTGAAAAGGATCCAAATTTGAAATCAGTTTTTATTCCCTTTTGAAATTGGGATAAAAATGAGTCATTAACTAATCAAGAAACCATGTTTAAAGATGAATTTTATTGCACTTGTTGGCAGGAAAGAGATGAAGTTGGAAATTTTCATTTTTAAGTCCATATCCAACTAATTCTGGATAATTTTAATTGCATCCTTTCAATGTCAAACAAGCTTATGGTCAAGTTTCTAATTTAGAAAATTTCGACCTTCAACAATAATAAAAGAAAAAATAAATCTAATACTGAATCAAAATAGAATAAAACTTCATAGAAACATAAGATTTCATCAAAATCAGGAGAAAGGAGAAATATTTGATTGCTAAAGAAATACAGGTTGTTTGAATTTCTAAGCAGCCTGTAGTTTTTCAGCAATCAGTCCTTCCACAGGCATCAAATAAACATGAGATAAGAACCATTGGAAAGTAGATTTCCAGGGCTTTCCAATGGTATACATGTATTTGGGTCAGGATGATGTCAGAAATCAGGTTGTAACATTCAGCTCTACAGAATTCTTCAATGCGAAATTAGTCTCAGGTCGTACGTGCACCTGCTAGTTGCGAGTTTGCCTCAGGCCACAGTAAATCAAAGACAAATTTATTCTGTGACCAATTCAGTCATACTCTAGATAAATCATTTAAATGATGGCTAAAATCAATGTAGACGCATATCTGATCTCAAGATGCAAGTGCATGACACATGAAGACCACATTCCAATAGGTTATGTACCTCAGACACACCTATTATGGAGTCGTGTCGTATCTGAAACGTGTCTGACATGTGTGTTGGGCACATATGCCGTGTGTATTTTTAAGAATTTGCCACATGTTCATGTGTCGTATTCATTTCAATGTTGCCATGTTCGTGCAACATAGCCATAGGATCAAGCCAAGTTCTTATTAAATACACTTCAAGCTATCATTAAAACTAAATGAAGTTCCAAATCAAATTAAAGCTTAAGACTCCAAATTCAAGAAAAATCAAATCTCATATTTTATGGACTGTAATGTCCCTTAACTAAAATCGAGTCCAAAATCAAATTTTGCGGACCGTAGCATCCCTAAACTAAAATCAACTCCAAACCCAAGTTTTTCGGACCGTATGTCCCTAAACCAAAATCAAATTCAAACACAAATTTCATGAACCATGAAGTCCCTAGACTAAAATCAAATCCAAAACCAAATTAAACGGATGGTAACGTTCCTGAACTAAAATCAAGTCCAAAGCCAAATTTTATGGACTGCTAAGTTCCTAAACTAGAATCAGACACAAGATCCAAATCAAACATCAAACTAAAAGATGATTAGTTTGTTTACTTTGTCATGATTAGAGCTCTGCAGTGGATAACAACAAGGTCCACTCCTCATCCTCTTTCATCTCGATTTGAGAAAATAGCTATTTTCGTCAGTTGGTTAGTTGTTTACACTATCATGATTAGAGTTGTGAATGGGTGACGACAAAGTCCGCTCCCCATCCTCTCTCATCCCAATTTGAGAAAGCAACCTTCTTTAGCTGAATCTGAAGGTATCCGGATTCATTCTAAATCCAAAATCTTGATTGAAGAAAGGACTATTAGGATTATGACGTGAATATGTCGTGAAGCTTGATTAATGTCAGATTTGACAGTTTTCTTTTCTGGATCTGTTTTGAGTTCGAGTTGGATTCAAATTTCCTTTATTCTGATTGAAAGTGTTTTGAGTCTGAGTTAGATTCAAGTTTTCTTTATTCTGATTGAAGGAGCTTGTTTAGGACTGGAGACTTCTATGGTTCATAAATAACCCCTTAGGGGTGACCTTTAAAATATTCCAAGAGAATCTAATGAATTTATAATTCTTAAGGGTTTAATTCATCTAGGTATGAAATTCGTAAGAGAATCTTAGCCATAAGGGTTCGTTGTTCTTGACGGCCATCAAGGGCTTATAACTTCTCAGCGTGAGATGGAAGTAATTCTTATTGTACTCCCCTAAAATTTTAATAAAGTTTCTTCCCCTTCTCGCGTGGATGTACACACGATCTGTTTGATCGGTGGAACCACATTATATTGTGTGTTGGCTTTCTATCTACTTTGGAATATCTTCTTCTACTCTTCTTCAAGTTCCCTTAGTAAAACATATGGTTCGTATCCGCTGCGCCGCCCTGGTTGATCCGGTCGTGGGGGCTTCCTCCCTTAAATTCACAACAATTGGTATCAGAGCAAGGTCAATGTGAAGATGTCTACGATCAACTTCGATTTTTAAAAGTTTGATGTCATCATCAGTTTCAGCAGGTGGCAGATTAGGATGAACGTCATCCTTACCCAGAGCGAATTGAAGAAAACACTACTTAGGAGGGAGAAAAAACCTCAAGACATGAAGGAAGAAACTTGGCAGGAGTTGGAGTAGAGAGCCTTGAAACTATTTAGTTTTGCTTGACGAACGAAGTATTGGATGAGTTTTCTATGAAGAAAACAACGTCCTCGCTGTGAGAGCTACTTTAGGACCACTATCTGAAGAAGTCGTTGGCGAATCGGTTGATTCTGAAGCAGCGTCTCTTTCTTCTCCGCATGCACGAAGGTACACCTATCAAGTCTCATATTGCAGAATTTTCTTCTATTATCAATGATCTAGATAAGATAGAGGTTAAGATATAAGATGAGGATCAAGCACGTTTATTATTGTGTTCTTTACCTTCTTCATATAAGAGCTTTAAGGAAGCTATCATCTATGGAGGCAAGTCAACAATCAAGGTCAATGAAGTCAAGAATCATCTGCTCAACAAAGACAAAATTGACACGCAGCTGATGGGTGAGTCTCATCATGATGATTCTGGGCAAGTTCATTATTTAAGATAGAAGAGTAATAGTGAAAGTTCCATGGACAACTCAAAACACAAGAATTTGACGTGCAACTATTATCACAAGAATTTGACGTGCAACTATTATCACAAGAAGGGGCACATTAGATCTAGTGTTGGTTTTGAAAGAAGAAACAATCAGATGCTAATATCACTGAACTGGTTGAAGGAGATGAACAGTGCGACGTTCTATCTGTTACAGACAGCCAGTTGGTAATAAAGATAGATGGATCATAAATTCTGGATGTTCACAGTATATCAGTTCCAATAGGAAGATGTTCTCTTCATACACTTCGGTTCAAGGGGAGAAGTCTTCATGGGGAATTCTGCTATAAGCAAGGTGATTGGCGAAGGAACAATCCAGTTTTGATCTCATGATGGATGCATCACTACTCTTCAAGGCGTTCGTCATGTTCCTGAATCAAGTTACAATCTCATCTCTTGGAGTCCTACATAGAAAAAAGTTCTGTTTCAGTTCAAAAGGTAATTTTATAAAAGTTTTAAAAAAGCCCATGTGATGTTTCAAGCCGAACGTGTCGACAATATGTATATGTTGAGGAATTCAGAGGTTATAGTTGATGGATTGCAGTTATCCTCGCTTCAAATGCGGTGGTTGTGAAACAATCAGAGACTATGATAGATTCGAGCTTAGATGTTCAATTGTACCCCAAAAGGAAATTGGGACTAGGCGCGCAATAAGGTAGTCCAGATCGTTACTCCTATAGTGGAGTAAATTCTCATAGACCTTGTGTAAATTAAGTAGATCATCGGGTAATAAAGTTCAGGTTGGGCCTGAACTTATTCGACCTAATCAAGATATGAACCCCATGAAGGGGTTATGGAGAAGGGGTGAGATGGAAATCAAGTTAAGTTTGTTCAATTGTGCGTGGATGCGAGCACATGGAGCATGGTATCTATTCTCGGACTTGGATGTATTCAAGTCAAGGGGGAGATTGTTAGGATTATGACGTGAATTTGTTGTGAAGGTTGATTAATGTCAGATTTGGCAGTTTTCTTTTCTGGATCTGTTTTGAGTCCGAGTTGGATTCAAGTTTTCTTTATTATGATTGAAAGTGTTTTGAGGCCGAGTTGAATTCAAGTTTCCTTTATTATGATTGAAAGAGTTTATTTAGGGCTAGGAGAGTTCTATGGTTTATAAATAACCCCTTAGGGGCGGCCTTCAATGTATTTTAAGAGAACCTCATAAATTTGTAATTCCTAAGGGTGTAATTCATCTAGCTGAGAAATTCGTGAGAGAAACTTAACTACAAGGGTTCATTGTTCTTGGCGGCCATCAAGAGCTTGTAACTTCTCAGCGTGAGGTGTAAGTAATTCTTATTATACTCCCTCAAAGTTTTAATAAAGTTTTAATAAAGTTTTAATAAATTGGTCAAACACAAATTAAGACTAAAGAACGGATCCCATAGTCCCTAGACTAAATGAAATCAAATACAAATTAAAATTGAACAGCAGACCCTAAGTCTCTAATCTAGAATGAAATCAAATCTTCAATCAAATACAAAATAAAACTGAAGAAAGGACCCTTAAGTCCCTAAGCTAGAACGAAATCAAATCTTCAGCAAACTCAAATTCCAAATTAGTGTCAAATCCCACATATCAAGACAAACCTTATATTCAACTCAAAGGATCATCAAACATTTGAGGCAAAATCAACTTATAGTCTCAAGATTTAGTTGGATCAATATATAAATTCAAGATGTTATCAAATGTAAACTGGGGGTATGCCGCTGGTTAAGCCTTGTTAAGTGAATTGCAATGATTAATATTTTTCTTTTTTTTGTATGAGTATTCTTTTGATATGTTGACCCTTACTCAAAAAATCCTCCTAAATAGAGGGTAACTGAGAGACTCTTGAGTTTATTAGAAGTCTCATTTCAATTTTATGCACCTCCTTGCATCTGAGAGATGGATCATTTTGGACCATACAAAGACGTCAGAAAGTGGGTATTGGCCAATAGCGGCGATGATGCAAAGGGCTGTCTGCACCCTAGATTTAAAAAATGCTAGAATACAAGCACAATTGGTTCATGCTGAATTTGTAGCTCGTAGCTAACAAAGGGTGTTACTTCGGGACACAAATATGTAAAGAACGCACATGAAAATCAGAATCATTAGGTTACTTTAATGATGGCTCTAATTTGGGCTTAAGGTTAACCAATTGTCATTGGTGTCTCTACATGACTTGAGAGTTTGAAGTTTAGGTAGAGTACAATGCACATGCACGGTTGTCAGTGAAGGCCTATTATGGCTACAATAAAAATTCCCTAGTAAGATGGAGGTAGGAGTACTCCATGCGAGGTGGAGACATGATGGTGTCACATGAGATCACCATAAAAGGTAGACAGTTCATGTTCACATAAGGTGTGGTTTGTGACATGTTCAATGTTTAAAAATGTATTACGTGTTTGAAAGGTTTGAACCAAACTAAGGCGGAGATTGTTGTAATGTGTGTTCTTCCTAAAGCAGAAGAGAAATATGATATCATTGCTTGAGTCTAATTAGGACTTTAGGATGGTACTATATTTGGATCTCTTTAATGTTAAATTGAAGGCTATAGTTTAGTGGCTTTCTCAAGAACTAATTAGAAGTTATGGAGGCTATAATGATTATATAACCAATGGAGCTTCTGGGAACTTGATGTTTGGTCTCACTTTTGCTTAGTTCGTAAAACCTCAACCACAATCACAACAATTTCTGCTCATTATATAATTTACATATAACATATACATCATGGTCACTCTTCCATCACAAAAGCTAGTGAGCTTTCTACTGACAGCAGAAAATCCCATCTTTAAGAATTCTTTTCAATAAGTCTAATGATAGCTAATAAAAATGTGATAGCAATTTGTTTCCATACAAAGATTAGTGTGCTGGTGTTAGCTATTTAGTATTTACTACTATATCATTGGTCTTTCCAATTTCTTCTGCCTATCATGGTTCCTATCTTTTCTTAACAAATTTCATATATTTCAAGATTCATAATCTATAACATGGAATTGATATGAAGAAGCGTACCTTGATGTTTGCTAGGGTTTATCTCCCAAAAGAATCTTTTCTCGATGGTGGAGTATACTACGACGAATCCCATGCGATAGATACTTGTCACTATCCATGAACTACGCGAAATGAGCTAATGCCTTGGTAGAGAAGGGAGGGACTAAAAGATGGAGTTTTTGGTGGCTTGCATTTGAAAAATAAGTCCATTTCATGACTTACCCTAGAGTCACATATTCACATCTTCGGGTCGAATATTCTCAACGCCTCAAATAATCTAGGAGAATATTCATCCGCCACGGAAACAGTCCGGTAAGATCCACACTTCACCTAAGCGAAGTTCTGAATAAAGATACTCTACCAGAAGATGCGTAGGTAATCTTTCTTTCACATTTCTGCCATTCCAAATAAATGCAACTGCTTTCTTTTACGATTCTGTTTCCAGATTGGATTGGATTTGGATTTTCATCTTTCTTTGAGACAGTGCTGATTGATAGTAGAAGTTCAGGTTCAACTAGGATCATCCTCGGGCCTATATAAACCCCTTAGAGTGGCCTTTTGAAGGCAAGTCAAGAGGTGTCAAGCAGCAAAGAGATTTTCACCATTGAGAGTTGTAAGAGAGAGGGGTATTCTTGTAACTCTTGTATTTTTCTTCTCTATTTTAATAAAGATTTCTGCCCTCCTCCCTGTGAACGTAGGCACTCTTATCGAACCACGTTAAATCTGGTATTTTTTGTTGTGTGGTGATTTAGTCTCAATTGCTTGCTAGTGGTAGATCTTCTATGCTTCCGCTTCCGCTGTTGAGTCTTTAACTCAGTATTTCTCTATTATTATATCGGCATTGATAAACAACAATTGGTATCAGAGCCAGATTTAGCAAGACGACCACGATAATCAAGTTCGAGGTGAAGAAATTTGACAGGAAGTCCAACTTCTTGTTGTGGACGATGTGAGTAACATCATTGCTAATGAAGGAAGGACACATAAGGCCCTACTTGATATTAAGAAGAAGCCATTGAAGGAGGACAATGAGTGGAACGATATCGACTTCCATGTAAAGGCGACGATCATACTATACTTATCAGATGAGGTCCTCTACAATGTCATGAATAAGAAGACAACTATTGGTCTTTAGTGTAGGCTGGAGAGCCTTTATATGATGAAGAGTTTGTCAAACAAGCTCTTCATGAAGAAGCAATTATACAATTTTCGGATGAAGGAAGGTACGCCTATTTTGCAACATCTTAATGCTTTTAATAGAATTTTAAGCAACTTGTTGCTCTAGAGGTTAAGCTAGAAGAAGAAGACAAAGCTCTTCTATTACT
The DNA here is from genome assembly GCA_038442645.1 of Agave tequilana. Lineage (NCBI taxonomy): Eukaryota > Viridiplantae > Streptophyta > Magnoliopsida > Asparagales > Asparagaceae > Agave > Agave tequilana. Next base: position 57,825 of record JAVJIF010031541.1, on the reverse strand, counting down.
CTCTTGTCTTCCATCAAGTTTTGACCACTTGACGAAAGTCATCATGTACGGTAAGGAGACTTTAGAGTTGAGAATGTTAGGCAGATGCTCCAGAACAACAAATTGATGAAGAAGATAGATTCTACAAAGAAGGTCTCAAGATTGGTTGTCAAGAGTCAGAGGGAGAGATCACAGAGTAGCGGACCCAAAAGGGATCCAGATGCTTCTAGCAGTTTTGCTTGCTATTTTTGCAAGAAACCAGGGCACATTAAGAAAAATTATATGAAACACACAGAGATACTGAAGAAGAGAGTCATGAAGGATTATGATAGGGATAGTAACAGTGAAAAGTCATATCAAGTCGGTGTTGTCGAGGAAGCAGATGAGAATCCATGTGATGTCTTGACGGCTGAGCCAGGAAAGGAAAACTACTCAGATGCTTGGTTACTTGACTCGAGATGCACACACCACATGTACCTTATAAGAGAGTTGTTCAGTACTTACAAGCCTTATGATGGAGGCTTTGTCCTGATGGGTAACAATACCGTATGCAAGACGGTTGGCATTGGCATTATCTGTATGAGGATGTTTGATGGACATGTTCGAACCCTCACGAACGTATGTCATGTTCCAGCCTTAAGGAAGAGTCTTCTCTCGTTGGGAGCTTTGGAAGCTCAAGGGTGCAAGTTTTCAGGTGCAGATAGAAGTATAAAAATTACCAAGGGCTCCATAATGATTCTCAAAGGAGAATAAACTGCAAATTTGTACAAGTCAGGAAGCATTATTATTGGTGATGCATCAGCAACAACAGAGAAGGAGGATACTATAATGCTTTGGCACATGAGTCTTGGACACATGAGCGAGAGAGGTCTTTAAATCCTACATAAAAGTGTGATCTACCATGTATCAAATATTGCAAACTTGATCTTTGTAACTTTTGCATCATGAGTAGGTAACGTAGAGTAGCTTTCTCTCCATCACAGTACAAGACAAAAGGCTTGCTAGATCTCATACACACGGATGTGTGAGGACTTTCGCTAGTAGCATCCATCGGGGGTGCTAGGTACTTTGTTATATTCATAGATGATTTTTTCAGGAGAGTTTTGGTATACTTCTTGAAGCAGAAATCGGAAGTATTTCAGAAGTTCAAGGAGTAGTATGGTGAAAATCAGAAGGGGTGAAAGGTGAAAGTCCTGAGGTCCGACAATGGAGGTGAGTATACCTTCACAGAGTTCAAAGCTTACTTACCTAGCGAGGGCATCAAACACCGGCTAGGTATTTCAGGGCGATCAGAACAGAATGAATTAGCAAAGCGCATGAATCAGACACTTACAAAGCGCGCCTGCAGTATCAGGTTCAGGCTGACATGTTAGAAGGATTTTGGGCAGAGGCGGTGAATCATGCGAATTATCTTGTAAACAGGTCACCATCAACTATCATTTTTCTTAAGATCCGAGAAGAGTATGGCGAGAAGAGTCTGTAGATTATTCAACCTTATGAATTTTAGCTTGTCCAATGTATAGTTTGGTTGATAGTTAGAAAAAGAGCAAACTAGAGTCAAAGTCTAAGAAGTTTATCTTCATCGGGTTCACCAAAAGAGTCAAGGATTTCAGGTTTTGGGATCCCGAGACAAGAAGCGCCTTTATCAGTAGAGGTGGTCTTTGACGAAGAATCAATGTTACAAAAAAGTCAAAGACAAAGAATAAACCACAAGGTGGAGCTTCATACAGTTCGGCAGATACTTAAAAAAAAGGGGTTGAGTTCTCAGATAACCTTAAAAAGTCTGATGGGTCAGAAGAGGACTCCTTAAATTCAGATGGAGATGAACATGAGGCTACTCAAGAGCAACCTAGACTGTTGAGGTAGTCAGTTAGATTTATGGTACCTCCAGCAAGGTATGGCTGGGAAGATGAGCATGTGTCCATCGCATTAGTAACAGAAACTGGGGATCCCAGTAGTTATAGGAAAGCGATCGAGGCAGATAACCATGGCAAGTGGATTACAACCATGGACAGGAGGTGAAGTCTTTGGATAGAAATCAAACATGAAAATTGGTAGATTGTCCAAAGGACTCCAAGGCAATGGTTGCAGATGGGTCTTTTGTAAGAAAGACAATGAGCAGTACAAGGCAAGATTAATTACTAACAGATATACTCAAAAGGAGGATATTAATTACATGAGATCTTCTCTCCTGTAGAGCTCAGTTTGATCTGGAGTTTGAGTATATGGATGTCAAAACAGCATTTTTGCACAGTGAGCTGGAGGGGATATACATGAAGCAACCTGAAGGTTTATATTCAGGAAAGTCAAGAAAACAAAGTTTGTTTCTAACTAAGTCTCTCTATGGACTTAAGTACTCTCTCAGGTAGTGGTACAAGCGGTTCGACTCTTTTATGATCAAGGCCAGATATAACCGATGTGAGTATGATAATTGTATCTATTTCAAGCAGAATGATGATCTAACATATTTGCTGTTATATGTGGATGACATGCTGATTGCTGCAAGAAATAAGGCACATTTTCAGAAGCTTAAAACTTAGCTAAAGAAAGAATTTGACATAAAAGATTTAGGAGAAGTCAAGAAGATCTTAGGTATGAAGATCACTCAAGACAGATGCTTAGGCAGACTTTGGCTATCCTAAGAGAACTATGTTCTCAAGGTGTTGAAAAGATTCAACATGGTAGAAGTAAGATCAGTCATTACTCCGTGGTAGGTCACTTCAAATTATTCTTCAAGCAGTGTCCACAATCACCGGAAGAGAAGGATATGTGTTGAGTATCATATGCTAGTGTGGTGGGATCACTCATGTATGTTATGGTCTGATTAGGCCTGATTTAGCCTATGCAGTTGTACAGTAAGTCAGTTCATGTCAAATTCAGGAAAGCAACATTGAGAATCAGTGAAGTGGATGCTGCAATATCTGCGAGGGACAGCAAGACTAGGTTTGGTGTTTTAGAGATTGGAAACGAAAAAGCCTAGGGAATTACAAGGCTATGTTGATGCATATTATGCAGGAAATCTTGATCAGTGAAGATCTGCGACAGGCTTTGTGTTTACGGTAGCTGAGTGCATCATTAGTTGGAAGGTAGAGTTGCAAGATACGATTGCTCTTTCAACGATAGAGGAGAGTACATGGCTGTAGTGAGGCATCAAAGGAAGCTTTGTGGTTGAGAGGATTCAAGATTTTTGGTATAATGCATGATTCAGTTTGGGTTCATTGCGACAATCAGCGTGCTATTCATCTCGTAAAGGATCACATGTATCACAAGAGGACGAAACACATTGATATGAGGTATCACAAGATACGTCAGTGGGTCATGGATGACAAGTTGATCAACTTAGTGAAGATCGACATGGAAAAGAATCCAGCGGACATAATGACAAAGACCATCCTGGTGGAGAAGTTCAGAGCATCTCTGAACTTCATCAAGGTTCTCCAAAGGTAAAGTGGAGAACAGGCTCTTGGGAGGTAGCCATGTGAAGTCACAAAAGGGGAGAGAAAGTAAGACGAATGAAGCAGAGGCCAATTTCTATGAAGGGACTCAATGAACAATGAGTCAAGGTGGAGATTGTTAGTATTTTGAGTGCCTTATATTCATTAGAGAAGAATCAAGGATCAGGTGGAGGTGTTACAAGCTTCAGAGATCATGCACGAACATGTACAAACTTTGTGCATGTTATTAGTCGACTAATAAGTTTTATTAGTCGACTAGGTTCTAGACTAGTCGACTAATACTTGGGTGTAGTCGACTAGGCCTCGCAATAGAGAGTTAGGTTTTCAGATTTTGTCAGAGTAGTCGACTAATTATTTAGTTCGACTAAAACTTGGCCCTAGTCGACTATTGTCAGGATCTGGCAGTTATCTTTCATGGTTCTGTTTCTAGTTTGGATCGAATTCGGGTTTTATTCTTTCTCTGAGACGATGATGATTGATAGTAGAAGTTTGTGTTGGACTAGGATCATCTTAGAGCTTATATAAACCCCTTGGGGTGGCCTTTTGAAGGCAAGTCAAGAGGTGTCAAGAATCAAAGAGATTTCCAGCACTAGGAGTTGTAAGAGAGATATTCTTGTAACTCTTCTATTTTTCTTCTCTGTTTTAATAAAGATTTTTCTCCTCCTCCTCGTGGACGTAGGCACTCTTGCTGAACCACGTTAAATCTGGTGTTCTTTCATTGTGTGGTGATTTATTCTCAATTGCTTGCTAGCGGTAGATTTTCTGCGCTTTCACTTTTGCTCCGAGTCTTCAATTCGGTGTTTCTCTATTGTTGTATTAACATTGATAAGCAATAATTAGAGAGCGAGGTTAATTTCTGTCCAAAGGCTCCATCTCCTACTCCAGGGCTGTAATCCACTTGCCGAGGTCATCTGCCTCAATCGGTTCCCTGTAACGACTGGAATTCCCAGTTTCTATTACTAATGCGACGGAGACATGCTCATCTTCACAGCCATACCTTGCTGGAGGCACCGTAACTCGTAACTCTGACTGACTGCCTATCAAACTTATGAAGCCATTGTAGTGAGTATTAGAAGGAGAAATAATAGATAAACCAGAGTGGAGTATATGATCATCCAAGTAATAGAGGTCGCCATATTCATGACCGAGCCAATCTTCATCCCAGTTTACAGATCTCAGAATGCAGAATAAGAAGGATAAAATATAGCATGATAGCGATTTTGTATAGTAATTTTGCTGATGTAAAGCAACAGAAAATTTAGGGGCAAAAAAGATATTACATAGTGACAAAGAAGATGTAGCATGAATAACTCCTTTTCCATTAATAGTGAAAGAGGTACCATCAACAATATTAACTAGAAAAGAGAGCGAATTTTTTTTGATATCTATTATATGAATGGAAGCTCCTGAATCTAATACTCAAGGATTATCAGAGAGGAATAAATGTACTTCTATCTAAAGTAGATCCATGCAAGTAGTACTAGTTGTCTGGGATGCCTTAGCGGCTTATAGCTGAAGGAATGAGTAAGAAGTCTGCACAATAGAAGCAACAGTGGAGGAGGTAGCAATTGAAATAGATGTAGACGTAGTGTCTGTCAGCAATCTGAGCTACTCAGGTTTACCAAACTTGTCTCAGCACTTATCAAATGTATGATTGTTTCTACCATAATGAGCACAATGATGTCGTCTTTATCTTCGTGTCCATGTCCTCCCCCTGAATCGTGGTCACAACCGCGTCCACGTCCTCCACCTCTGCCATGGCCTCCAGTAACTATAGCAGAGTTCTCAACACCAGAAGAAGAATCACCTCCCATAAAACACGACAAACTTGAGACAAAGTAGTAATGAGATACGGAATTGCATCACCCCCAAGAATCTGTCTTCGAACTTGGTTGCCTAGGGAGATATCCAGTTTAGAAAGAAACTTAGTCACAACTAGCTCATCACGATGTAAGTCACCTGGGGGTGAATAGGTGACTAGCTAATCTAATGCAAAACTAATGAATTAAATCTAATTATGTAAACTAAAACTATTAAGCAAACACACAACTTATAACCAAAGAGTGTAGCTGAATTTTCGGTGAAGGAATCTGGAATATCTCCTCAAGATTCTTCTAGATTAAAAGTTGAGGTGCCACTTTGGCTCTCTTGGTTGAATACAAGTGTGAGCAAACAATCTCAAGCATATATTCAATTGAGCACAAGTATATCAAGCATATAAGGATGTTAACAATAAAAACATGCAATATATATAAATACAAGTGAGAGAGAGATAAGCAATCACAAACATGGGAGATTTGTTTCAAGGTTCGAGCACACTTGCTCTACGTCCCCGCCTTCACCACTATGAAGGATTTTCACTATAACGATCCCCAAGATAACTCGGTGCCACAACACCTACAACGAGCTCCCTTTAGAACTCTTGCACCCGCAAGTCCCTCACTTGTTCTCGTAAGAACAACACACGCGAACCCGCAAGCTCGCTGAGGCCGCAACCTCTACAAGACCTTAAATACAAGGGGTGGAACACTTGTGATCACTTCTCTTGATCACAAAAATAAACTATCACAAATAAGAATCCCTAGAGGATTGATATAGCAATGGATAACTCAAGCTTGTGTGAGAAAACAAGATAGACGTGGAGGTGAAAAACTCAAAGAAAGGATTTTGAAAACTCAAGAGAATCACTCATGATAAACTCTCTTTTGATATGGCAATGAAGCTCTAAAAATTTGTTGTTAAAACCCTATTGAATATGAAAAAATAAGCTCTTGAAAAACTTGTTTAAAACTCACCCAAAAACCTCATATTTATAGACCAAGAAAAATTTGCCGTTATGGTTCAAAACTGGCCAGACTGGCCTGTCGGTTTACTGGACGGTCGACTGGCCAACGGTCATATTTTACCGGTCGATCGCCTGATCGACCGCACCCAGGTCTTGACCTATTGGTCGACCGGTCGGTCTACCGAGGCAAGAACCAGAGAGCACTGCTCTCGGCCGGTCGATTGCTCGGTCGACCAGGGCCAAATCCAGAGAGCAAACTCTTTGGATCGGTCTACCGCCCGATCGACCGGCCCTCAAGCCAAGACTGTGTGCACGTTTTGTGCACATCGGTCGATCGCGTGGTCGACCGACTCTGGTTCGGTCCACCGGTCGGTCGACCCCAGAAGTCCAGGTCAGGGTTTTATCGGAATGAAAACTTGGTCTTTTGAAACCCTATAAATTCTAATAAAATACCATAAAATCCATAAAAATAAGTTCTTATCAATACTTTGAAATACAAATATCTGTGATCAAAAATCAACACATATTTCAAACAATTTGAACTATTTTTGCGTTATAGAAATTTAACTTTAAACAAAAATCAGTATTCTTCAAAATCAAACTTTTAAATGAAAAACTGATTTTTTTCAAAACTTGTCCAAATGCAAAAATAAGATATTAAAATACTTTTGAAGCATAGTGAGTATAGATATGATCCAATACACATATAAGATGAAATATCTTTGTTTTTGACAATAAGCTCTAAACAAAGTTTTGACTTAAAACACATGATATAGAAACACCAAATAAGTTTTTTTAACATTTGAAATTTTGAACCATCAATGTGTATGGAAGAAATCCAAAACACATATAAAATATATAAATTTGTTTTGATGAACTCTATTCATAAAAATGAAATATGTATGTTCTTTGAAGCTCAAAATCAAAACTGAAACTAAACTTTTTCTTATGAAAAGCTATAGAAATTTGGTATGTGTAAATGAGTTTGAGCAATCTTCAACTAATCTATCCTTTACATCTTATCTAAAACACAAAATCTTAATACTTACAAACATGACACAAGTCTTGAAAATCTTCTCTTGAGAATATTCTTCTCCATCTTGGCTTGATCCAAACCTTGATCCATGAGGTAGACTCCTCTTTGAGTACTTAATGCGATCTTGAAGCGCAAGCTTTTGAATCAATACGTACTAACTTCAAAACTTGACTTTGCATCTTTTGTTGAAGCTAAACTCGACTAAGATCTTGATAAATATCTGAAACTTAATAAACACAAGACATTAGTTTATAACTACGTGAGTTAATCATCATCAAAATTAGAGTGATGGGCTTTTGGGCCAATAATCTCCCCCTTTTTGATGATGACAAAACTCATGGAGTTATATATGCATGGATTAAAGATAAGCTTTATAGAAGCTCCCCTTAACTCATGCATAGCAAAAACAATAAAGATATTCAATGAAGCATATAAACTAAAAAAAATATATGCATAAACAATAATATTAAACATGCATATATAAACTCTCTAAATTCTTTTCTCCCTTTTTATAAATTCATTAACAAAAGGGCAAAGAAAAAAAATTAAGAAAGATGTATATGCGATATACATTCATGAGGAAGAGAGATGTTAAGTTAACTCCTCCTACATACATGCATTACATGAAGAAGGGATGACTAGACTCTAACTCACATAAGCATAATATATAGTGCATAGACGGAGATGTTAAGCTCCCCCTACATACGTGTATCACATAAAGAAGAGAGGTCAAACTCCTCAATATGTAAACTACACTCAACATGAATTTATATATAGAGGAGATGTTAAGCTTCCCTTACATATAGGTAATACATATCAAACAAATTTTAAAAAATTATGATAAAACTTAAAACAAAATTTTAAAATTTCTTGAGGTTAACAAAACAAATTTTGATTCCAATTGAAATCAAATTGTAGTTGACAAAATAAATGTTGATATCACTTGTAGATAAACAAAGTTACCAATTATAGATATTGATACCAATCGACAAAACAAATTTCGATACCAATAGAAAATAAAATTATTTTCTAAAACAAAATATTTTTCTCAAAAAGAAAGAATTTTCCTACCAATGAAATCAATGCTTAAGTTTGTAAAGATACCAATTAATATTTAGAATTAAGTCAAGCTTAGCATAAACAGTTTGTACTTTAAAAAAATGTAAAATATTGTAAAAACAAGCATAATCAAAAGCATATATATGTATGTATGAAAATGAAAGTACTACTTGAAATTTGAAGGATACATATATAAAAAACAAGTATGAGTACATAAAAATGAAATAACATGAAGATCATGTGTATAACTCATATCAATCTACCCTTATCATGCACATGATAAAAAGGTGTTCAATAAGTCGCACAAGGCATGGTCGCCCAACCAACCGCCTTTGGAAGAATATGATTTTGAAAATAGTTATACATTGAAAACACTATCAATGAAGAATATATAACTAGTTTAATATAGTTTTTGAAAAAAACTAGTTAAAGATCCTTCAAATATGAAATCAAATCATATATACCTCATGAAACATGTACATTATACAAAAATTGACACTCGAAATCCATAAATCTCATAAGTGCTCATGAAAATAAAGTCATGAGTAAACAAAAAGATGTGATCGCACAAGAATCATGTAATCAATATATGCATGAAGATAAGTCAATAAAGCTCAACACAAAAAACTCATATTGAATTCTTTTTCTCAAAATATGATATATCATATATGTCACGCCCCGCTTCCCAAAATACGCGGGAACGGAGTCGCGACGAAGGTCGGCGACGTATATACATGAGGAAAATACCCCACATATATACGCTAAGCCTAAGGTAACCTGAACAAGCTATAAATCCAACCATAATAATCAATTGATCACTGCAATGATACTTGTAAAGGCTACACATGATCTGAAATGAAATAAGGAATAGAATATGAGCCAAGTGTGATATACAAGAATCAAAGAATAATAGCAAGAATGAAGAAAAGCAAGAATACCAAAATCAACAGGGAGAGAGTCCAGCTCCTCGCAATTTGTATGGTCTCATCGAACACCTGCACAATAGAACAAGCGTCCAATATCTGGACGTGCAAATCCAGGGTCGTCAGAAAGTGACCTGGTGAGTGTGTGTGTAAAAAGGAGAACTCGTGCATATAAACAGTGTGCATAAAATAATAACAAGATAGACTGCAGTCATAGGATAACCAAATAATATGATATACAAGCATCTGAATAACAATAACATGAATAAGAGTGTAGATAAAAGACAAGTAAAATAACTGTAAATAAACAACTGATGGCTAGATGTGTATCCTAGCAATATCACTAATCTGGTATATAAATCTGGTCATGGTTACAATCATATTCCTATCATAGTATACATATACACAGTCAAGTGATTATAGTCAGTCACAATATGCTATAACCAATTTATTAACATTTATTATGTCAGCGAACACCAATTGCCACCTGTAATAGACGCATCCCATACTACGCCTACTACACGTGTCAATCAGGGTCCTAAGTTATTGAAACTAATGGAAGAGACATTGTTCATGCTTTAGGTGGGTCCCGTACATACCCGGGACCACGGCCTCAGTTTCCTGGCACTGAACCAGGCCGTACCGCTAGGTACTCAGTAACAGTAATCTCACTGTGAAGACAGTGGAACAGTAACATTATAGATGGGATGTCAGTCATCCCCCAGGAACCCTGCAGTGGAACCCTCAGTCGGCTGAGCAACCTGTATCCTAGGTCCACCCAAAATACAGATGTTGTCTCCTCCATCAATTTTCCCAATCCCGGTGTAAGTTGTTCAATTTTCATTATTATTTAATTCAGTAAAACAATCAATACCCATGTTACTTATAACACTGGGACGATGTAGTGACAGTAACGATAACAGTACAGTAACAGTCAATCAGTAATCGTACACACGGTGAACAATATCGGTAACAGTGAACAGTAACAGTAACCGTGTATACGATGAACAATAGGACTGTACAGTGTTACGGTCAACGATACTTTCCTAGTAACTTTCAGTAACATGAATTATACAGTAACAGTCATGATACTGCTCAATAAGCAGTCTCAACTAAAGCTGATCCTAATCCCATCCATCCCTACTAAAGAGATATCAATAACTGATCCATCGACTCATAGTCTCAGTAACAATCACGGTGAACATCAAACATTGAATCAAGTCCAAGTATCCGATACAGTAATCACCATCTTGGTGAATTATTAATCAATCATCTCATAATAACTCTATCTCCATAACTGAATTGATCAGTAAATAAATATGAAGCACATGGTATAACCTCGAGATCAACTAAGTCAACATACACCACAATCATATCTGAATAGGAAACATCCTCAAAGAACTGAAATCAAGCATAGACCACTTATAAGTCAACATAACTAACTCTTAATTCCAATTGTCACATGATCATCAAGTATCAGTTCATATCAGATCATCTGATACAATAAACTGCCGTCCCCAACATATATCAATAATCAAAGCTCAGTCCTCTCACTCCATCCATCTACTCTGATCCCCAAGTCCTCACAAGTGTCCACTACTATCAAGGTCAAACATAAGATCCCAACACTTGGCAACATAATAAATACATGTCTAAGAACTATCAAGTCGAGTCAATCCAACCAATATCTATTCCTCGAAATCATATTCTTCCATCTATAGCCAATACATAACTCGAGGGTAAAGTCCACAATCCATAAGGAAGCTAAACACAGCAGTCAGCCTAAGGTTAGTCGACTAGGGAAGATGAGCAAGTCGACTAGGGAGACTATTAGTCGACTATAGGAAATGGGTAGTCGACTAAGGTTAATTACAGTCGACAAACAGAAAGTCTAATACTGATCTAAAAGGAAGCCTAGTCGACCATAGGGTAAGGGGTAGTCGACTAATAGGGCTATTAGTCGACTGATAAAGTGGGCAAGTCGACTAACAGTCCTGCAACCTGATACTGAAATGCACCATCACACATTCCCACATTCTATCAAATGCACTCATGCTTCTCTCATGCACACATCACCCAACCATATAGGTTTCTACGCTATGTCTATGCACACATATTAACATACATACATATGATCATGTATCACTTGCGCACTATATGCTAATTTATACCACACACAATAACGTATTCATGAACACGTAATTAAACAATGAGAGAGAGACACTCACATCATGGGGCTGCCGGGGCGGTCTCCGACGACGGCTGTTGGGGGCGCTGTTGCGCTGCCGCTGTTGCTGTTGGACTGGTGGCACACCAAGGTGAGAGGGGGGACAGCCAGACTATGCTGCTGGCTGCTGCCGCGCTGGCTGCTGCTGCTGCTGTCGGCCTGCTGGAGATTGGCCGAGTGCTGCCGCGGAGGAAGAGGCGGTCTGCCAGGGAGGGGGCCAGGCTGGATCAGTGCGCTCGCAGGGGCTGCTACGCATACGGTCACAAGAGGGGGAGCTGCTGCCGTTCATGGAGGGGGCCAGGAAGAGGGCAGTGCGCAGCGGCGCGTGCTGCCATCTGCCGATGCTGTTGCTGCTGCCGGATGCTCTGGCCGGCGAGGGGGAGAGGGCGGTTGTGCTCTGCCGAGTCCATGGGGAGCTGCAGTGCGAGAGGGGAAAGGAGGGACTCGGTGGATCACGGCTGTGCTTGCACTCAAGGGAAGAAGAAGAGGGTGCTCGGCCATGGGAATTGGGATCCCGCGGAGTTGTCGGCAGCTCGGAGGGGAAATGGAATGTGTTGCGCACTCGTGGAGGCCGAGGAGGGCACACGGGGAAGATGGGGAGGTGTTGGCGGCTGGATGTGGAAGAGAAGGTCATTCATTAAGGATTAGGTTTATATTAGTATCTAGTTAGGTAAGATTAGGATTAGGTTGGGATTTGAGAATCTAAATCAGTTAGGATTAGTATATAGATAGGTTAGTTAGGATTTGATCTTGTGGTTAGGATTTGAGATTATGGGTTAACGGGTTTCGGATCATGGGGATTGGGTTATGAATGCTAATGGGTAATGGGTCCGGTATAGGATTAGAAGTAAAGAAAAATACAAGGAAAGAAATGAAAGGAGAAGGAAAATTGCTTGAAATAACACACATGAAAAATATAAATAATGATATCAATAGTAATAATAATGACAACACCTCAATACAATATCAAGTAAATAATTAATAATAATATAGATATTAATAACAACGAGTAATAATAAGTCACATGATAATTAATGATTAATAAATACATGTACATATTAAAATACCAGTATATTTTATTTAAATACAGTACCTAAAAAAAATAGGGATATTACAATATAGTTATGCATGAATCATCAAAACTAGGACATACGATGTACAATCAAACAAATAATTGAGTACATAAAAGAAATAGAGCATATAAAGCATGTACTCAAGAATTGTACATGTATAACACAAGTTTTAAAAAAAATATGCATATGAACATGATATAGGCATTTAAATCAATATATGCTTTACCTAAAGCATATAAAAACATAAATTAATTCAAAAGAAATAGGCATGTAAATCCATTGAAAATATAAATAAAGTTTTCCAAAAATACACGCATAGTTTAGGAAACCAATCAACTCAACTATAGGTACAAAACAACACATGATAAAGTCTAGGTAATTTATACTAGCATATAAACATTTAAAATATTTTAAAGAGTAGGAAGAAATGGTTATCAAAACTGATGTAGCCAATTCATTTCTTTAAAATAAGAGGTGGTCCTCCCACCATACTTCCTTATAGTGATGCATCAAATGGGTATGTCCATCAAGCTCCAAGTGCATCCACCACCAAGGCACCAATTCTCTCACATTTTGTGAGAGCCCACACCTATATCAAACACAAGATGTGAGAATTTTGGTACCCATATCTTTTTGGATCCATGGGAGTTAGTATCATTTTGAACCAAAATATTTTTATTTGCAAAATTTAAAGAATTTAATCTATCAAAGTAAAATTTTGCAAGATGACCTTTGTGGACACAATGTGTACATATGTACACTCTAGCATGCATATGAGTGGTGTGAGTGTGAGCATGATGTGCATATATATGCCGTGGATGGTGGGCATGAACATGTGGAACATGTTTCTTGCGAAACATAAATTCTAATTTATTATGATTAATGGCACATTGGCTCAAAGTGGAGCCCAAATAATCAATGTTCTTCTTCATTGAACAAAAAACTTTTTCAATCTTGGAAGAAGCAAAATAAGAAACATGAGAAACAACATTCTTTTTTTTTAGGAATATTTTTTTCATTTAAAACAATTTTTTATTCATTCATCAACAATTCATCAACAACTTTCTTTTTCTTCTTTTAACAATCATATTTTTTAAGAAGTTTTTGACAAAAAGATGACAAGGTCATCATATGACATCTCATCATCATCATAAAGCTCGGATTCAGAATTTACTTCAAGGGGGTCATTTCCTTAAATCATGTAGCACATGTTGGAAGTAGCACTTCCATCATCCAAGTCACTCTCTCTTTCATTTGACGTTTGCTCTCTAAGAGAGCAAAGAATGTTTCAAACTACAAAAGCCAATTCAATGTTAGCAACTCTAAATAAATAATCATCATTTAAGGTAAACTTTAAAGCATGATTCAATGCATTAGCCTTAAGGTTTTTGTCATTAATAAAATATGAATCTTTAATAGTGGCAAAATAAACATGAATCCCTAAGACTTTTAGGTACATGGACATCTTAACTTTCCAAGTTTGAAAGTCAAGAATATCAAACATGAAAGGTGTCATGAAATTCATCTGTGTGTGTACAAAATATTGTGATCAGTAAAAATAAGATCTTTAACTCTAGGTTGTTAGACCCAAATTAAGAGCACCAAGCTCTGATACCAATTGTAAGTCACCTAGAGGTGGGTGAATAGGTGACAAGTTAATCTAATGCAAAACTAATGCGGGATCAAATCTAATTATGCAAACTAAAAACTATTAAGTAAACACACAACGTATAACCAAAGAGTGTAGCCGAATTTCGGTGAAGAGCTCTGGACTATCTCCTCAAGATTCCTCTAGATTAAGAGTTGAGGTGTCACTATGACTCTCTTGGTTGAATACAAGTGTGAGCAAATAATTCCAAGCATATATTCAATTGAGCACAAGTATATCAAGCATATAAGGATATTAACAATAAAAGCATGCAAGATATATAAATATAAGTGAGAGAGTGATAAGCAATCGCAAACACGAGAGATTTATTTCGAGGTTCGAGCACACTTGTTCTACGTCCCCGCCTTCACCACTATGAAGGATTTCCACTATAACGACCCCGTAAGATCACTCGGTGCCGCAACACCTATAACAAGCTCCCTCAAGAACTCTTGGACCCGCAAGTCGCTCACTTGTTCCAGCAAGAACAACACACGCGAACCCGCAAGCTTGCCGAGGCCACAACCTCTACAACACCTCAAATACAAGGGGTGAAACATTAGTGATCACTTCTCTTGATCACAAAAATAAACTCTCACAAAGAAGGATCCCTAGAGGATGGATATAGCAATAGATAGCTCAAACTTGTGTGAGAAAACAAGATAGATGTGAAGGTGAAAAACTCAAATAAAAGCTTTTAAAAACTTAAGAGCATCACTCTTGATAAACTCTCTTTTGATATGGCAATGAAACTCTAAAAACTTGTTGGGATAACTCTATTGAGGATGAGAAAATAAGCTCTTGAAAAACTTGTTTAAAACTCACCCAAAAATCTCATATTTATACGCCAAGAAAAACTTACCGTTATGGTTTAAAAACTGGCCAGATTGGCCTGTCGGTTGACTGGATGGTCGACTGGCCAACAGTCATATTTTGCTGGTTGATCGCCCAATCGACCACACCCAGGTCTTGACCTATCGGTCGACCAGTCGGTCTACCGAGGTAAGAGCCAGAGAGCACTACTCTCAGCCGGTCGATCGTTCGGTCGACCGGGGCCAGATCCAGATAGCAAACTCTTTGGATCAGTCGATCGCTCGGTCGACCGGCCCTCAAGCTAAGGCTGTGTGCACGTTTTGTGCACATCGGTCGATCGCGTAGTCGACCGACCTCTGGTTCGGTCGACCGGTCGGTGGACCGCCAGAAGTCCAGGTCAGGGTTTTATAGGAATGAAAACTTGGTCTTTTGAAACTCTATAAATTCTAATAAAATACCATAAAATCCATAAAAATAAGTTCTTATCAATACTTTGAAATACAAATATGTGTGATAAAAAATCAACGCATATTTCAAATAATTTGAACTATTTTTACATTATAGAAATTTAACTTTAAACAAAAATCAGTATTTTTCAAAATCAAACTTTTAAATGAAAAACTGATTTTTTTCAAAACTTATCCAAATGCAAAAACAAGACATTAAAATACTTTTGAAGCATAATGTGCATAGATATGATCCAATACACCTATAAGATGAAATCTTTATTTTTGACTATAAGCTCTAAACAAAGTTTTAAACACATGATATAAAAACACCAAATAAGTTTTTCTAACATTTGAACCATTAATGTGTATGGTTGAAATCCAAAATACATATAAAACATGTAAACTTGTTTTGATGAACTCTATTCTTGAAAACGAAATATGTATGTTCTTTGAAGCTCAAAACCAAAACCGAAACTAAACTTTTTCTTATGAAAACGCTATAGAAATTTTGTATGTGTATATGAGCTTTAGCAATCCACAACTAATTTATCCTTTACATCTTATCTAAAACACAAAATCTTAACACTTGCAAATATAACACAAGTCTTGAAAATCTTCTCTTAAGAATCTTCTTTTCCATCTTGAGTTGGTCCAAACCTTGATCAATTAGTTAGACTCCTCTTTGAGTACTTGATGCGATCTTGAAACGCGAGCTCTTGAATCAACACGTGCTAATTTCAAAACTTGACTTCGAATCTTTTATTGAAGCTAAACACCGACTAAGATCTTGATAAATATCTGAAACTTAATAAACACAAGATCATTAGTACTATAACTATATGAGTTAATCATCATCAAAACTAGAGTGATAGGCCTTTCGGCCAACACACGATATTATTGAAGAACATTAAAATCTTGTACAAGGGGCTGATAGAAATTCAACTCATCGAGAGTCCCCTTCAACTCAGAGTAGTAGTCTGATAGAGAACGATTATCCTATCGCAGTGAGAATAACTTCTCATACCGATCAGCAATATGAGAAATATTCTGCTCGTTAGAATATATCTCCTTCAAAGTATCCTATATCTCTTACATAGTTTTTAAAACGACACTAGAACTGACCTTCCCATGCATATTGCCGAGTAGCCACCTCATTACTCTATAGTTACTAGCCACCTAATCTAGTCGTACCCTTTGTTGGAAGATCCTCTATAAGATGTTTCAGCTTTTTCAGCAAGCCAACAAAGAGACGGAATGATTGAGCCCAGGGAAGGTAACTAGCATTGAGTAGCAAGAAACTATTTTGAAGTCATGAAATCAAAAGTGTACTTGATGTCTTCGGAAGACATAGTAGCCAATAGTCAGTAGTCAAGTAGATACGAGCAGATATGAGCAGGTAGGTAGAAACGTAGTAGTAGTAGTCACGAAAATGTTAAGATGAATGATTAAATTAGATAACAGATAGTAGTAGAGAGGATTGATAACCTCAACAAAGTTTATAGGGGCATCAAGAGGTCATCAGCAGTGACAGAGGAACAATAAAAGCCTTAACGAGGTCACGAACATGTAGCAAGGCATCGACGATGTCATATAGACAAGGAGAAGAGATATGGTGGCGGCGAGATCAAGGAAAAAGGATTTTGTGGTGGCAATGACAAGAAGGCGAGGGTAGATCAAAACTTTTTTTGGCTATTACTGTTCACGATGAACAGTTTGCAGTACTGTTCATTGTGAACAGTAATTTCTTTTAAAGAGGTGGATTCAAATTACTAGGTCTAGAGAAAAAAGAAAAGGAAAAGAAAATAAGAAGAAATTGGTGTAGATGGCTAGGGTTAGGGTTTTTGAAGAAGAAAAGGGTAGGGTTAGGGTTTTTGCTCTGATACCATATAAGAATTTTAGAGAAAACGATTTGAGAGAGATGATGATTCCTCCCTCAATACTTATTATTTATAGGCAATTACAAGTACAACTCATAATATGAGTATGACTCCTAACAATATAAAAACTCCTAATAAAATAAAAACTAAAATAAAGACTCCTAATAGGAAACTAACTAATCAAGAGTTTAACAATATTAACAACCTCTGAGTTACATTGAAAAGGGACATGAAGATTAAGTTTCAAAATTATAAAAAAGGCTTTATATGGCTTGAAGAAATCACTACATGCATGGAATAAGTAGAATTGATAAATATTTCCAAGATTATGGATATATCAAATGTTTACCTATACATTCTCTTTATAGGAAGAAGAATGAAAATGGAGCATGTTCAAAGAGTTCAAGGAGACAATGTTTGGGATTTTGAAATGGACATTGGGCTCAAGTCATATTTTCTTAGCACTAGACTAAAGCAAGTTGATGATGGAACTTTCATCTCCCGAAAAAAGAAATTATCAAAAAGTTTAAGATGGTGAATTGCAAGCCTATAAGCACACTGTGGATTGTGATATTAAATTGTCTGAGGATGATAATGAATGATCAGTGGATCGAACACTGTTTAAAAGTTTAGTTAGAAGTCTTTGATATTTGACATGCACAAGATCAGATATTCTCTATGGAGTTGGACTTGTTAGCAAATATATAAAGGAACCAAAATCATCACGCTTCAAGCAACCAAAAGAATTTCTTGATACATCAAAGGTTCATGCAATCACGACTAATTTTACTGATCATGTAACAAACTTCAATTTGTAGGCTATTATGACATTGATTGGGGAGGTGACTTGGGTGATAGAAAGAGCACCTTCAGATTTTTCCCTTTTTATGGGAATCACCACCTTCACATGGTCATCAAAGAAGTAACTGATTTCTTCACTTCACTTGTAAAGTTGAGTATGTTACTACTTTATTTGGTTTGTCATGCACTGTGGTTAAGGAAATTACTTAATTAATGAGATCTACATGGTGCAAGAGGGATCAATGAAGCTTTGCGTTGACAACAAGTCTGTTAGTCCCTTGGTAAAGAATCTCTTTCCTAATTGGAGTAAACACATTGACACTCACTTTCTCCTTGTCCGAAAGCATGTGAAGAAAAATGAGATTGAGCTCATTTTTGTGAAGTCAACGACTAAGTCGTCGAGATCTTCACCAAACCGCTCAAAGCGGAAAACTTCAACAAGTTGAAGACTCTTCACAAGATGATCAATCTAGCAAAATTAAGTTTAAGAGAGAATGTTGGAAAATAAACTTAATCTTGTAAGGTATTTTTGAACAAATGATAGAAGTTTCTATTATGTGATATTTGTATAGAAAGCCTAATGTCTAAGTCATGGTAAATTCTAGAAGACTCTTTAGAAATATCTTAGAGAGAGATGTTAGAAGAGTGTAGAACTTTGAAAGTGTGTAGAAAGTATCTTTGATAACTATATGTAACACCTCAAAATCAATATTAGGCATAGCCAAAAACAATCATCCATTTAACTAAGCGAATTGCAAGGCCTTACCTGTTTTCTCAGCCAATAGACACAAAATACTATTTATTTATATATATATATATATATATATATATATATATATATATATATATATATATATATATATATATATATATATATATATATATATATATAATTGTGTCCTTCCAAAAGGATTTGAGGCCGAATCCTTCCCACTCAAATACCAACATCCGACATTCGAATACAAGATTCACTCTGTTGAAGTTGATTTATATTATTTCAAGTATCTATAAACCAAAAATCAAGTGTTTTGAATACTTTTTGCTCTTGCATCAAGTAGGAAAAAAAAGAATGGCCTAAATAGTGAGTTGGTTAGTTTAACGGTGTAGAACATTTGAAACCTAACAAAATTGGTATGTAGGGATTTTTAAATGTTTACATCATAATCAAATGGCCGGATCGAGAATTTGTATGTCTAAAGACATAAATCTAACCAACTCGCTACTTTCGGCCGTCCATTTTGTGCCGCTTCATGGATGGCAAAAAGTATTCAAAACACTTGATTTTTAGTTTATAGATACTTGAAATAATTTAGATCAATTTCAATGGAGTGGATCTTGTATTCGAATGTCAGAGGGTTGCATTTAAGTTGGAAGGATTCGGTCTCAAATTCTTTTGGAAGGACACAAGTCTCTCTCTAGATATGCACACACACACATCCATACAAGCAATAACTTGTCAAATATATATCATACATAAAGTCTGATGATCGCATATTTAAATATTACACATTTATTCATATTAAGAGTATGAGTTTCAACGAACTCATGATAACCTTAACTTACATACTCTTAACATTACTACTACTAGTACTAGAAATGACTCATAACTTGATCTTTAACTTTATAACTTGCATCACGAAATCTCTGAAGTGGGTTCACTCAAGCCAAACTGGTCTGCATGGATTATAAGTAATGGGATGAGCCCAATAAGTAGAGAATTATGCTAAATAGTTAACATTTTTTAAAATAATAAAATAATGCATCATGATTAATAACAATAAGCTAAACTTTTCATAATCCATAAGCAACAGAAAACCAACAAAACTACAAGTATATGACGATTATACAATGATTTAT
Organism: Agave tequilana; assembly: GCA_038442645.1. Classification (NCBI taxonomy): domain Eukaryota; kingdom Viridiplantae; phylum Streptophyta; class Magnoliopsida; order Asparagales; family Asparagaceae; genus Agave; species Agave tequilana. The sequence continues at coordinate 37,843 of JAVJIF010031541.1, read as the reverse complement.
GCACATAAGAATTAGAAAATTAGGTAAGATCATCACTCAATGAGTCAACACTTTACCTACGGTTGACATATGGTAACCGACATATTTTCTTGCGGCTGGAAAATTTGGCCAAAACGCTACACAACTAATCCTCTTCTTTAAGAAGACTTCCATGATGCAATGTGACTTGCTTAATTTCATTTGTTGTAAATCAATATCTTTGACCTAAATGCAAATAATTTGAGTGCAAGTGAAATGTATACAATTATGGGCCTAACCAAAATTATTAGAAATAACATTAGCGCCTTTCATACGTAACAACTTGGGTGTTTCTAAATATAATCCAAATTCAGTCATTTGGCCATGCGTATACAACTCAAATTAACACAAGTCATGTAAACCATATCCTAAGAAAAACCATGTATATCATGCATTATTTTCACAAAAAAATGGTTCTTAAGTACCATAAATCAATATGAAATCATAAAACAATAGCTAAGAATAGTTTAAAGTATCGTAGCCTATAAAGCATAAATCTCCCACTTGCAATCAGCTCTTAGAGTCGGGTTATGCTCTACAAGTCTTCCTAAAACAAACAATGACTATTACAAGTGATAAATTTCTAATTTCTAATGATCTCCATCTTACAAAAAGAATTTCAACCTAAATCTATGTATTTTATTGTAATTACTAAACATGTTTATAATAGCTCATAGATTTTTAGTAATTTTCTAGATTTTCTATAAGTTTATATAATGTATTTTAGAGCTTGTAGGACTTATTTTGTAATTTCTGCAAGTATCTTGGGATCATATGTAATTTTTAAGGGTTTGAAAATAAATATTTTGATCATCGGGGGGCTGAGAATAATGTTTCAGCCCATCTTCTTCCTTAGGGTTGCTATTGTTGTTGCAATACTTAACACATTTTTTAATGGGTTTAAGGCAGCACAGAGGCGCCCCCACGGCCGGCAGGGTCGCCGATGACCGGAAAACAACAAATTTCTTTTTTTCTTTCCTTTTTTCTTCCTTCAATCAAACACTAGGTCAATCATGTTCCTATCCATGATTCTAATCAAACTTGTTCCTCTTTTCTTCTTTATAAACTTATGAGAAATTTGACAAACTATAGGTTAGATATTTACCTTAAAGGAAAACCTCTTCCATTTCCATTCCCCTTCTTTCTCCTTCTCTCTTTTCTTCTATCTTCTCTGTGTTTCAGCTGAGGTTAGTTTAGTTTGTGATGGGGAACTAGGAGAGAAGAGGAGAGTGGGTTTATATGTATATTATTTTAGAGGACACATGTATCTCTTTGTTTTTTCTTTTTTGGACAACACAGAAGGCAAATGTCCATCTTTGAATAAATTTTTTGTCATCCAATAGAATAAGGGCAGCCATGTACCTTTGTCCTCTCCTTCGCAACATTCCATATTTTGCAAAATAACGTTCAAAACATCATAACGTAATATATTGATTTTAGTTGTTAAATTTAGTTTTAAAAAAATTCAGGTCCTACACTATATATACCCTCGGGGTCTTCTTCGAGTTGTTTCAAGTAAGAAAAAAATATAATAAAGTTGAGTTTTAGTCTTTCTAAATTCTTCCAAATGTTCCTTTGAAATGTGTCCCTTGCATAAATTGTTTGGCCCATCACAATACTCTCCTATGATGGAACTTGAATTAACAATAAAATAATTCGATCTACAATAATTATTCTTAAAATAAACAAGACCAAAGATCATAATTTTATCATAGATCAAACTCTAAAAATATAAATCTAGTCTCCATGAAGATTTAAAGATATGAGAAAATTAAATAATAAAGGCAGAAGCGTACCTTACTCCATGACTGAATTTCTTAAATTTATCGGATGAAGAAGACCTTCCAAAAGATCTGTATTCCTCTAGGATTTCTCTCTACTTGAAGATATCTCAATGAGAAGAAGATGATACGTTCTTTTGGGGACCATGATCCCTTAAATAATAACTGAGTTTTCCTTTTCCTAATTTGGCCCTTCATCAAATTAGAAATTACATAATTATATCTAAACATTAAATCCATGACAATTTAATACCCATTAGTCTAATTATTAACTTTATTAAATCACATTAAATTTGGACCATACTTTAAGATAGGCATGCACATTAAATTCACATATGTGAGCCCACACATGTTGAATTATTTCCAACAATCTTCCACTTGGGCCACATATGTTACCTTATAAATGTATACACCTTATGAGCTCAAATATTGCTATCATATAATCAGGTATTCTTAACAATCTCGTCTATTTATTATACTGATATAGGACTAAAGAAATTTTCACTACATTTAGTATAACTAAACCCATAAATAATCACATATATCAATACAACCAAAAGACATAGATCAATCATAGATGTGTATCATGAAAATTTTATATAATGTGATTTGAATATGCCTATTTCCAACTAGTCCTCCTTTAAACTTTATTGAGATCAAACTTTAACATAATAAAAAAAACAGAGTGTATAAACTGAATACTTTATTTCTGCAGAAAATATCTAAATACACAAAAAGTGTTCAAATATAAAATAGAGCAATGAAGCATATATACAAACTCTCACTAAACCATAATATTCTTAAGTGATATAACACCCATAGAAGCAGTGTGCTCATGAAAGACCTTCGGTGTTAATCATTTAGTAAGCGGATCCGCAATCATGAACTTTGTTCCAATGTACTCTATGAAAATCTATCTAATCTATACCCTTTCCTTCACAACCAGGAACTTTATGCCAATGCATCTTGACTTGGACGAGCTCCTGTTGTTATTGGAATATATAACTGCTGATTTATTGTCACAATATAACTTTAGTGTTTTTTTAATATCACTTAGAATGCGCAACTCAGTGACAAAATTTCGCAACCATAATCTATGGTTGGATGCTTCATAACATGCTACAAATTCTACTGCTATGGTGGAGGAGGCTAAGTGTTTGTTTAGCACTCTTTTAGGAAACAGCTCCTCCAACTAACAGATAAATGTAGCCCGATGTGGATCTCCTACTATCTTGACATCCAGTAAAGTCAGAATCCGAATATCCAATGATCTCAATCTGATCTGACCTCTTGTATGTCAGCATGTACTGAAGACCCTTTTGGCTACTCTCTAGTGATCCATCCCAGGATTACTTAAGTATCTGCCTAGCATTCAAACAATGAATGTTATATCTGGACGTGTGCAAACTTGAGCATACATTAGACTCCCTACATCTGAAGCATAGGGACTCTTATGCATTTCTTTAACTTCAAGGTCATTGACTTAGATTGAATTTATTACCTTTTGCGACTGGGGTGTCTCCTGGTTTACAATCTTGCATATCATATCTTTCAAGCACCTTTTCTATATAGGCCTTTTGTGACAATCCAAGAATATCCTGAAAGCGATCTCGATATATCTGGATTCCTAAGATAAAAGATACCTCACCAAGATCTTTCATCTCAAATTTCTTTGATAGAAATTTTTGGTTTCGTGCAAAATTTTCTTATCATTGGTAGCAAGGAGTATGTCATCAACATATAAAATTAGGAATATATACTTACTCCCACTGAACTTGTGATATCTTCAACATCATTTGTCTCGGAACCAAATGAGACAACTACTTGATGAAACTTGTAGTACCATTGACGAGAAGCTTGCTTGAGTTTATAGATGGATTTCTTTAGTTTGCAAACCATATTCTTTGGGTTTTCAGACACAAAGTTTTCTACTTGCATCATATATATAGTTTCATCAATATCACCATTGAGAAAGGCTATCTTAACATCCATCTGATGTAACTTAAGGTCAAAATGTGCAACAAGAGTCATAATTGTCCTAAAAGAGTCTTTCGATAAAACCGAAGAGAAAGTCTATGTGAAATTAATGTCTTCCCTTTGAGTAAAATCTTTAGCCACAAGATGAGCCTTATATCCCTCCACATTATCTTATGAATCCCTTTTTGTTTTAAATATTTATATGCAACCAATGGGCTTCTTACTTTCAGGTAATAGAACAAGGTCCCAAACTTGATTGTCTCGCATAGACTCTTCATTCATGACATCTATCCATTTTTGAGAGTTAGAATCCTGTATGGCTTGATAGAAGTTGATTGAATCACCTTCCACCAATCCATCAGTGTCCTCATATTCTTCGAGGAATACTATGTAGTCATCTGGAATAACATTTCTCCTCTCTTGTGGATCGCCTTAGTGGCATTTGTTCTTGAGATTGTTGAGTTTGTTCTTCAGGAACAATTACCTCAACTTGAGTGGAGAGTTATTCAATATTGTCTTGTTGAGATTCCATGTCTGCTTCTCAAACAATAACAGGTATAGAAACTTGTACACTATCAAAAGCAGTAGTAGGGATCGAAATTGATTCCTCCTCAAAGACAATGTCTCTAACCTTATTTCTCCCCCCAAACTCAACATCCTCAAAAAATGTTGCATTTCCTGTTTTAAAAATTGACTTAATAGTGAGATCATAAAACTTGTAGCCCCTAAATCGCTTAGAGTAACTAATGAAGTAACTGCTCACTGTTTTGGAGTCCAATTTCTTTTCATTTCACCTATAAAGCCTAGACTCAAATGGACATCCCTAAATATGAAAGTGCTTTAGACTAGGCTTTCGACCTGTCCAAAGCTCATAAAGTATTTGGTAGCTGCTTTAGTTGGTACTCTGTTCAAGATATACTGTGGGACGATTCCATATTCCTCTAGGAAGTCAGCAAATGATCCTGGACGTTGTTCTCCTGAACTGTCGTATTGCCGTAGTACTCCAACCACGGTCAGATCTGACACACTTAATTTTCTTGCTGAGTTAAGTTTCAACTTCAGCTCTGAATATTTTGAACATGTCCAGAGACTCTGATTTCTCATGAATGAGATATAGGTACCCATAGCGTGAGTAATTGTTTATGAATGATTTAAAGTATCGTTGACCATTCCAAGAAGCCGTATTATGTATCAGTTATAAGATGCCTGAAGATCTGTGGGCACCTAATCTTTTATGTTTGGTCTGTTTTCCCTTAGTACACTCAATACAGATATTTAAGTCTTAAAAATTAAGGGAATCCAAAATACCTTTTGTCACAAGTCATTCTATTCTAGATTTGGATATATGACTCAAACGCTTATGCCATAATCTTACTGAATTTTCTTTATTTAGTTTACGTTTTATACCACGTGAATCCACATGCAAGGTTTCATTATATGATGCAATCGTGTCACGCAAATAAAGGTTGTCATAAATACTCAATGAACTAGTATCAACAATATTTGAATTTAATGAAAGACTAAACTGATTATTTTCAAAAGAATAATGATAACCAAATTTGTCCAATAAAGAAGCAGAAACCAAATTCTATCTAAATGACGGTACAATGAAAGTATCTTTCAAGTCCAAATATAGACCAGTTCCTAACAACCACCTAAAATGTCCTATTACCTCGACTTCTGCCGACTTTCCATCACCCACAAAGATGTGTCTTTCACCATTACTTGGCTTTCAGTATCTTAGGCAACCCTGCATAGAACACTTATGTGTGCAGTAGCACCGAAGTCTAACCACCAAGTGTTTCTAGGTATTGAAGCTAAATTAACCTCAGAACAGACTAAAGTAAAGAACATACCTTTCTTGGCACGCCAAGCATGATATTTTGTACATTCTTTCTTTATGTGTCCAGATTTCTTACAAAAGAATCAGTTTTCACTTTTCTTAGGTTTCTTTTGATCTGGACCCTTAGCAGCTTCAACCTTCTTTCTTTTCTCTGCCCTTATTCTTTGAGGTACTGACAAGAAGAATACTTTCAGATTTCTTATGCTTAAGTCTTTTCTCTTCTTACACACAATATAAAATAAGCTCATTCAGAGTCTATTTCTTCTTCTTACAACTATAACTAACCTCAAATTGACTGAAGTGTGTAGGAAGCGAAATCAATCCAAATGCACGAGCAACTCCTCAGACAACTCGAGTTTTAGTGCCTTAAGCTTGGAAGCATTATGAGACTTTTACATGATGTACTCCCTTATTTTTCTCTTGCCCTTGTACTTCATATAAATCAAGTAGCTAAAAGCGTGCTTGTTTCTACCTTATCATTCTTTGCAAATGTTTCTCAATTTCGGCAAGAAAATCTTTAGCCAAAGTTATCTTATCAGATACTACACCTCGAAAGGCTTCCGAAATGTCGCGCTTTATGATTATTAAACTCATGCGATTAGAGTGCTCTCACTTCTCAAAGCTTTTTCTATCATCAGAAGAACTTTCTACTGTAAGAGAAGCAGGTTGCTCTATCTTTAGTGCAATATCTAAATCCATGCAGCCAAGAATGATTAAGACATTCTCTTTCCATTCCTTGAAGTTTGTCCCATTGAGCATGAGAATACTATTTGTGTTTGTAGATATAGTAGCAGCAAATACAATAGTTGTACAGAGAATAAATCAAATAAGCATGCATGTTCACATCATAATCAAATAAATGACTTTTAAATTTAAACAATTATGGAATCTCAAGATACCTAGCACAACATTAATATCAAATTTTTGGACAGTAATATTAACTTGTATATGGTACTCTTGGTATAGCAATCAAATGGTGACAATAAATCATGTCAAATAATAAATTTATCTTTGGATCAACTTATTATTCACATGAAAACTTATAATTGTCACACATTTATCACCACAAGTGCATATGCAATTCGATCAAATATTATCCTTCCTTTGAGCCGGTTAACACTCGCATGAATTCACACACACAAACATCTTAACATTCTCATAAAGCTAATCTACACAAGAGAGGTCACTTTGGCGATATTTTATTTCAATTAGTTTTTTATTAAATGTTAGACAATTTCAATAATTTATTAGATGTACCCAAAAAAATCGTTTAAAATTTTGAAAAGTCCCAAAATTGCCCAAAAAAGGACCCAAAGTTGCGTGACGCCTGGGCTCTGCACTTGGGCAGGGCCTGCGCGCCTGCCCAGCTTGGGCCGCCTAGCCCTAATTTTTTTTTAATAAACTGAATTTAGATATGAAATTCTTAAATCCATAGATCTGAAATTTTTTTACCAAAACCAAAGTAATCATGCAATATAATTCATAGGATCTAAATTGTATATTTCAATCTCATGGAAGTATCAATAAAAATCCCAAAATTTTGAAATTTAATTCCCAAATCTAGAAATTCTCAGTGGAGTGGCTCTAATACCAATTGATGAAACTTGAATTAAACAATAAAAAGATTCGATCTACACTAATTATTTTTAGAATAAACAAGATCAAAGATCATAACTTTATCATAGATCAAACCCTAAAATATAGATCTAATCTCTATGAAGATTCAAAGATATGTGAAAATTAAATAATGAAGGCGGAAGCGTACCTTGATTCATGACTGAATTTCTTGAATTGTTGGGATCGAGAAGGTCTTCCAAAAGATCCATATTCCTCTAGGGTTTCTCTCTACTTGAAGGGATCTCAAAGAGATGAAGATGATACGTTCTTTTGGGGACCATGATCCCTTAAATAATAACTGAGTTATTCTTTTTTTCAATTTGGTCTTTCATCAAATTAGAAATTACATAATTATCTTTACACATTAAATTCATAACAATTTAATACCCATTATTCTAATTATTAACTTAATTAGATCACAATTAATTTGGACTATACTTTAAAATAGTCATACACATTAAATTCACATATGTGAGCCCACACATGTTGAATTATTTCCAACATCCTTTGCCAACAACCATGACGAGCTATCTGCCTATGTCTATGGTTTAGTTGCCTCTAAGGTCATTATTGGCAATCTACCTATCATTAAGGGCTTTCATCATCATCATCATCATCGTCATCATTGGTGAGCCCCGCTGCCTTTCTTACCCTTGATGCCCCACCATTATCATTATGCATCGGCAATTTTTGTAACCATTCGAATGTCTCTATCGGAGAAGATTCCTCGTCATGCCTCGCTGACCCTAATGCTGTTAAGCACACATGGCATTTGGTCCCAAATTTAAATATCTACTTTCCTGAATTAAAATAATTCTTTCCAAATAACAATAATTTGGATTTTGTATTCCATATTATGAAATTCTTTTAGACTGAAATTCCTATAGACTGTTACTAGATCGCTTAAAAATAGAATGTGATGTCTATGAGAAAATAGTTCCTATGTTTTGCTGCTTTTAATTTCTGTGTCTATCCGAAGTTATTGAGTTCTGATAGAGGCATCTAAATGTCTAAGAACTAAATATGTAACGCCCCGATCCTGGCGGGTACGGAGACGTTACTGCAACGTATATACGCAGGTCAGAAATACCCTCACGTATATACGCTAAGCATCAGTACAGGCAAGAATCAGAGTACGGAAGCAAATGGTGCATTATACATTCCAACACATGAGTACAATTACAAAGTTATCACCAGAGGTGATCCAATATTACATGAATATTACATCACTGATATGCGCAATTGCGAGATTACAAAGAGATGTACAAGTATGAACAGTACAAAGACAGGCTCAGAGTCATAACAGGAAAACTCTAGAGCCGAACAAGGGGGCCTGGAAGGATAGAGCTCTGAACGGTCTGCTGGAGATCCACGCTACCGCTGCGCCACTCTGATCAACGACTGGGGGAATCCACACGCTCCAAGCTCCAAGACCTGGACATGAGGATCCAGGGGAGTCAGATGAAACTCCCCAGGCGAGTGGTGATACGAATGCCAAGTGGCGAGTAAGGATGAGCACAAGTATGTATACAGGTATAGCAGGTATGAACAGGTATAACATAATCATCATAAAACAGGAAATCCGATATAAAACCCGATTACGAGCAAAACAGATTGTATAAGCTTAGGTCACGGCTCCATGAGACTAGTACATCGAAGGAATAATCCAAATAAGGAAACCCTCATCTATATACCTTTATCTCATATCATCGTAATCCAAGCACATACAACCCGAGTTACAAGTGGTCATAACAGGAACACATAACAGGCATAACAGGAATCATAACAGGCATAATAGGAGTACATAACGGGAGTCATAATAGGCATAACAGGAATCATAACGAGAATCATAATAGGCATAACAGGAATCATAACGGGTGTGACTGTATCACGACACATCATACTATCATTCAGCGGCACAGGCAGGAGAAAAGTAGCCCTTCAGATTCAAGAGGTGGCCCCCACAGATTCAAGAGGTGGCCCCCACCAGGTGTATGGTGTGGCACTTTGTTCCGTGTGGCACTTTGTTCTGAGGGAATTGGATTCTAGAGGTGGCCCCCACGGATTCAAGAGGTGGCCCCCACCTGGTGCAATGTGTGGCACTTTGTTCCATGTGGCACTTAGGTCCATTCAAGATCAGGATCCGCCGCATGTTAGCACGATATAAGAGATACAGGAGTCAGGTGATAAGTCAAGCCATAACTGGAGACAGGTAGTATAACATGAATCAAGGTCAAGTAGTAGCAAGTCAGGTGTCAGGTGTACAACCAGGTGTTAGATAGTAGTATGTACATGACAGGCATGGCAAGTTTATCATATCAGGTAATATATATGGAGTAAAATACATGACGATCCGACAAGCGGGGAAACCCAAATGGAGGCGAGAGCGAGGACACTCGCATAACCAATGAAATAGGAAGTCAAGAGGAAAGCGAGAATACTCGCCTAAATCTCTGAAAAGCCGAAAGCTCTGAAATCCCTGGAACTTGCGCACGCGCCACGAAAGATAATAAGATGAAGAGGAGAGAGAGAGAGAGAGAAAGTGTTAGAGAGAAAGAGAGAGCACAGGTAGACGCAGGTTTGAGAAAGAGAAGCGAGGGTCGCAGACGCGAGGGTCGCGTTGCAGGAAATACCAGACGCGGGAATAGCAAACGCGGGAGTCGCGTTGCAGGAACAGCAGACGCGAGAAATAGCGTCGCGTCGCCAAGGTGCCACAACGCGAGGCTCGGGGCCTGCGTTTAAGTCAGGGCACGAGGAGAACACAGACGCGGGCATGGATTTCGCGTTGCGTTGATACAAGAACGCGAAGGCCGCGTTAAACAGATGCCAAGAACGCGAAGACTCGCGTTAGGAATTGCCTGGACGCGGAGTGAGATCCGCGTCTAACAATCAACAGATAGAAAGAGAGAGACAGGGAAAAGGTGATCTCTTTGGTGGGGGTGTCGTTGCAATTGTCACCGAATTGATTACCGGAATAATCGTAAACGATTACCGGAATAATCACCGGAGCCGGAATGATCACCGGAATAATCGTTGTCGTCAATTATCACCAAAACGATTACCGGAATAATCGCGAACGATTACCGGAATAATCTACGGTGATATTGTCGACGAAGAAGAGCACGGCCCCAATCCGAAAGGAGGGCACCGGCCTTCACAAGGGAAGGAGGTTGATGGTGCAAGTATAGTTCAAGTTGCCAAAATGAGATTTTGCAAACGGTGCCACGGGGAGCGATTAGTTGGCTAGAATGAAAGAGCTCGCCGTGGAGGTGAAGATGGTATACTTGGTGGTGGCCAAGGAGATGTAGGTGGTGGTGGAGATGGTGGTGAAGTTTTGGTGGAGAGGATGGGTTCTTTGGTGTTTTATGGTGAAAAGAGGTTGAAGAAGGTGGTATGGAGATGTTGTTGTTGTTGGAAAAGGAGGAGGAGATGGAGGAGGTGGAGGTGGTGTTGTTGGTGGTAAAAATGGAGGTGGAGGAGGTGGAGAATGGAGGGCCCAAGGAAGCACCATGGCTGCGTTTTGCAGCCATGCTCTCTTTTGGCTGTAAATGGAAAAGGAAGAAGGAAAAAGTGAAAGAGAGAGAGAAAGAAGGGTGGGTATGTATATATATAAAGGAGGGTGTATATATATATATATACATATAAAAAGGGAATGATTATAATATGAATGACATCCCACCAACCTGCGTTTCATTGGAGGGAAATGGGCTGCGTCCCATGCAATATAAAGGCTGCGTCCAGGCCAAAAGAACTGGACGCGGGGATGAAAGCCGCGTCCAGGAGGAAAATGCAAAAGGCTGCGTTTCACAAAAGGACAAAAGTCATGATGACTTGATGGGAGTTGATAGCAGCGCATTAAATGCAGCATGGAGAGGTGTGGAGAGGATCTCTGCATTAAATGCAGAATCCCAGGTAGGTGAATGTCGCGTTTGAGGAAGGAGAGAGAAAATGGGGAAAAGACAAAGGTGAAAAATTGGGGCAATCTCCTCGGTATCTGGGAAAATACTGAAAACTCCGGAAAAGCCCAAAAATGAAATAGCTCGGAAAGTTTCCCAAAAATTCTCAAAAATAATAAATATTATAAAATGATTTTTGGTGAAATCAGTTTTCAAAGATTAGATCTCATTTTCCAGATAAAAATCCTGAAGTCAACCGTCAATACCGGTATACACCGGATTGGCCGGATTTCGATAAAATCTGATAAATCCCATAAAATGCATTGGGATAGAAAATATGATTTTAAGAAGTAATGTTAAAAGGTACTTTTAGAAATTCCAAACCGTTTGTAAATTAAAAATCCAGGTATCGGTCAACGAGATTGGCCGACACCGGTTTTGAAGATTTACAACTTAATTCAGGAAAATTCCAGAAAATCATAGAAAATCTAGAATATTGGAAAATGATGTTTAAAACTAAAATTGGTCAAATCGGAATACCAGAAAGACTAAATCGAGCAACAACCTGAGATCGGGTCCCCGGTTCAGACTAGGGCTGACTCCGAGTCCACGAATCCAAATCCAAGGCAAAACGATCATATAAAGAATTCATAATACAAAACAAATACAGGAAGCAAATCGAAAAATACGATCGAAAAATCTGAATACGCAACTAAGTACGTATTCCGGGAGCGGGTGTTACAATCCATCCACCTTACAAAAAATTGCGTCCTCGCAATTTCGATAAGGGGTAAATTGAACACAAAGAGGACAAGGGCGGAATTTATACCAATTAAGATATGAAGCACTATAGGTAGGGCCCTCAAGTTGACTGATCAATAATCAGAATATAGACATCCTCTGCCCTTCCGGCTGTATAAATCTTCGAACAATGCCGAATAATACTGACTGATAACACAGCTTTGCAATAGAATTTCCGCTGTACTGCATACTCAATGTCGCTCCAAGAATGAGCCAGAATACCAAAGATAAAGAAAATCCCTGATAGTCCTGAGCATAATAAAGAAGACCGATAATTGAGAATTCCGAATACCGGGCATCGATCACTCTGAAAGATATAGCAGAGAATGTAGAATATCCGTAGAGAATCCCGACTATTGACTTCTGAAAGATAACCCGTTCGAGATCAATCCTGAGAATACCCAAGCTTCACAGAGTTGACCGAAGAGATCACATAATAGCTTCATTCAGAACCAGCCACTACCCCTCTGGTATATCCATATCTTAAGTTGGTATAAAGGCTTCGAAAAAACCAAAACAGAGGATATATGGAAGGGATTAGGAATCAAAGGAAGGATGATCAAGAAAGAATAGATAACTCTGTACTTGTAGTTGGAGTGTATAATCAGGACTCATGCATTCCAGTTGCAAATTTCTTTACCATTAATTTGCCATCTGGACGTACCGAGGATGCGAGAGCCTAGGCTCTGATACCACCCTGTAACGCCCCGATCCTGGCGGGTACGGAGACGTTACTGCAACGTATATACGCAGGTCAGAAATACCCTCACGTATATACGCTAAGCATCAGTACAGGCAAGAATCAGAGTACGGAAGCAAATGGTGCATTATACATTCCAACACATGAGTACAATTACAAAGTTATCACCAGAGGTGATCCAATATTACATGAATATTACATCACTGATATGCGCAATTGCGAGATTACAAAGAGATGTACAAGTATGAACAGTACAAAGACAGGCTCAGAGTCATAACAGGAAAACTCTAGAGCCGAACAAGGGGGCCTGGAAGGATAGAGCTCTGAACGGTCTGCTGGAGATCCACGCTACCGCTGCGCCACTCTGATCAACAACTGGGGGAATCCACACGCTCCAAGCTCCAAGACCTGGACATGAGGATCCAGGGGAGTCAGATGAAACTCCCCAGGCGAGTGGTGATACGAATGCCAAGTGGCGAGTAAGGATGAGCACAAGTATGTATACAGGTATAGCAGGTATGAACAGGTATAACATAATCATCATAAAACAGGAAATCCGATATAAAACCCGATTACGAGCAAAACAGATTGTATAAGCTTAGGTCACGGCTCCATGAGACTAGTACATCGAAGGAATAATCCAAACAAGGAAACCCTCATCTATATACCTTTATCTCATATCATCGTAATCCAAGCACATACAACCCGAGTTACAAGTGGTCATAACAGGAACACATAACAGGCATAACAGGAATCATAACAGGCATAACAGGAGTACATAACGGGAGTCATAATAGGCATAACAGGAATCATAACGAGAATCATAATAGGCATAACAGGAATCATAACGGGTGTGACTGTATCACGACACATCATACTATCATTCAGCGGCACAGGCAGGAGAAAAGTAGCCCTTCAGATTCAAGAGGTGGCCCCCACAGATTCAAGAGGTGGCCCCCACCAGGTGTATGGTGTGGCACTTTGTTCCGTGTGGCACTTTGTTCTGAGGGAATTGGATTCTAGAGGTGGCCCCCACGGATTCAAGAGGTGGCCCCCACCTGGTGCAATGTGTGGCACTTTGTTCCATGTGGCACTTAGGTCCATTCAAGATCAGGATCCGCCGCATGTTAGCACGATATAAGAGATACAGGAGTCAGGTGATAAGTCAAGCCATAACTGGAGACAGGTAGTATAACATGAATCAAGGTCAAGTAGTAGCAAGTCAGGTGTCAGGTGTACAACCAGGTGTTAGATAGTAGTATGTACATGACAGGCATGGCAAGTTTATCATATCAGGTAAATATATATGGAGTAAAATACATGACGATCCGACAAGCGGGGAAACCCAAATGGAGGCGAGAGCGAGGACACTCGCATAACCAATGAAATAGGAAGTCAAGAGGAAAGCGAGAATACTCGCCTAAATCTCTGAAAAGCCGAAAGCTCTGAAATCCCTGGAACTTGCGCACGCGCCACGAAAGATAATAAGATGAAGAGGAGAGAGAGAGAGAGAAAGTGTTAGAGAGAAAGAGAGAGCACAGGTAGACGCAGGTTTGAGAAAGAGAAGCGAGGGTCGCAGACGCGAGGGTCGCGTTGCAGGAAATACCAGACGCGGGAATAGCAAACGCGGGAGTCGCGTTGCAGGAACAGCAGACGCGAGAAATAGCGTCGCGTCGCCAAGGTGCCACAACGCGAGGCTCGGGGCCTGCGTTTAAGTCAGGGCACGAGGAGAACACAGACGCGGGCATGGATTTCGCGTTGCGTTGATACAAGAACGCGAAGGCCGCGTTAAACAGATGCCAAGAACGCGAAGACTCGCGTTAGGAATTTCCTGGACGCGGGAGTGAGATCCGCGTCTAATAATCAACAGATAGAAAGAGAGAGACAGGGAAAAGGTGATCTCTTTGGTGGGGGTGTCGTTGCAATTGTCACCGAATTGATTACCGGAATAATTGTAAACGATTACCGGAATAATCACCGGAGCCGGAATGATCACCGGAATAATCGTTGTCGTCAATTATCACCAAAACGATTACCGGAATAATCGTGAACGATTACCGGAATAATCTACGGCGATATTGTCGACGAAGAAGAGCTCGGCCCCAATCCGAAAGGAGGGCACCGGCCTTCACAAGGGAAGGAGGTTGATGGTGCAAGTATAGTTCAAGTTGCCAAAATGGGATTTTGCAAACGGTGCCACGGGGAGCGATTAGTTGGCTAGAATGAAAGAGCTCGCCGTGGAGGTGAAGATGGTATACTTGGTGGTGGCCAAGGAGATGTAGGTGGTGGTGGAGATGGTGGTGAAGTTTTGGTGGAGAGGATGGGTTCTTTGGTGTTTTATGGTGAAAAGAGGTTGAAGAAGGTGGTATGGAGATGTTGTTGTTGTTGGAAAAGGAGGAGGAGATGGAGGAGGTGGAGGTGGTGTTGTTGGTGGTAAAAATGGAGGTGGAGAAGGTGGAGAATGGAGGGCCCAAGGAAGCACCATGGCTGCGTTTTGCAGCCATGCTCTCTTTTGGCTGTAAATGGAAAAGGAAGAAGGAAAAAGTGAAAGAGAGAGAGAAAGAAGGGTGGGTATGTATATATATAAAGGAGGGTGTATATATATATATATATATACATATAAAAAGGGAATGATTATAATATGAATGACATCCCACCAACCTGCGTTTCATTGGAGGGAAATGGGCTGCGTCCCATGCAATATAAAGGCTGCGTCCAGGCCAAAAGAACTGGACGCGGGGATGAAAGCCGCGTCCAGGAGGAAAATGCAAAAGGCTGCGTTTCACAAAAGGACAAAAGTCATGATGACTTGATGGGAGTTGATAGCAGCGCATTAAATGCAGCATGGAGAGGTGTGGAGAGGATCTCTGCATTAAATGCAGAATCCCAGGTAGGTGAATGTCGCGTTTGAGGAAGGAGAGAGAAAATGGGGAAAAGACAAAGGTGAAAAATTGGGGCAATCTCCTCGTATCTGGGAAAATACTGAAAACTCCGGAAAAGCCCAAAAATGAAATAGCTCGGAAAGTTTCCCAAAAATTCTCAAAAATAATAAATATTATAAAATGATTTTTGGTGAAATCAGTTTTCAAAGATTAGATCTCATTTTCCAGATAAAAATCCTGAAGTCAACCGTCAATACCGGTATACACCGGATTGGCCGGATTTCGATAAAATCTGATAAATCCCATAAAATGCATTGGGATAGAAAATATGATTTTAAGAAGTAATGTTAAAAGGTACTTTTAGAAATTCCAAACCGTTTGTAAATTAAAAATCCGGGTATCGGTCAACGAGATTGGCCGACACCGTTTTGAAGATTTACAACTTAATTCAGAAAATTTCCAGAAAATCATAGAAAATCTAGAATATTGAAAAATGATGTTTAAAACTAAAATTGGTCAAATCGGAATACCAGAAAGACTAAATCGAGCAACAACCTGAGATCGGGTCCCCGGTTCAGACTAGGGCTGACTCCGAGTCCATGAATCCAAATCCAAGGCAAAACGATCATATAAAGAATTCATAATACAAAACAAATACAGGAAGCAAATCGAAAAATACGATTGAAAAATCTGAATACGCAACTAAGTACGTATTCCGGGAGCGGGGTGTTACAAAATACATTTAAATATTTAAAATGATGATACTTATAAGTTTTCATAGACAGGAAAGGCATCAGTAAATCTTGCTTCTAGTCACCAATGACAACATCAAATCTAAGAAATGGAAAGATTAGGGATCCCAAAGCTTTGGTACTGTTGCTGATCTATTTTCTTGGAAATGTATTCATTTGATAAACATAATGAAGTTTCTTTTTTTTACTAACCATGCAATTAGATGTGTTTATTTAATAGTTTCTATAACAATCATCAAGTTCCTACTCAGTTTTTTTTTTCTCTTTCTGATTGTTGATTTTTTAAGAACTAAACAATTCTTAGGTGCATGCTTAAATGCTTAGAACACTGGCTAAAATCCTATCAAGGCTCAGTGAGCATTGCTCCTGTGGCCTAGACTCATAGCCAACCAAGGCCTTTTGTAAAGTTTCTGTATGTTACACCTGTATTTTTTTTCCCCTTGAGTCAGGCTAACTAGGCTTTCTAAAATTATCAAGAAACACTAACAAATTTCTCAAGATTGTGCGAGAATATTCTTTTAGTAGCAAGAGGCTGACCTGAGAGAACATGTCACTGTTTCTTTGTGCTTGATTAACTGAATGCATGGTTCTCCAAAATCTGCAACAATGGATAATTGGTCTTAGTTAGGTGATAACCAAAAAATTTTGTTTTTTTTTCTGAATACATTATTTTTTTCTTTTTGTGTTGAGATATTTTCCCATCACTGAAACTGATCTTTATTTATAAATTTTTTAGCAGAAATCTGATCAATCATCCAGCTCGAATTCGCACTCAGGTTTTGGCAGAGGAAGGAATACAAACAGGAATGGATCTTGGAAGAACTGAGCCTTCTGTTTTGAAACTTTTGCTTCGGATTCAAGGTGAGTGTTAGTCGACCTAGCCCCTTTCAAGTTAACCCTTAATAAGTTGATCTTGATCATTTCATCTCCTGATTTTAAATTATTAGATCAAATACTTTGTACAATCATATCTTAGGTCTCTCTCTCTCTCTCTCTCTCTCTCTCACAACAGGGGGAGAAATGATCCCTTACTATATCTCCATTTAATCAACTTGCCCAAATGTCTTTTTTGGGAACTTTGTTCGAAAAGAGCATGTCCAAGTTTTTGCACATGGATTCATGTCGTGTGGAGAGGTCACTTTTTTTGCATGCAGCAGGAGAATGACCTGCTGCTGTTTCATAGCTGTCCTGAATGGGGGGAAAAAACATTCTTTAAAGAAACAGCAGCAGATCATTTCTTGTTTGCACTGTTTAGCTGGGCATGGATTTGAGTGTCTAGCTTAATGCAGTAGCATTCTTGACAAATAGGTATAATATCTTTAACAATTAAAGAGCTTATAGCCTAACAAGGTATAAATTATAAACTAGGTGTGGAATTGACAAGGACAACACAAGGATAATGAAATGTAATTTGCATCCATGAGTATAAACACAACAAAGATGAACAAGAAGAGTTGATTCACAATTCATTTATTCATAGACCAATGCTGTGAGTCACCTACCATGGTCACAAATAAGGGGGGTTCACACATGCACGAGGACTTTGTTGCATTTCTTAGTCTTCCTCAGACAAATAGAAAGGAGAGGTATACAGACCAACTGTCTATTTAGTTTTTTGAATGAAGAATGATGCGTCCTTCGCTAATCTTTCATATTTTGTTATTTGTTGCGACGGGGAAACAACCCAAAGGAACATCTTTTTAGCTAGTTTAGACAACAATGAATCCTACCATGTCTGATTGTAGTTCTGAGTTCAATTACAGTAATACTGGGGGAGGCTCATCAGTGGTCCAAAGGCTGCGTATTATGCTGGCCAACATATCTGCTGCAATGTTCAACTGCATCATCATAGACATGATAAGAGATTTTCACTAAGCAAATTGAACAAGCGGTAGATTGGCCGTAACAAACTAAGAGCTTGGATATTTGAAAGTGTGTGAGAAAGGAATTTATATGATGGCTTTCACATATATACACTTATCTATTAAATGCTCGTGTGACAGAGAATAATATGTATGGACCTGGTTTACTTGCATGATGACTTGTGAACATTCATTTTGACTGTTTATGCTCGTTTGAGTTATATTGCTTGGTTGACATAAATTGTAATGGTTTCATGGATAAATTGCTAATATAATTATTACTTGTTGGTGAATTGAGGTAAGACTCTTTATATATGTCAACGGCCTATGTGGCGTATTAATATCCATGTTAAACATGCTTTATTTACTATGCAATTAGTTTACCATTCTGTGTGGCTGCATTATCCATGCAGGAGCTAATGGAACAAGGGTAGCGACATGAGCAGGATGATCAATATATCTTGACTTTCGGCACGTAGATATGGGTGTATGAATCTTTTGATGAACATGAGAGTACTCTACTAAGTCGGTTACTTGTTCTGATGGATAACCTGATGTAAGGTTACACATAAAAGTATTTAACTTTCATATGTAAAGGTGTGTAATGCTTCTACTGCACGAAATTAGAGATGGCATTCTGTGAATAACCATTTGGCTTGCTTTAAACTTTATATTATGACTTATGAACGTTATGCCAGGCCAATATTCTGGTGTGAGCTTTATTATCCATTTTTGGCTGGGGTGTGACATGTATGTGCTAATTCGAGAGCATCATGGATGAATTATGAAAACAACTGGCATTATCATGTGGTAGAGAATTTTTCAAATGTCAGTGATTCAGTTTTTACTCCCCTTGCAAAGAAAAACATTTACTGCAGAAATTGGAAGACCTTCATAGTTATTTCTCTTTGCAGGAATTCTGTGTCATTCAGCGAGTAGTTATTGCACACCAGTTTTATTGCGTATCAAGTTCTCTCAAAGAGCATAGCTGCTTTGACAAAATATTTCAGTATGCAAAGTTGGATGGAAGCTTAAATCAGCTCTGCTCTTTTCTGTTTCAAACATTCTTCCCATTAGATTGTCACATGTCAATGACATTAAAACAGCTGGATTCTTCACTGCAAGATACAACTACGGCTTTGGTCACTGCAATCCTTGATAAGAATTTGGGTCTGAACGGTAATCAGTTTGAGCCTATGAAAATTGCAAGAGTGCTAGTTTTTTTGCTAGCTCGAGAATTGGGATACCAACTGTACCGGGAATCTTTCAAAATCATGACCAGAGACTTTTCATGGAGATGTTTGCTTCAGAAGCTGATAAATTTTAAGTCAACTAGCTATTGGCATACCACTCCTTTGGTTGAAGAGTTCCTGGCACTGTCAAATTTGGACCTCCAAAGCCAGTTATTGCTTCTTGAAAATGTTCTCTTCTGTGCATTGTTCTGCCAAATAGGGAGAGGTTGGTTCATTCTAGTTTATCAATGTTCTCTAAGATGCATGCAGCATATTTCCATTTATTGACAGCAGCTGACATCCAGTCCTCACAGCATGTTTACGAATCTTCTAGTTCCATGTATGATTGTATTCTGGCCACTGCTCAGGAGCTTCTACATGTGTCACATCTCCGAAGGGCTACAAAGCGTAGGGTAAAGGTTCTAGATTTTTATCAGTCATTTGTTCGACTGATCGTTATATTGATCTGCACTGTCTGTCTGAATTCACAGGAGCACCTTCTAAAGGATAAGGGGATGTTAAAGAGCGGCCAATAGCATTCTTTTTGTTTACCACATCAATTTCTTCTGAACTTCTGGAGCTAGGAAATGCTAACTATGGTCTTTAAAACTCATTGGTGTTTCCTTCTCCAAATCAATGAGAGATGTTCACACATCAGCTGGTTGTTGATGTAATATAGGATCACAATCACTTTCAATTCAAAGAAAAGGAAAAATTAGGATTTGAGAAAAGAAGTATTAGGGTTTCAAAAAAGAAGCAGATAAATTTGGGCTACACATCCTTTGCACCATGAGCTTATTAGCCCTTACGCCATGAGCTTCACACCAAAACTCAAGAGCACACTAAATAATTTTTTGCTGAATTTTTTTCATTTAATCATTGTCTATTTTATTCAATGAGTTGAGTCTCTTTAAATAGACTCCTATAAAACAAACTTCCTTATCACAACCGATGTGAGACTAAATTTCATGATAAAATAAAATAACTAAATTCAAATAAACTAAGGCATGAAAATAACTAGCAACTAAACATGATGTCCTCATCATTTCCCTGGGGTGGGAGAAACTCGACTCTGTCGAGTGAGGGTACCCCTCTTAAAACATCTCAATCGGGCCATGGAGGTGATCGTGACAGTAATACTAGTACATCATATCGAGACCAAGGGGGTAGAGGAGGAGCCGGCTTCCGCGACAAACAGGTATCCATTGACGGGAGCTCGAGTAAGATACACACAGTATGACAAGTCAACTCTGCTCAACTGAAATCCAACACACATATCACAAATTATTAGTCTCCAGTGAAACTGGCTCCTGGAGAAAGATTTGAAAGAGATCGTACACATCAGGCGATTTCAAGAAATTGAAGCTCTCATAACTGCCAAAGGTGGTACTAACTTTATAGTAAACTCTGCTGGAAGATCTACAATGGTCTCAATAGACAACTCTACAACTTCCATGGGTTGTGAGAAAATCTCTTCTTGCAGTGACATCAACTCAGCAACAACCTCTGGCCCTGGCTTATTATCAAGTTCTGGCTCTGGTTCTGGATTTTTAACAATTTCTACCACCTTCCTTTCTAGCATTTTCACCATACCAGTAAGGATCTTATTACATTCAACGATCAAATCGTTGAATTGTGACCTTTTGAGATGTGGAGCATACCGATACGAAAAAGCTCTTGTAAGATAAGCCAAATTCGACAGTCGATATGACTGTCTTTTCATCACCAATAAGCTTCTCCAGTCAGCTTCAATTGGGCATAGTGGCACTTCTGCATAGGTGTCAAAGTGAAATACCTGAAGAAATTCTATAGTTTTCCCACTTTTCATACCCATCCTGATCATTAGAACCATGAAAATACGGAAAAGCTGCATACATGTCCCATTCAACCTCCTTCTCATCACCATCAGTATATATATATTTGTCACAAAAGTAAAATCTCATGAATAAAACTCAGTTCATAAAGATCAGAGGTTCCCAAGAATCTCAGTGGCTCAAATTGAACTCAAATTGGGCTGAAAATGTGACCTGAAACGCTGATTTTCTTCTGTAGAGACAGTACCAACACCAAATATAGGCTTGTGGAGGTCGAATCTACTGCTCAAGTGCACAAATTCTCTTCAGTGGCTCCGGAGTCCAGTCACGAACCCAATGCTTCAGACGGAACTCAAATGGGGCTTCGAACCGGTCTGAAATGGGCTCCAGAACGTGACTGTGCAGGCGCAGGAACAGTCAGTGAGCTGCTGATATTAGCAGTGGAGCCGCTGACGTCAACAGGCTCTGGGTTGGCTCAGTGTCGGAGTCGTGGATCTGCCTCAACTCGGGTCGAAGCCAGCTCGAGCCAATGTCGTCAGCGATAGAGCCGCTGACATCAGCAGCTCGTAAACAGTGGGTTTTTTCTTTATGTTTTCTTTCTTTCTTTCTTTCTTTCTTTCTTCTCTCTCTCTCTCTCTCTCTCTCTCTCTCTCTGAAAATAGATCTAGATCTGGAGTTTGAAGTAGATTTAGGGTGTGGAGGAGATGAAAATGGAGAAAAAAATATTGAAAGAGATTGAAACCAGAAGCTCTGATACCAAATTGATGTAATACATGATCACAATTGCGTTCAATTAAAAAAAAGAGAAAAACTAGAATTTTGAGAAAAGAGGAATTAGGGTTTCAGAAAAGAATCAGATAAATTTGAGTTTCGCATCCCTTGCACCACGGGCTTCACACCTCTTACGTCATGGGCATCACACCTAAAACTCAAGAGCACACTCAAGAATTTTTAACTGAAAAAGTTTTCATTTAATTATTGCCTATTTTATTCATTGAGTTGACTCCTACAAAGAGAACTTCTCCATCACAATCGATGTGGGACTAAATTTTATAATAAAATAAAATAACTAAACTCAAAATAAACTAAGACATTAAAATAACTAGCAACTGAACGTGATGTCCTCATCAATTGAAGTCTGCTTGGATGACTGTACGAAGGCATTTGACCATTTGTTACCTTTGTATCTGAAGTGCAGTTCTTTTCAACAAGGGCATGGATTGGTGTAGCAGTGTTTTTGGGTAAATTTCATGTATAGAGATTTTTTGAAATTGTGTTTTGATGCATCATTGGTTTGTATGTTTTGAGCTATTACCTCCTCTTTATTTATTCTTTAGTATTTTGATTCATGGCGGTCTTCAGCATAGTCCTAAAAGATAGTTTAACCTCGCTAAGTTGTATGAAAATGGTAGTATTTGCATTTGTGCATCAAATATTCTTATGAGAAATTTCTCTATTTGTCATCTTATTTGGTTAATGAAAAAAAATCTCTAGCCTTATTTTGTATTTCTAACTTTAGAGGCAAACATCAAATGAGTAGGGACAATGGTTTAGGCAAAGAAAAGAGAGCTGAACCATTGATTTTTCCCTAAGGATGTTGTACATTATGTATTGGCTACAATTGCGGGGCTTTGCAGTGACTGTATCACTACTTTTATCATATCATATCTTTGTTAGGATTTTGCCTTATTTTTAAGAGGAGAAGATGGTCTAAGAAGATCAAATCGAGTTGGAGAAGACAGTGCCTTGAAGTAAAGAACCAAGTAGAGCAGATTAGTCGACTATATTGTCGTCTAATGCTCTATTAGTTGACTATACAATATACTAAATAGATACAAAGAGAAAGCATTATACATTAGTCGACTAATAAGTATTATAAGTCGACTAATGAAAGAGATTAGTCAACTAATTTGCATGACAAGTCGACTAATCAAGACGCTCTGGAGCATATTCAGAGACTGTTCGAGTTTCCTTTTCTAGAGGAGTTCAAATAGGATTTAAATTCTATTCAATAAAGATTTATTTCAAAGTTTGAAGGGTTCAAAATTCTTCTATATCAAGGAGATCAACTCCTAACAGGATTGATCAAGATTCTTCAAGCATCCAATGACGAAGACCACTCATAGTCCAAATAGGAGGTGCATTGTAAAATCTTATTAATAAAGATTGTAACCCAGCATTTTAAAGAGGAGAAGAAGAGATGAAAACCTTAAAAAGCCAAGAAAGATAGGAGCAAGGTGAAGGTACATAGAGAGAATGTATACACTTGTAATCTAGGTCTAAATTCAAAGGGAAGGCGAATACTCATGTGGGATCAGTAGGAATGTTAGATCTCTTTGTATCAAATTTATTAATAAAGGTCTCTCAAGTTTTCTCTCCGTGAACATAGACCAAGTTTAGGCTGAATCACATTAAATTGTGTATTCTTCTTATTGTGTTTTTTAATATTCATCATGTGTGCTTGAGGTGACCAATCTCATGATGTGCTTGAGGTCATTGGTGGAGATCTTCATATCTTTCAATAATAGGTATCATAGTAAATATGATCTCAAATTATACACACAATAATTGGTATCAAAGCTGATGGAATTCATTCAAGACTCGAGCGCTCAGATGGAGAAGAAGATTATGAGTTGATGGAGTTTGACGGAGGCATCAAGATGAAGAAGACAACAAAGAAAGTTCGGATTTGTTCTAATGCAAAGATCAATGACTTTTGGAGTATATTGATCAAGGTGAAGTAGTCAAGACTCAATGATGCTCAGATCCAAACGCAGAAGACACGGAGGCGATGATCGGATCATCACCAATGACAGATGACAATGCAAGCTCGATGAGCTCACCGTGGCACCGCACAAGGCATCCCATGTAGGACTTCAGGTGAATTTGCTGTTGGTATAAACAGCAAACTACGGCAGCAAGTCAAAGAAAGAATAGCGGAGGGTTGATAAAGATGATCAATGAACTAGATTGATCGAAAGGTGGATCGTGCAATCGTAGTCGGATTCAGATGATCAATGTGTCAAACCATATATTTTTTCAGCGTTCTGGATGCAATGGTGGATTCAGATTGAGGAAATTTCAATGTTTGGTGCAATTTCTGTGCAGATCAGTAAAGAAATTAATAGAGAATCACAGTCAAATTTATGATGGGCCAGTCAGGACACGGTGAAATTATTATAGGCATAGGTAAATCTATCAAGTTTGAAGATCATCAATAGTAGGACAATAGATTTGGCAAACATCAATGCAGTGGTAGATGGCAGCCTTAATTCATAGAAGAAAGACTATGACAGCTGTGGCGGAAAGACCCGATAAGACCATAGCAATTATGTGAAGACGTGAGTCCCAGGTTAAAATATCGATTGAAGGTGAACCATCACCAAGTGATTGGTGGAAGACAATGGCACGACAATCACTTGACAATGTTCGTGTAAAATTGGTAAGATTATGGTAGAATTAGAGGCAAATTGCCTCAAGACTGGCGAGGGGCCCATGGTCAGGAAGGCATTACAAACGGAATCGACTTGTGGTGGCAGTGATGCAATGCAAGCTAAGGGAAAGAAACTAGATCAAAGAGTTTCAATAAAAAATTTAAAGGGAGCTTACTTCGAGGTGGAGTTTCACGAAAAACTGCAACGAGTCTAAGTGTTATAGACAACTAAAAAAAGGGTGCATTCGAGTAAGACGCAAGATGGCTCAAGACATGGTGGTAAACAGCCAAAGGCCCCGATGAGAGGGGTAAGGTTAAAGACGAAAGAATTAAGGTAGTAATCCAAAATCCTAAGATGTTTTGTTAAAGGCTTGAAAAGCAAGTCAATGTAGAGATTGTTAGAATTTTGCCTTGTTTTTTAAGAGGAGATGATAATCCAAGAAAATCCAATCGAGTTGGGGAAGATGATGGAATGTCGCACAGAATTTATGACCCATCTATCTTTGTTACCAATTGTTCTGTATGTAACAGATAGAATGTCGTACTGTTCTTCATCTCCTTCAACTGTTGGAACTTGTTTTGATAAAGATAATTGTGAAGCAAATCATTTGGAGCTCTAACACAAGCCAATTCAAGAGTTCTTCATGATCAAGACTTTCCAAGGAGAGTTGCTAATGATATGTATTGTAATGGTCAATAGCATGTTAAAAGTCTTGATGCACACACATATATCATAGCCTATTAGTAGACTTGATCACCTATTAGTAGACTTGACCCTTTCTATTAGCAGACTTGACCCTTCGTATTAGCAGACTAATAGGGTTATTAGTCGACTTATAAAAATGATTAGTCGACTAATACATGTTATTAGTCGACTTATAAAAAATACTAGTCGACTAATACATGATATAGTCGACTTATAGGTTTCCCTAGTCGACTATCTTTTGTCCTGAAAGATCCCAACTCTCTGTTTGTCACTGTTAGTCGACTTAACAGTTTATATAGTCGACTAATAGATGTTGTAGTCGACTTATACCCAAGATTAGTCGACTAACCCAGTATATATTGCCCAACTTAGTCGACTAACCCATATGTCAAGTCGACTATAGGCAGTTTCTGACTGTTGAACAGTTTCTGTATTCTGGTATTTTTTGCAACGTTATCCAACGTTTGAATGTTCAAAATGGTTCTAATAACTACCCTAACTAACCCTAGAGTGCATCTATAAATAGGGTTGTTAATCTAAGGCAAAAATACCAATTCTAATCTTCAGTTTTCTGACCACAAAATTCTGCCAATTCCTGAAAACTGTTCCCAAAACTGTTCCCACTTCAGTTCTTCACCAAAATCTTATTCTCTAGTGAAGATCTCTGAAGTTCCTCCTATACTAGACCTTGTCCACGTTCATACACAGTACCAAGGCTTATAGGAAGTGTTGTAATCCTCAAAGCAATCATTGTACAAGGGTGTCTTCTTGGTATAGAAGCAAGTTGTACAAGGTGGTGATTGTTCTCTTGGATGTAGAGAAGGTGTACACATTTGGGAAAGGGGATTTGTCAAGTGGTGTGCATGGTTGTGATTTTGGGTGTACAAAATCAAGGATAAAGAAAAATCTCAAGCGGGTGGCTTGGGGACTGGATGTAGGTCACGAGGACCGAACCAGGATAAATCTCTCGTGTTTGCGTTTGTCTAAACTTTTCTAAGATTTGATTTTCTTTACTGCAAGTTTATTTATTTGTTTAACTTAATCCTTCTTTGTTTAGTATTTGTGTTGATTTGGTATTTTAGATCTATAAGTGCCAACATAGAAAGTTCCGCATTTGGCATCATCTCGGGACCAACAATTGGTATCAGAGCCCCAACCGGCATACAAGCCCTGCATACCTAGTCAACAACAACAAGTAAGGATGGCAACGGAGTTTCCTTCGTCACAATTCAAAGAAGGACATTCTACACAACGGCCACCGCTATTTGACGGATCCAACTACAACTATTGGAAGTGTAGAATGAAGATCTACTTGCAATCGCTTAACTACGAACTTTGGAACATCGTAGAAGCATCGTACACCAAACCATCAACCAACTACAACGCTTGGAGTGATGATCAAAAGAAGAATGCGAACCTTGACGCCAAAGCGATGAATGCCTTATTCTGTGCCCTAACCAAAGAAGAGTTCAACCGTGTGTCAATAGCCACTTCTGCACATCAAATATGGCATACTCTTCAGGTAACACACGAAGGCACAAGTAAAGTTAAAGAGTCTAAAATATCTGTTCTTGTCCGCAGGTTTGAATTATTCAAAATGGAGGAGAATGAAACCATATCCGAAATGGTAACAAGATTCACCGACATTACCAATTCCTTAGCATCCCTTGGAAAGGACTACACCCAAGTCGAAAGAGTTCGTAAGATCCTTCGTGCACTCACACCAGAATGGGAGAAGAAGACAACCGCAATTGAAGAAGCCAATGATCTCTCAACTTTGTCGTTAGAAAACCTAATCGGTAATCTAATGGCATATGAAGTGCAATTGGAAGAAAGAAAGAAGGAGGAACGACAACACCACTCAAAGAAGAAAGAACTTGCCTTCCATGCATCCTCTGACACGGACGATTCCAATGACGATAAAGAGGAGATGGCAATGCTTTTAAAGAAATTCAGGAGATTTCTAAAGCAAGGTAAATTCAAATGCTTTAATTGCAATAAACCAGGTCATATGAAGATGGATTACCCATTGCTCAAGAATAAAGGCAAATACATGAGCAAAAAATTCAGAAAGAAGAAAAACTATGAAGCCTCATGGGAGAGGTGTAATGTTGAACTTAGCATTGGTCATCTCGGCTTGCATAAGGAAGTCCGAGGGAAAGTCATGGCCATAGGTGTATTGTTGAACTTAGCAATGACTTGGATGCTAGAGGTGTGGTGTTAACTTAGCATCATCCATTTCAGCTTCGGTGTGGAAGTCTGAAGAAAAGTGACTGTCAGAGGTGTAATATTAAACCTGGCAGAAACTTGATTACTGTTTAGAGGTGTGGTGTTAAACTTTAACAGTAACTTGTCAGAGGTGTGATATTAACTTGACAAAGATTGACTCGTGGTAAGAGTAATTTGAGGACCTGTCATTCTATTGATGAGAATTGACAAGTGAAAATTTTGAAGTGCCAGAGGTGTAGTATTAACTTGGCGGATTTGAAAATTTGATACTCTGTGTAGAGTTGACAAACAAAATTTGTACTCGACAAGGAATATTGAAAAGTTTTCATTACCAGAGGTATAGTGTTAACTTAGTAATGGTTGTATTTTGTAAACTTACCATTCTGTGGATGAGAATTGGTAGGGGATTTTGGAGGAAAGAGTGGAGCCAAGTTCACTTTAGGATTTTTAGCAAACCCTCAGCTATCAACGGATTTGAGGTGCCTTTACCAACTACCGTTTGAGTTGGGCTAGCCATGCTATTCCCCTCAGCATGATGAGTTGTCGAAGACTTATGTTGGCCTTAAAAGCCAACATTTTCTTCTATCCTTAGCCGTCAGGGGCGTCGGATCAAATGGGAACGTGTCCCTTAGGATTTTTAGCAAATCCTCAGCTGTCAACGGGTTTGAGGTGCCTTTACCAACTACCGTTTGAGTTGGGCTAGCCATGCTATTCCCCTCAGCATGATGAGTTGTCGAAGACTTATGTTGGACTTAAAAGCCAATATTTTCTTCTATCCTTAGCCGTCGGGGGCGTCGGATATTAATGAAGAAGCTCTTCTTGTTTTGATCAGAGGTGTATTTTTAACTTGATCAGCGGAAGAATACCATCTAAGGATAGTACTTCTTCAGGAACCTGCCATTGATCGGCATCATAAGTGTATCGCCATTCGGGGTTATGAGGCGATATGACCCATTTGAGTAGACTGACTCTACTACAAATGGTCCTTCCCATTTGGGTTGGAATTTTCCTTTTGTCTTGTGCGTCATTACCATGGGTCTTCTGACGGCTAAGACAAGATCGCCTTTCTTGAAAGTTCGCACTTTAACTTTCTTGTTGAAGGCTCTGGTAATTCGAGCTTGGTAGAGCTCGATTTGCTGTTGGGCCTGCAGACGCTTATCATCTAAGGCCTCCAGTTCTTGGAGTCGCTGTCGATGCTTCTCCTATGTTGTCATCTCCGCTGTTAAGGCGACGCGTAGAGATGGAATTTGGATCTCTAGTGGGAGTACGGCTTCACACCCATAGACCAAAGAAAATGGCGTAGCTTTAGTTGGGGTTCGCACGGTTGTGCGGTAAGCCCATAAGCATTCACCCAACTTGTCGTCCCAGTCTCGTTGACTTTTCGAGACGAACTTCCTGAGAAGCTTGCCAATAGTCTTATTGAAAGCTTCTGCGAGGCCATTAGCGGCAGGATAGTATGCCGTTGAGGACACACTCTGGATTCTGAACTTGGCACAGAATCTCTGGAAAGCCTGGCTAATGAACTGAGGCCCATTGTCGTGGACAATTCGCCGAGGTACGCCGAAACGGTAAATAACATGGTGTTTCACGAATTTGATCACGTTCGACGATTTGACCTCCTTCAAAGGGATGGCTTCGGCCCATTTGGAGAAATAATCGGTTATTGTCAAAATGAACCGATGTCCTTTTGATGATGGTGGGCTGATAGGACCAACCATGTCCATGCCCCACATTTCAAATGGCCAGGTAGAGGCCATAGAGTGGAGGTACCCTGGTGCTTGATGGATGAAATCGCCGTGCACTTGGCAGGCGTGACATTTCTTGGCATAAGTGACGGCATCGGCAATCATCTTGGGCCAGTAGTAACCCAATCTTTGGAGTCGATGTGCCAGTTTTGGGCCAGGTTGATGGGCTCCACACATGCCGTCGTGGGCTTCTTTCAATACCTCTTGAGCCTCCTTTGGTGAGAGGCACCGGAGCAAGATCCCGTCATGCGATCGACGATACAATGTTCGCGTAATCGCATTATAATAGAATTTGGGGGCTTTCCTACGAATGGCAGCCGCCTCTTTGGTGTCTTCAGGCAGGATGTCGTATAAGACGTAGTCGATATAGGGGAATCGCCAGTCTTTAAGCTCTGAACCGGTTGATGCTTCAAGTGCTTTTTCGCGGTGACGACCTCCCGTTGACTCCTGATAGTCCTCGAGAGCATTTCTCGGGCAATACAGGTCGTGGCTGTAGACGAATATCTTCTCCATTGCTCCAGCTGGAAGAGTTAAGGAGGCAGCCAGGGATGCGAGTGCATCTGCGTGCGCATTTTGCCTGCGCGATACATGGTCGATGTAGAAGCTTGTAAACCCTTCGGCCATGCGGATAGTCGCGTTGTAATAGGGTACTAAGTCTTCATGTCTGACTTCGTACTCCCCGCGAACTTGACTGACGATGAGCTTGGAGTCGCCGTATGCCTCGAGATTTTTAACGCCAATCTCGTCGGCGAATTGCATCCCAATCAAAAGAGCGTTGTACTCCGCCACATTGTTGGAACAAGGCTCAGTTAATGAGATAGCTCGGGGAATCACATAATTTTGTGGGGATACAAGTACTACCCCCACCCCTGCTACTAAGTGTCCCCTCGGGTTTGTTCTTGATGCACCGTCGAAGAAAAGTTGCCATACTTGACTTTCGAACGATGTCTGAGTCAGGTAGACTTCAGCAACCTCATCTGGGAGATCCTCGTAGACTTTGACTGCCCTCGGCTCTGGTGCTCAGCTAGGAAATCCGCGACTGCTTGTCCCTTAATGGCCTTTTGTGGTAAAAAGCGCATCTCATATTGGGAGAGCAATATGACCCATTTTGCCAGTCGGCCATTTAGCGATGAAGGTTTAGTCATAAGTAACCTCAGGGGGTTGACTTTTGATATGACGTTTATAGTTTGGCCTACCAGATAGTGTCGCATTTTCTGGATAGCGAACACTAGTGCCAAACATTCCTTCTCGATCGGGTTATACCGATGTTCGGCTCCGATCATTGTTCTACTCAGATAGTAGATTGCTTGCTCACGTCCCTGATCGTCATTCTGAGCTAGTAGAGCTCCCAAAGAATGATCCATTGCTCAGACGTATACCAGAAACGGCTTTCCGGCTACTGGAGCTGCAAGGACTGGTGGTTGGGTGAGGTATTGCTTGATTTCCTCGAACGCTTGTTGGCAAGCGTTATCCCAAGTGAATGAGACACCCTTCTTCATCAGCTTAGCGAAAGGTTGGCATCTTCCGGAAAGGTTTGAGATGAACCTGCGGATGTACGCCAATCGTCCTTGCAATCCTCTGAGTTCTTTGAGATTTCTCGGGGGTTGCATCTCTTGGATAGCGCGAACCTTTTCCGGGTCCAAGTGAATTCCGGTGGATGTTACAACAAATCCTAAGAATTTGCCACTGGCCACCCCCAGGAAGGACTTTGTGGGATTCATCTTCAATTGATGAGCCCGCATGATGTCGAAGACTACCTTCAGGTCCGCTATGTGATCACCTTTAGCGCGGCTTTTTACCGCGATGTCATCAACATAACATTCCACCGTTTTGCGTATTTGCTGATGGAAATGGCGTTCATGGCCCTTTGGTATGTTGCCCCTGCGTTTTTCAGTCCGAAGGGCATGACGGTGTAGCAATATACCCCTAGAGGAGTTCTGAAGGAAGTATGCTTTTCGTCATCAGGATACATTTTGATTTTATTGTATCCTGAGAATCCGTCCATGAAGGACATTCGTTCGAATCCACAAGTATTGTCAATCATGACATCTGTGATTG
Organism: Agave tequilana; assembly: GCA_038442645.1. Classification (NCBI taxonomy): domain Eukaryota; kingdom Viridiplantae; phylum Streptophyta; class Magnoliopsida; order Asparagales; family Asparagaceae; genus Agave; species Agave tequilana. Next base: position 6,497 of record JAVJIF010031541.1, on the reverse strand, counting down.
GCAATGGGAATTCGTCTTTGGGACAAGCCTCGTTTAGATCACGGAAATCGATGTAGATCCGGATCTTCCCGTTCTTCTTGGCGACGGGGACGATGTTGGCTACCCAGTCGGGATGTTGTTCTTCCCTGATGAAGCCAGAATCAATAAGTTTTCTGACTTCTGATTGAATTGCCTCCATTATCTCTGGACGGAACCGTCGCTGCTGTTGTTTGACAGGTTTTGCGTCCGGATTGATGTTGAGGCGGTGCATAGCCACTTGAGGATCAAGTCCAGGCATGTCCTCGTAATTCCAGGCGAAGACGTCTATATACTCTTGTACAAGAGATATTAGATCCTTCTTCTCCGAAGGTGACAGGCCGTCACTTATGAAGATGGGCTTAGGGTTAGCCTCATCTCCTAGGTTGATCTGAACAACCTTGTCTTCTGTGGGTGGCTCGCGCTGTTCAAAGCGGGTATCCCAAAGAGCATTTAAATGTTTGATCCAAGGATCTGTATCGGATTGGATCATTTCTTCATTTCCATCTTACAGGTGGCTTGCCGAAACCATGTTCACTGAAAGTTCCTTGAAGATGTTGCCGACACTGACATCTGACTCCCAACATGATGTGTCCGAAGAGTAATCGTTGCTCGACGATTCTTGAGAATCGGAGGCTGATGGCACCGGAGTTAATACATAGCCCAACCCCCGGCGTGTCCGATGATAATAATCGGGGGCTTTCCCTTTCGGTACAAAGGATTGAAGCAACGTCCTCCTTCCTTTGCCGAAGTTCAACCCGGGTTTGTTGGTCAGGTCGTACCCCATGCATCTCATTATTTTGAGCGCTTTTGGTTCGTAATGATCGAACTGAGGGGATTCTTCCTCGCCTTCCGATTCTTCGCGGGGCGTTGGTTCAGACGAGATTCGCCCAAAAAGAATTGGTTTTTGGCCTTTCCGTCTTACTGGAACCATAAATATAGATTCTTGCGCATTACCATTGTCTTGGTATATCTCGAAGGACGATTTCACTGGTACATGCAATGATGTTAAGGCACCCATTGCCGACCAGAGATCGTCATCTATATCAGTGCTAGTATCTGACGGTATTGAATCAGAAGCACACACAGAAAAATACGCAAAATCTAAATCTTCATTAATATACCAACCGCCTACATCATCGGTGGTATTATCGACATCGAGCTTATTAGTGCCCGTTACAAGTGGTTCTAATTCCCACAGGCACTCTTCTTTCTCAGGCTCAGTGTCAGCCTCATTACCAGAGTCTGGCTCCTCTGGTTGTGGGGCTTCATCCGTCTCCACCGGATCTTGGTACAGCAAAGAGTCGGTGAAATAATTCTCGACCCCTTTGAACGGATGCCTCTCGGCGATCAACGTCTGCACATTTCCACTCCCGTCAATGTACTTCATGACTTGGTGGAGAGTGGAGGGAACGATGGAGTTACGGTGGATCCACAGTCGTCCCAGCAATAGATTGTAGGAAGTGTCGGCGTCGATGATGTAGCATGTCACTTCCGACTTGAGACTTCCAATCTGACACCTGAGCTTGATCTTCCCCATCGGACGGGTCTGGTTAGCATTGAACCCATAGATAGTTGTCTGGGTGGGGCTCAAACGATGGGTAGGAATGCCGAGATGTTGCATGACCCGGCGAGGCATGATGCTCAACGCGGACCCTGGATCTACCTGGATGCGGTTTACCTCGGACGATCCAATATACCCTGTGAAGTACAGGGGTCGATTATGCTTACCTTTTACCTGCATATCATCTGCCGTGAAGGTGATGCAGGGGGCATTCTGGGAGGTGTGGAGGCAATCCTCTACATCTTCCTCCTTCGGCACCTGAGTCATGAAGACCTCAGCATTTTCCAGAGCTTCTTGCAGAGCTTCCCTGGTCGACTTTGATAGTCTAAGAAGTTCATACAAGGTAATGCGTGCCGGAATGTTGGCCAACTGATCCAGGACATCAAAGCGGTAAGGTGCCGTAGATCCTTCCGCGATGCCCTTTTGAAGGGCTCGAGAAAATCGAGTCCCCTTCTGCTTTTCCACAGGTGGCTTTGTGGAGGGCCTGACTGGCTCCGCAGTTAGTTGTGGAGGGGCTATCGCCGTCTCGTCGTACTGTTTCAAGTACGCCTGTCTTGAACGGGTTCCCGCCATCGGTTGGTTGGGCTCTGCGGCCAAGACTATCGTTTCTTCCTCTGAGTCGGTCAGTGAAGGGATATCCGTCTCCGCTTCTCGAGAGGAGGCACCCACTACATTGCAGGATGAGGCTTTTGTCTTGCCTTTGGATTTCCTGTTAGTCACAGTAGTCCATTGCTGCTCATTGACAAGGTCAGGGTGGACCCACATGATTTCCCCTTGAGGTGTAGGGACGGGTACCAAGCCTTTCTCATACTGCTGGTGAGGGTCTGTGTTGACCACTCTCAGCTCTCCTTTCGGAACAGGAGTCACCCCCGCAGGCGTTGGAGGTTGTCTCCCGAACTGGAGAACCGACGTCACATTAGCCGTCACCTTCTTCTGCTCTGGTCGGAGCTTTAATACCTCCGCGTCAATCAGAGCCTGAAGGATGTCCTTGAAGACGTAGCAGCTTTTGGTGGGGTGTCCCAACATCCTGTGATACATGCAGTAGTTGGGATTGTCGGTCTTGCCGACCTCCTCTGGGCGTCGAGCTTCAGGGAGCTTCAGTCGGTTGCTCTTGTTGAGTAGTTTAAAGAGCGAATCGACATGTTCTTCCTTGAAGGAATATTGCTTGTTGGCGCGTGGCTGGCTCGAAGAGCCACTCGCCTTGCCTGATTGAGGTTTGGCGGGAGATTTGGTCTCCGTTGCCAAATTATCCTTCCGCTTTGTTTGGAGGGATGTATCTGGCGCACGCCTTGTCGACCTTTCCGGCCTAGGCTTACCTTCCTCCGCTCTGACGCGGGCAACAATCTCCTCAGCCTGTTCACCTTGTTGGACTAATTGCTTCCAGGTACGGCTTTTAGCAACTCCTATTTGAGCAAGGAGCGAGGTTTGGAGATTGTGACGGCATGTTTCCACCAGGGTGGCCTGGGTCATACCGCTTGGACACCGGAGTGCCATGTTCCGAAATCTTTCCACGAAAGATTTGACGGACTCCCCTTTTCGCTGTTTGGTAGCTAAAAGGGTTGGCATTGTGACTTCGGAGTCATCCTCGAAGAAGCGTGTTAAAAAGAGCTTCTCCAAATCGCCCCAGTTCTTGATAGAACCTTCTGGGAGCTTCATAAACCATTCAAAGGCCAACCCTTTCAGGGTGCCGATGAACAGGCGTGCCAGGATGGCGTCATTATCTACTATATTTCCGGTTTGAGATTTGAAGTAGTAGATGTGCTGGTTGGGTGACCCCTTCCTATCAAAGGCTTGAAGAGTTGGAGCTTTGAACTTGGGCGGGTACGGAACCAAGTCCCATTCAGCCGGGTAGGGCCGGACCACTCCTACTTCTTGGAGGTCTTTGCGATTGGCAAGGGCCTCGAGGCGTCGCTGTTGGCCCAATGGCCTTCCACTCTAGTTTTGATGATGATCAACACTCATGTAGTTATGTTTACTAATATTCTTGTGTTTCTAAGTTTCAGATCATTAACAGGATATTAGTTGGTGATTAGCTTCAACAAGATGATTAGAAGCTTATCATGGTGATTCCGGTGCCAAAGCTTAAAGATCGTACCTTTGCACTTGGAGAATCACGGAGTTTTGGAGCAAGTCTACTTGAAGATGATGATCGTCAAGAAGACTTATGTATCCTAATTTAGATAGAGTTTTTTTTTTAGATCCATTTGTAAAGCTTAGTTTAGTTGATATGCTCAAGTGAACACAAAACACACACATTTTATGATTTGATATTTGATTTTTATGAATAGTTGATCAAAACAAGTTTACATGTTTTATATGTATAGTAGATGTATTCTAGTTATACATACATGGTTTAACTTGCTAAACAAACTTATTTTTATCCCTATTCATGTTTTGGAAAAATCAAGTTTGATAAAAATACCGGTTTTTGTTTTTGATAAAATTTGTAAGACACAAAAATGAATTGATATGTTGATATATTGTCTTGAAATTTTTATCACATGTTTATGTTTTAACATAAAATGATAAAACAATTTTATGGAATTTTCAGAAATGATAAAAGATTTTTGTAAAATATTTTCCCTAAATTTCTGACCTGGTTTTGGGCTGACAGGCTGGTCGGTCGACCGTGCCGGTCGACCGCACCAAAGGGCCGGTCGACCGATCCGGTCGACCGATGTGCACAGATGTGCACGTCTGTTAAGCACAGAACCGGTCGACCGGGTCGGTCGACCGAGGTGAGAGCTCTGCTCTTGGGATTTTTCGGTCGACCGGGCCGGTCGACCGCTAGTGCCCAACGGTCACATTTTTTGACCGTTGGCGGTCGACCGGACCGGTCGACCGGTGGCTGTCAGAACTGCCACATCAGCCTAACGGCTAGTTTTTCCTAGGGGCTATATATACCCCATTTCTCCATTGTTTTGGCTAAGATTTTTTAGAGCTAAAAATTTCAGACTTTCTCTATTGTTTAAAAGAGTTTTTAAAAGGGTTTTTAAGCCAAAAAGATTCATCTTATTTGTTTTTGGGTTTTTAGAAAATCAAAGAAAACTAGGTTTTGGGATTTTGATTTGGTATTTCTTTTCTATCATATACAAGAGATTTCCCAAGTAGTTTTTCTTTGTTGCTTGTTTCCAAAAACACTTGTTTTCCACACTTGAGCTATATCATACTATCCTAAACTATTAGGATCTTTGTTTTGTGGAAAAAGAAAGAAAGAGAGAGTTTTGAGGTTGTTGTTTGTAACCTCTAGTTGTACACCCTTATTCTTGTTGTATCCCTCTTAGGTAGAGGTGATCGGGTGATTGGTTTGTATCCCTCAAGTGTGAGGTGATTGAGATTGGTTGTGAGCCTCTTTGGTAGAGGTGTTGTTGTTGGTTGTTGTTGGCCTCGGTGGAGGTTGTATTGAGAGAGGAGTTAGGTACTCCTAGAGTTGTAAGAAATCCTCTTCGGTAGAGGTTCCCTCGGTGGGAGTTGAGATAGTGGAAATCCTACACGGTGGTGTAGGCGGGGATGTAGAGCAAGGTGCTCGAACCTTGAAACATATCTTGGTTTTTGCGTTTGATCCAATGTCTCTCAACTCTACTCTCTTTACATTTGTGCAAGCATCATTCATTTTATACAAGCATTATTCTTTCATAGCATTCATATTATATACATTACTTGTGTTACCTTGCATCTTTCATATTGTAATTTATTCTTGATTGCTTGGCTTGATTGTGAGTGCACATTCCTTGGATTGCTTGTGTGTGTGTGCCTAACTTATACTCATCCAACAGGAGCTTCACATAGCGCCTCAACCCATTTCAAGGGGAATCAAGAGGAGTTAGTCCAGAGCCTCGCAAGGGAATTCGCTACACTTGTTGTATTGTATTAGTTTGTGCAACATTTGCATTAGCTTCCGCATTTAGCGCACTTAGTTTGCATTTAGTTTCTTAGATTAGCACTTACACCTATTTCCACCCCCCTCTAGGTGTTTTTTCAATTGGTATCAGAGCTAGTGCTCCTGATACTTAGGCTTAACATCCTAGGAGTGATCCATTTGCTTGCTAATCTACATTTGCATTTGATTGTTTGCACATAGTTAGTTTATACCATGGACTTCATGACCCACCTAGCTTTGACCTTTCAACATTGATGTTTGGAATTATAGGATGTCCATGTACCTAAAGACCCTGGTTTGCATGTTTTCCTTGCGGCCACCAAGAGATGTTATCTTGGTGATTGCAATCATATAGGGGCCAATGCACAAGCCCTAGAGGCCATTAGAAGCACATTAACTAAAGAATATCTTTTACGTGTTTCTAACTTTGATTCCGCTTTTGTAGTGTGGAACAAATTGACAACAACACCACCTCCAAGCTTCAATTGCCAATCCAAGAAGAGGAATCTAGCGGAGAATCCGAGCCACACAATGCTATATGGTCCAAGGGAATGACTCCCTTGAGGTACACTCGGAAACTCCATTAAATAGTGATGATGATGCTAGTTCTTCAAATGATCATATTGATGCCCATGCTTTGAATGAAGAACTTTCCATTGTTTGTGAAAAACTAATAGAAAAATATAATTTGTTGAAAAAGAAAAGTCTAGGCATTAATAATGATAATAAAATTTGATTGCTAGACTTGATGTTGTTTTGCAAGAGAAGAGGAGATTGCTAATGAGAGGGATTCATTAAAATCTCAACTTGGTCTTGCACTTAAAGAAAATGAGTTTTTGAAAAATAAAAATTGATTTGCCATGTTCTTTTGAAGAAAAATGAAAACTTGTCTTCAAAAATTGATTTTGTTTTAAAGAGAATGTTGATTTGAAAAATAAAATTATTTCTATTTCAAATGAGTTGAATGCTTGCTTAGATAAGAATAGGTTTTGAAAAATAAAGTTGATGCACATGTTTGCCATGCTAGTGTAGCTTCTT